>VXBX01000899.1:1222885-1235392 GCA_013400415.1 Scytalopus superciliaris
AAAAAAAAAAAAAAACATGTGGCCACAGTGACCTGCAAAAGCCTCACCTGCTCTGTTTCTCAGCACGTGCAGGCACTGCCAACAGAGAAGATTACCAAGAAGCCTATCCCTGAGGAGCACCTTATTCTGAAGACAACGTTTGAAGCTCTTATCCAGAGGTGCCTGCTATCTGCTTCCGATCCGGTAGGTGTTCCCAGAGCACCCCTGTGTTTGGGTGAACATACTGCTCCCTGCAGCAGCAGGTAGTGACTATCACAGCTTCTCCTAAAGGCTGCTTTGAGCAGCCACAAGCAAGGTGTAGTGTAGGAAAGCCACATGCACACAGGGTATGGAAATCTGAGCTCAAAGCACAGCTGAGCACTTTGACCCAGGTCCTTACTGCCCTCAGCATGGGCAGAGCCTGATGATGCTATTCATCAATTAACCCACTGCAGCCCCCTATGCTGCTCTCTTCGAGGGAGGAGGGTTGGATTTGGTTACAGTTAGGGTTTTGATGTTGATGGTTAAAAAGTTAATTAAAAATTCTAAAACCTTCAGAGGGAGCTGTCTGTCTTTCTGTCAAGTGATCCCTGTGGAGGCATACCCTGTACATTTGCTTTACTGCTTCTTATAATTCAGAGCAGGAAGCAGCTGGTATTGTGCCAGGTCTGAGCTGAGGCTCACGTACACGAATACATGCCTCAGATTTTCATCTGTGATTTCCAAAGGAAGAAATGACTAGCAGAGAAGTGGAAGGTTAACAGCTTTAACACAACCACTAGAGCTGGATAGGAAGAGCATTTTCTGTGGCAGCCAGCACTTTGTGAATGAGCCATCCTTTTTTAAGCTTCTCATTTATTTCTGGTGGTCAGTAAATCACATGCCACCCCAAAGCCCAGATGCTGGCTGTTGAGCTCATGCCTGCCACATGGCTAAGAGGTGGTGCTGGTGGTGTGCAGAGGGCTTTGTGCACTAAATTAGCCTGGTTAGCAGCACAGACTCATGCTCCTGTTATATGTATAGTGCATACTGCACACTCCTTGGCCTTTTCTTCCTCTGAGTGTCCCTTCTCCCAGACAAACAAAGAAGGCAAAAGCATTCTGCTCACATCTGCACCTAGGGATTGCTTTTCTGCTCTGCCAACACATTTTGCTTGCTTCTTGTTAAGGCAGAGCAAGTGTTTCTGCACACAGAGGTGAGACACCACCCTGACTGTACACATCAGTTACTGTCAGAACAAATGCAGACACTTCTCATTACATTCTAAAGGGGGAAACGGGAACAGGAAGCAAAGAATGAGGAGGACAACCAGTTTGCACTTGCACCTCATTTCTCTGCCTGTAGAGATGTCTTGCTCTTTACTAGACACAATTTATTCTTCTTTGTCCTAGTTGACCATCGGTAAAACAGGGAGTTCTCCTGTTTGCAGATTCTGAAACAAATGCTCTGAAGCCATGTATCTGAGTTAGCCAGTTTCTTACCTGCTCCTCCTGGGGTACTTTTTCCTTACCTATCTCAGTTTCTTAGAGATAGAGAGCAAAACAGGTGCTGAGGAGTTTTCCACACATGGACCAAGATCCATGTGCTGTGTTCTCCTTTATGTCCTCTGCCATTTGAACAGCTTTCCCTAATTTCTAGCACAGCAGGCAGCCATCAGCCTGTCTTCACCCTTGAGCTAGAGCATTCCCAGAGGCAATGTTGTTTTCTTTCTGGGCAGTATTTAATCCAGAGAAACGTTTCCAGTTGCCAGGGAAAATGGCACTATCCTAAGTGAAGGTGGATTGATGTGCATACTGATTTAGGAGGAAGTTCCATTACTCTTGTGCACTGATGCCATTTTTGCTGCTGTTGTCCACCAGCTTTTTTTTTTTTTTGCTCTCCTGCAATTGTAATCTCGATGCTTTGTCACTGTTTTATTACTCTAGATTAAAATCTACAATTTCTGTGCATGTTGGTTTAAAAAAAAAGAAAAAAGGTATATAAAAATGCATTTCTTCAGCAGCTGCTGCTGCAGGTGGAATATATTGGTGTTATTTTAAGAGTCTTTGGTGGCAAAATAATTCCAGGTACATCAGTGGGTGGTTTATTCTATAAAAGTCACGGAAGCACAAAGGCTCTGTAGGGACCTCTTGGGGTTAGGCTATTAGTTTTTCCATTGACACTAAAAACTTAGACAAACTCCTGGCATTACTGATCACATGAGGGAAAATATAATTAGGATTTGCCATAAATGATGACTGAGTATCTGCATGTGCCCTTAAGCTCTCATTGACGTTGCTGGATACTTGATTCCAGTAAGAATTTTATCCAGTTATTATGCTTTGCCACTGAGCCATAGAAAAAAAAGATTGTGCTGCAGCTCAGAATTCTTTCACTTTTTCTATCAGCTATACCAGTGGGTTTTGCAAATGAGTGGTGGCTTTTGGGATGCACCTCTGTGGTGTGCTGTTCTCTGTAGTGGCCTAGAGTGGATACATGGGGAGAACTGCAGTCATACCATCTGGTCTTTCCTAGCAAAATCTGGGGAGAAAAGTACAGAACAAAGGATTTAAATTATGTTACATAGATGTTGCGGAAGGAATTTGATATGCTGCATGGAACTCTTTGCAGTGATATCAGGTCAATGTGGTGTTCTTAAAGTCCTTGTGTTTTAAGGTCTTTATTTGTTTTGCAGCAAACCAAGAGGAAACTGGATGATGCGAATAAACGCCTGGAGTTTCTATATGACAAACTTAGGGAACAGACAGTAAGTTCTGTTTTACTTCCCTCCACCCCCAATCAGATATTGGCAATGACTTCATCAGTGGTGCAATATGTAGCAGGTGCTTGTTCTTTCTTTGAAAAAGTGTGCTTCAAATCTGTTTATTGGATGTTTGCATGGATTTCTTAGAAAAGAGCTAGGTAGTGTGCTTGGCCCCCCCAAATGCCTGTGCAGACTTGACAGTGTTTTGGGGTCATGTCATGAGTTTTATGGTGCTGTGCAGAGACTGTGCTGATCCAAAAGGCAGAGATTCTTGCAGCTGGCACCATTTCTCTGTTCCCAGCAGGACATGAGACAAACAGCCTGAGGTCAAAAAAGAATTCAGGGGACTTAAATGTTGAAGGTTCACTGACTTCACCTGAACGCAGATGTGCAAGTACTTCTGAAGATCTGGTAATTTTTCCAAAGCCTTCCAGGAGGCTTTGGCAGAACAAAGGACAGTGCTTAGGTGTCTTAGTACCTTAGGATTAAAGTGATCTAATCCTGTTATTGTCAGGCCATGTTTGCTGAGCAATTAACTTTAGCCCAAAGGCATAAAAGCCCAGTAGGTTTTTCACAGTGCCACAGTCTGTCACAGCAGGTCTCCCATGCTGGGGAATTGCATCCAGGGGCTGGCAGTGAAGGCTTAGCAATGCTGCAGAGAAGGTATGTTGTGGCTGAAGTCTGTGGTTAGACTTCCCAGTTACTGTTCCCAGCGTGATGAAGCTCTGAAGATGGCTACCCCTAAAGAAAGGAACTTTATTGCTTCACCTTCCTGAGGGCCAAATGTTACCCTCAGAGTTTCTTTTTTTCTGGCACTAGTGTATAGAGCTGGTTTTTCCTTTCTGCTGACCTGCCTTGCCTGGCTTCCTTGCAGCTCTCTCCCACCATCATCAGCGGTTTGCACAACATCGTGAAGAGCATTGAAACCCGCAACTACCAGGAAGGACTGAACATCCACACACACATCGTCAGCACCAGCAACTTCAGCGAGACCTCTGCTTTCATGCCGGTTCTGAAGGTTGTCCTCACCCAGGCCAATAAGCTGGGGGTGTGAAGCAGCCCTGCACTTGCAAAGCCTTGATGGTTGCTTTTCCAAAGAAGTGCATTTCTGCAGCAAACATGCGGGAAAGGGACCAAATGCTCGTCCTCTCACAGCATGTCGCGGTAGAGCGCTGACAAATGGCATTACACTCTCCCTGCAGAATACTTTGCTCTAGAAGGGCTCTGGAGCCCTGGTGCTTTTCTTTTTATTTTAATCCTTTTCCCATCCCTAATGATTCTCATCTTACAAATAGTATATTTAATGGATGATGTCCCATATTGTCAATTTTTAGATGCATGTTACGCTGCTGAACAGTGGCTTTTAATAACAGATGTATGTGGTAAAACAACAAGATAGGTTGTGTATCAGACCCTAAAACAGATTATTCCCTTTCACCCCACTGTTCCTTATCCACTGGATTAAAAACAGTCTGATCATGTTATAAGTGTATTTGGTCTTTCATTTTATGAAGCTCCTTGAAGTCCTGTTATTACATCTTACATGTTAAATAGCTTAATTGTTCACTGGAGCAAATGAGCAAAATAAAGGCTAATGTGATATTTTCAATAAATGTAAATTTATTAAAATGTGTCTTTATGAAGTGCAATGTAGAGACTGAACCTGGAATATAGTGGGGTGGCTTTCTCTTGTGTCCTTGGCGCAAGGATGTTCTTTTATTCCATGCTTATCACTGAAAGCTCTGTATGGGACATAAAGAACAGCAGTTGAAAGAAACATCTGGGTTTGGGGGGGGAAAAAGGCAATTCTGCATGAAAACTACCTGAAATATTGATGCTTTCGGATTTTGCAATACATGCTGCAAGAAATATTATAAATAACAATGTAATCACTGCTCACTCCTGTGACTTAAACAGATTTGTCAGGCAAAACAATTTTGTTTTGCTTTCCAGCATTTTCTTATCTCATAAGCATTTATAATCGGTTAATATAAAGTATCAGTTTGGAGTTGCCTTGTTTCAGGAGTTTAAAAAACAACTGGGGTAATTTTCTTCCCCTTGATCTAGGTTATAGGTTTCTAAGTAGTGTTATAAATATTCTCATACTTAAATAAGTGTATTCAGCTCCTGTAAATTGGAAGACTTGCAGGTATCCTTTTTTCATCATGCTCTTTAAAAACCTCTGGTGTTGGTTGACTCACACCAGAAGCATGATGAAGTATTTTAATGCTTCCAGAAACTGTTAATAAGGAACTGGCGATCTACCTCAATGGGGAGACATTCAGCCCCACACCTGATTGCTGGGACAGCATTATCTAGTAAATACTTTGCCAGATGAGAATGATAACAGCTTGGCGTGTGCTTCACCTTCCTTCCCTGCAAACTTGGAATGAAATGCTGAAGCTCTGATAATAGGGAAGGTGGGAGGGAAGGGACTGCAGCTAAAGCAGAGTTCAGACAGCACAGTACACCAGGATCTCCACACATGTGAAGACTGCACTGAACTTCAGTGTTTATGCCTCCCTTGGGGCAACAGGGCATGGTCTGGTCAGAGAAACACCTTCATATCTTGATTCAAGTTGGAAAAGAACAATTTTAAAAGAAAGGACACATTCAGTTAAACAGGAAAATAAATAAATAAAAAAAACCTCAGTGGGAAAACAAAAGAGAATCTTGGTATGTCAGGACCAAACCAGCAGGTAGGAGATAATGCTGTAGGGGAATTTAGGAGCTGGTCGTGCATCTGCTCTCACTGAGTGTTTTTGGGAGTACTAGAATGAGAAATAGCAGTAGTGGCAAGCCTTGGTTTGTGAAGCTGGCTGTTTCTGGCAATAACAACTGGAGAGACTTGATGGTGGTGGCAGAAGTGGGATGCATTCTGTGGTGCTGTGAGCAAAAGCAGTGATGTAAATTGGAAGCTCCTAAACTGGGAATAAGAAAAGCAGCAGTACCCGAGAGGATTAGTGGGAAAAGCTTCTCCGTATGATATGGCTTTGGAAAAGCCAAGAAACATTTAATGGCATCTCACAAGCCTTTACGAGACTTCTATCCATGCAAAAAAAGACACCAAATGAGAAGGGATTCAGCAAGGCACACAGATGTCAGGAACTGAAGAGTTTATTTAACAGGAAGAGAGAAATAAGCTTTGCTTGTTCACCTTGTGAAGAGCACGAGGGAATCAGGGTGACGGGAACTGAAGAACAGTGTTAGCATGAGAACAAACGTGGTATGAGCTGGCCATGCATAGGTTTGATCTGGAAAGTGAAGTGGGGAAGAATGAGACCAACTAGATCAGCGAGATACACTGCAGGGGTTTGAGGTGATAGTGTGTTAGAGTACTGTGATGTCCCACCACTGGCCTGGACACTGAGCAGTGGAGTAATCCTGCTCTCCTTGCTGAAAGGAAAGCTGTCTTCTGTCTCAGCACGTGTCAGGAGCTCAGGACTGGAAAACTGCACTGACCACGTACATAACAGGAGTGGATGCAAAAATCTGCTGCTTCTCTCCTGAGAGCAGCTGAGATGAACTATCAGTTATGCTGCCGTCTGTTCATATCTTCAAGGAATGCCAAGCAATTAGCCACCCATCTGATATAAATGCAAACGGCCATCTTCACTTACAGAAGGCAGTGAAACCCTGCCAAGTTATGCTGGTAAAAGAACTTGGCCCCAGATAGCCTAATTTTGATCTCACTGAGTGCTAAGAGGTTTATACCATGGCTTTAACACCAACCAATATATTCCTCTTTGCAGTCCCCCAAGGCTGCAGAATGATAAGAAAACAGGATGGAAGGAAATTCAAATATGTCATCTGGGCAGCACGGGTGTTGTCTGATGGCAGCTGACATAAGAAACTACCTTGCTACTTCAGCAATCACCAAAAGGACCAGCAGGATAGTCCGTGGGAAAGGGCAGCATTAATGGAGTTGTCTCCTATTTGCTGGCAAACAGGTGGGGACATAACAGGGGCAGTCCTGCAGAGAGGGCTGAGCACAGGCAGGACATCTAAGCTAAGTACTTGAGTGAAAACCTTTTTCTGCCTGTAAAACTCTCTAATGGATTTACCTTGGGTTTGCTGGTGGAAATCCAAGGTCAGCATTAGATATGAATGTTGCAGATTGTTTTCTAATTGCGTTTCCAGCCTGTGCCGTGTTTACATCAGACTGTCCTGCGTTGTGCCTTTTGGATAACACAGTTCCCCAATGTACAGGTTCACAATGTGGGTTTGCTGTTTAGTAACTGTGTTTTCTTTGCCCAGAAGGAAGTATGTGCTAGACTGACTGGGCTATTGAGAGAGAAGGGAGGAGGGTCTTGCTGCCTGGCTATTTTCCCCAAAAACTATGGAGGGGAGGGGCCATGTTTTGGGAAGCGTGGCAGAGACAGCATGCAGAGCAGTGGCACCACTCCCCAGAGTTCTGCAGGCTCCCCTGTGCTTCATCCTCACCCTCACCACCATGCTGGTATCTGCCTTCCGCAACACAAACCACACTGTGCCAGGGTTATGCCTGAGAGGGGAAATAAATTGGACCCTGAGTCAGATATTTCCCTCCGTCGCCACTACCTGCAATCCCACATGGCTCCATATCCCTAAGGGTTCACCGTTCTGACCTGCTTTAAGCATCCATTGCAAAGGCAGAATAGCATGTATAGAGCCAGGCAGGGCTCAAAGCTTAAGGGGAAAACAGACTTACACAGCCAAACATCTGCCACCAGCTAACAGCACCTCCCCTGCAGGAGATGCTGAGATGTTGAGGTGCCTGGTGCTGAGCTGAGTCGTTCAGCCTTGAACAAGGGCCAAGGCCACTGTCAGAGTGTGCTGAGGAATGTAATAAATAAGGTACTGATACCAGGAACAGCTTCAACACATCCAGTCTTAAATGGGTAATCTCCCAACCCTGACTTTCTGTGTGCTGGGTTGATCATTCTTGTTTTCTCTGTGGGTCCTGAAGATCAAACAGATACATCACCAAATGGCCAGTCAGGATGGATGTATGGATACATTTAATGCAATTCTCAATCAAGGGAGGCTAAACTGATTAAAATTCCTATGAGCTTTAGAGCTGCAAGTTAGCCAGAAGAGCATCTAGTTAAGAGAGGATTTATTAAGAAATATCCAAAAAAGGCAACTGCAGCTGGCTGGATCAGTAAGTCCGTGCCTGCCTGGACAGCACACAGAGGATTTCTTGGGAACCTGTTGCCCAAATTCTTTGTCAGGTACACAGGAAGCACTTCAATTCACAAAGATTGAGAACCTATTTCTTCCCCGTCTGATGTTTCAGACTTTGTTTCCTTCTTTACTACTTAAAGTGTTCATTTGAACAATACTTTGGCATCATTGGTTCATTTTTCATGTCAAGAGAAAAGAAAAAAAAAGGCCACTCTTGTCAACTGTGCTGAAATGTGATGGTAGCAGACAGGACTGAGTAGCATTAAAATGATACTCAGTGTTCACACGAACCATGTGCTACCTTCCATTGCCACTGTCCTCTTTCTTTCTTCCATGTGGAGAATTCTAGAAGAACGTTTAAAATACATCGAAAACAACCTTGGCTTTAATTATATGCTCTCTGCTGATTCACTTGTCTCAGGAGGTGTAGTTAGTAATTAATTAGCCCAGCAGACTAATGTACTTTGTACCATTATCACTTATAAAGCTGCTCTCTGCTGGGTCCAGGCCTGCATCCCTAGCAATTGTCCCTCAGGAGTTGAGGCCAGTGCTGTACCAGGAGCCATTTGATGTGGAGGTGAGCTCATGTTTTCTTGCCTCCCACTGCTACACTGCTCTTGAGCCCTGGCAAGATCCTCCCTCTGAACTCCTTTGGGCAGAAAAGGGCCAGGTCAGATAGGTGGAGAATGGTAAGTAAATTCTGGAGCTGTGCAACGTTATGACTCAGTTTTTGCTGTTTCTTAAACCTTTGTGAAAATACCCAATGTAAAACTCGTCTAAGGCACTGCAAAGCCTTTTGAGCCCTTTGCAGCCTCAGGTCTAGAATATAGTCCCAGCTTGACTCACCTCAGCAAGGCAGAGAGCCTCTAGGTCTCCTGTTTCTTGGCAGCAAGGATTTTTGGTGGCACAGAGACCACCCTGACAAGCTGCTGCTGCCCACCCATGTGCTGCCACACAGAGCACAGCACAACAGGCAGGTGCCATTTGCAGGTTTAAATGGATCCCCCCGTGCTGCTCTCTGCAAAGCGAGAAAAGAAAGCACAATTTCTCTAAGGGGAAGTACCTAACTCCAGTAGCAGTGCTGGACCCCTGCAAGTCCACAGTGTTTTCTGCTGGAATAGGAAGCTCCACAGTATTTAGTTCTTTTTTTCTTGTGTTGGTTTTTTGACACTCAGTAGTGCTATTGGGGTAATCTCCTTCCTGTAATCTCCTTCCCTCCAGCAAGACAAAAGGATCTGCAGCACAGAGATGCCTGTCCCCATCAGCAGTGGGAATCTGCCAGTGAGGGATTCCCAGGCTTGTGTCATGGGCAGCATTTCTCACCTCAGTGCAGATGATGGATGAGCCCTCTCTTGCTGGCAAGGCTGCAGAGGATGTGCAATCACTTGCAGGGTTCACTGAAGCATTACTCAGAGCCTGTGCCTATCTCTTAAGAAACCTGGTGCAGCATTTCAGCCAGGTTCAGCAAGGCATGCTCTGTCCCAGGGGGAATCACATGCTTGGATGCTGCCTGCAAGTGAATTTGGGTCTGTAGCCCAGTCCTCTGGCCCATCAGTGAGGTGAGCAAGAGCTGTGCTGAGACAGACAACACAGTGAGACTCATTTGAGGTTAATGCAGAAGACAGCACAGGTCACTGGGCCACAGCTGAATGTCAGGTGCCTCTTTTACCTGCACAGAGGAGGCATTATTGCAGCACAGGAGGCCAAACTCAGTGAGCAGACAGACAGGCATGACAACAGAAAGTCCAGCTGGGATTGCCAGCAAAGGCATGATAGGCAGAGGAGACAGAGGCTGACACCTTTCTCTCAAAACACTGCCTTGAGTTCTCATTTCCAGCATGTCTGCAATCATTATACCTTCACCATTAAGTGCAGGAGACAAAACCAAGTCATTTCCAGATCTCTAAACCACACTCGGGCATTTTCCTATTTCACACTTGCACATCCTTTGCTTTTAAAAATATGAACCATGAAGTGTTTATTGAGAAAATCTTTTCGCCTTTGTTGCTGTTTTGGTTGCAGCTCCTCAGGTTTCTTCTCTAGGCAATTCTGGCTCACTGAATATTTTCCAGTATTATTTTTTACCTCAGGAAATAGGAGTCAGATTTGCAAAGTCTTTTCTTTGCATTTCTGGGTACTAGCAAGACCTTAATCTGACAGCTCAGATCTCCATCTGTGACATGTATTCCTGACATCATGATCTGTGCAGACAGGTAGCTTTCTAAAGCAGAGAAGATGTTTTCACAGCATCATGTCTCCAAACGTGCTGCTTCCCACAGCCACTGTAGTGATCCTGGGACAAACATTGATGCTGTCACTGAGGCGCCACTGCTTGAGCAGTGATTTCTGGGATTGGGGTAACAGTGATGGGCTCCACTCCCAAGAAATTACACTGTGCAAGGACACAAAGGGGATGTTTTGGTCTGGTTTGGGCTTTATCTCCTGTTCCATCAGGACAAGCAACTCCTTGAGCAGTAGGGACCCCTCTGGAGGCAGGTGGGCTGGGTACAAGATAATTCTTCCCTTCCAGTTTTGCTGCTGCACTTGACAAGCTTTCTCTGCATGTGGCCAGCTTTGCCTGGAAGGGGCACGAGGACTCTTCCTTCGCAGGAGTTACACAATAAATGTCACCCTAAGCATCAGCACTCCCTGCACCCAGAAGAACTCTGGCCACAACAGAACTTGTCGTCTTTGTTCACCTGCTTTCCCTGTTGCATTGGGTATTCTGTAAGCAAACTGCTATGGACTGGAGATAAATGTGGGGTATGAAACTCACAGTATTGTTTTCAAAACCTCACTGAGAGAGCCTTCACGGGTGCGCTCATCAGTGACTCAAATGAGCTGGAAATCTTGCAAAGCAATTTGTTTGTGTTTGCCTCTTGCCAAGGTGTTTGTGGACTGCTTGTGGGAGGCAGCTGAGAGGTTTCAGTGACACTTACATCTGCACGAGCATACAAGACTAACATCTATCCATGCTTTAATAGCCTGCAAAATACAGGTCAGGACAAATGGTTTCATCCTGCCTTTTCAAAGAGATGTGATCCTTGGCTCCCATATTTCCCTTCTGGCTGGTAGCATGGCCATCTGACTCACCCTGAGCCCTGACCTTCCTCTTCTAAACACTCAGGGTAGCATATCCGTATGAGCTGTGGTGTGCAGGGGTGAGCTTGGGCTGTGCAGTTCACACCTGTAAGCCTGAGGGTCACCCACAGCATGGTGTGCCCAGAAACTGGTGTGTAAGGGATGGGGTTTCTTTCTGCTCCTGAACAGTGAGAGACGGAAAAGTCATTAAAGGATGGAGTCTTCTCTCCTGCCTCCCCCCAACAACGTGTCGCAGAGTCCAAAAAGGACAATGAGTATCACGTATCAAATCAGTAGGAAGTTAACACTTGAAGTTAGGCTAACAATTGACCTTGGGCACCCAGAAGAGCTCAGTGCAAGTTAAATCACCCACTTCTGTGGTCCTGGCGCACCAATGGAAAGACATTACAGGCTGTGAATCACAGAGGATCCAGTCTCAGCCAGTGTGGAAGGCTGCTGGCACCCCTGGGCTGATCTCTCTTTCCCTCCAGTCCTCCCAGAAACATTCAAAACCAAACAAAATGCATCCCAGGTTAACATTTGATCTGGACTTAGCCTCTGGTTCCCACCTAATGACGGAAACCCTCTGAATGCTGGTTGTGCAGGATGTTTCGGGCTCCACAGCCAGCGAAGTGCCTCGCTGGGTCACAGTGAGTGACTTTCTGCCTGCTACTGCCCCGGGTCATCCTCCTGCCACGGCTGGCCTGGCCCTTAACAACACCCATCCTGGCATTCCCAGTAACCCGGTCCTTCCCTCCTGCAGCAGCTGGCAGTGGGAGGTCGTGGTAGCGCAGGGAGGCGGACACAGCTGGACGGGAGCCTCCCAAAACCACACCTGAGCGCCAAAACAGCACTCTCTCCGTGGTGGGATGGAGTAAACAGGTGTGGCAGCTGTGCGCTGCTGTTAAAATGCTGTCTGTCTGTCTGTTTTCGATGCCCGCCTCGCCACTGCCGGTCAGACGAACTTCATTGACCAGCTCTTGCGCAGCTGCTCCGGCACCGCCTGGGCCAGGGGCACCTTCTGCCCTGATTCCATGGGCTTCCTTAATTAAACATCACTGAAACCCTCCTGCCCCGGAGTGCGGGGCTCCCCACGGGCAGGGGAGGCAGGGGAAGGGTGGGCGGGAGAGGTGCGGGCAGCAGGAATGCGGGCAGGGGAAGGATGGGCAGGAGCGATGCGGGCAGGCAGGGTGCGGGCAGCAGTGGTGCAGGCAGCAGAGATGCGGGCAGGAGCGATGTGGGCAGACGGGGTGCAGGCAGCAGAGATGCGGGNGTGGTGCTGATGGGGCTGCTGCACCTGGGCGCGGTGTACGCGCTGAGCCTGGTGCCGCGGGCACAGATCCTCACCCTGCTCTGGGGTGAGTGCGGGGCCGCGCCACAGGTGGGGCGGGGGGCGGCCCGGGGGCCTCTCTCCGTGTGTCGGTGTGTCCGTGTGTCCCTGTGTCCCTGTGTCCCTGTGCCCGTGCCCTGTTTACCGCCGCGGCCCCTTTTGTTCCCGGCCGCTCCCGGGATGCCGATGCCATTGCCGCGGCCGGGCC
>VXBX01000899.1:1235465-1265021 GCA_013400415.1 Scytalopus superciliaris
TTTCTGCGTTTTTCCGCGTTCCCCCCCCCCCCCCCCCCCTTTTTCTCCAGTCAGGCAGCTGGTGTTTCTGTTTAAAGGTCTGTTAAGGGAGTATCTATTCTAAATCCCGGGTCTGAATTCCCCTTGGTGTTTCACCTTGGTTACTTTCTGAGCGCCCCCCGTGTTTTCCCTGCTCCGGCTCGGGGCAGAAAACCCCCTCGTTGTTTTGTTTCTTGGGGAACGCGGTGCATCCTCTCGTCAGGGCAGGTTTAAAAGTCGAGGAGCAGCTTTAAGATGCTGTCACGGAGAAGGTAAGTCCGGCGGTGCTTTCTGGGGTGAGGTGGCTTGCTGTGTCTGCCTTCTTGCTGGCTGCAAAAAGCCGAGGATTCGGTTTGGAGAGGAGAATATGAAATACAGCATCTTTTCTTCCATCCTGCGGTGAGGTCCTCTGTTCTCCACAAAAGAATGGTGCCGGGAGATGAGCTACAGAGAAGCACTGCAGTGTCGTGCCAGGTTTGTCAGGGTTTGTGAGACTAAATAGATGGTGAATGTCGGCATCATCCTTCACCAGAGAGATTTGTGTCCCAGGTCTCATAAATCTCAGTGGCCAAGACGATAAAAACTTAAGTGCTGCTTACAGCTGGTGCAATTTCATGCATAAAAGACCTGCTTTGGAGAGCTTTTGAGCGAGTGAAGAACATAACAGCCCAGGACGCTTTTATACAAATAGAGGAAAGGAAGGTCTCTGCTGCAGGAACTGGGAAACACGGAATTTGTTAGGCTGCTGTCATTAGTGTTGAGGTGACTCTTCAGAAGCCCCAGCCAAATGCTTTAGAAATCAGGCTTATTTCTTCTGGTCGAAGGATTCCTAAATCTGTTTTTCACTGATTCAGCTTTTGATATTCGGTCTGTCTTAAACCCCTAGAAACAGCCACCATTGCTGTTTGCAGTTGGGAAATGAACCTTTCTGTCAATTTCTATGCTCTGTTTCTATCCCCTGGAGGGGACCTGGATTTGACTAGCTGTGTGGTTTACACAATCCATGACCTGTCTTGCTCATGACCAGAAGAGGTTTGGTGGGTGGTTTTGTTTTGCATAGTTTCCCTCTGTGAGCGCTACTCCTCTTGCCTCCCTATTCCTGGTTGTGTTCAGTCTGATTTCATCGTTTACCTTGGCCGTGGTTTGATGGTCAGGGAGACAAGGAGAGCCTGTGGGGGCTGTGTGGCCGGAACGCACAGCCTGTGGTCTGCTTTCAACCCTTTTAGGTCCTGTAGTGTGCAGGCAGGTGGGCTTTCTTTTTCTGTTTTGCATTTCCAAAAAGACAAGTTGAAATCATCTCTGATTTCACTTTGCTAAATTACAGAAATCCCTGAGGCTGGAGCCCAAGGACAGAATTGCTAATTCAGCCCTCCATTCTCTGAGGTGTTTTTTTCCTAGTTGAGATGAAACAGATACTAAATGATAAACAGATCTTAATGACTTTGCAACTTAATGCCTTTCTTGCTGAAAGTGAGAGCCTCTCTTTTCTTGACATCATTATTTTTAACATCCACCCTAAAGCAGACCACAAAGTTTTTACAGGAGTTTAGTGGGTGGTTTTTACAGGGTCTCCACAGCAGGGAGCGAGTGCATTGGCTGGACACTGCATGCCACTCCTGCATCTGGCTGCTGCAAGGTCTGCTCTCCCTCAGAGGTGGTGAGCAAGGTGAAAATAAAGACTCTCCTGCAGAATATGTCCGACAAAAGTAGCTTTCTGTCAGGCTGGAGACCTGTTTCTGAGGTGCCTCTGAGAGACTCAGGGTAGAGAAAAAAGGGTGGCTGTTGCTTTAGTTAACAAACCCACCTCGCTTCGCTGTGGAAGGAGCCAACCAGTAAAGTTGCATTGGAAGGGAAAAGTGTTGATCAGATGTTTCCCTCTCCCTCCCCACTTCTCCACATCTCCTTCCCTGTGCAGATCAGCTGTGAGACTGCCTTTCTGTGGGTGGTGGCTGCCAGCCAGCCTTTGGAGCAGGGCTGGCATGCCAGCGAGGTTGGATGGCAGGTATGAGTGTAGTGTCAGGTAGTGCAGAGATGTGTGTACACTGAAGGGTGCAGATGGAGGAGCTGCAGCCTTCCACTGCATCCTTTCGTGATTTTCTTTTTTGTCCTGAGCTTGCCTGGGATTTGGGAAGCTTCCCAGCGATCCTTTGCAGGCCCTTGCACTGCTCCCTCCTGTGCTCCCCACCACTGCTCCCCCAGCAGTAAGCTGCAGGAACGGGTGTGGGGACAGTGGCATGCCAGGGCTGTGACCTCCGTGGTGTCTGGCAGGGAGTGGGCAGCTTCCCATGACTCACCACTGCCGGCTTGGCTTTTCACTTTCTCCTCCCCCAAGGTATCCACCTCTCGGTGTGTTCTCCCCTGGGGCAGACTGGCTACAAAGGCTCCCTCTGTGCAGGGTTTGCTTTCCCCCTTCTCACCTCCGAAGGCAGTCGATCACCGATTGCAAAGTGGAGCTGAAATGCCACCGTGCCACCTAGAAAACAGCTGTTCAAGCCAAACTGCCTGCTCAGCAGGGCTCATTTCCATTGGTAATTTATTGACATTTGTCCAGCTGTACATAATAGACAATGGAAAAACGCTGCCAAGCGAAGGCTCAGCTGGTTGTTTATTCAGGATTATCTGTGCTCCTCTGTTCCCATTGCCTCCCACGCTAACACCTTGAGGCCCGTTTTACAGCTTCCTGCACCCCACATGGAGCTAGGGCTGCACAAGGGATCCCAAACAGCACTCTGGGTGGTGCAGAACTGGGGATTTGAATTAGTGCAGAAATGGGAATTGGCTTATCTTTCAAGGGATGTACAGATAAACTGGTTAAAACATAGGCTTTCAGGGCCATCCCAGTGCCTCTGTGGAATTTGATTTCAATCCAAGCTGAACAAAAACAATAAAATTACTCATGTCAAAATTTTCCATGAGCTGGGAGCTGCTTTGACCCAAGAGGCAGCAGATGGTATGTGCAAGGCATCGAGCTGTCCTGGGCTGTGCCCATGGGATAGCCATATAACCAGCCCAGCAGACTTGGAATGTCCCCTGCTGTGGCAGCCCGACCTGGCTCACTGGGACCTCTCTTGCCTTGCTCTTTTCCAGCCTGACCTGTGGTTTGGTGTACGGGTGTACGGAGAAGACCCTGTTACCTTTTCCTTCCTAGTTGAAAACCAGACAGCCTGAGATCTGTGGTCCCTCCTTCGTGGTGCTTTGCTGTCTTTGTGCTGTTTTGTAGCTGACAGCTGCTGCCTTGGGGCATCTCTGCGCTCCAGGAGTTGTTGGGGAAATGTGCCTTGCGTCTCGTCTGCCTCTCTGTCCCACCAGTGGGCTTGTTTGGTGTGGCCAGTAGGTTTGCCAGGAGTCACTGACTGTTCTGCAAAGACCAGAGCCCGGTGCAGCCCAGGCCTTAGGGAACTGGCACATGGATGTTCCCCTTCAGGTCTGTCCTAGTCCACCTGCTTTTGCAGGACATGGGGCTGCCGGTGCTTCGCACCAGAGAGGTTTGAAGGGGAGGCATCACCATCCTCTGCAGACTCGCCTGGGGAACCGAAGCAGGGTGGGAGCACCTCGCTGGGAGTGGAGCAGAGACCAGGGAGGGGTGTGCTGCGTCTGCTGGCTGGGCCAAGCATGCAGGTTCCCCAGGGATGAACTTATGCAAAGGGGTCCTCATGGTCAGCTGAGGCTGTGGATGAGGCTATGGTTTGCTGATGTCCTCTTTTGGGCTGGACATGCTGCACGACCTTCCACAGCCCACTTGGTAAGAAACACTGCACGGCTCGTCACCTAAGTTAGTAATATGCTGTTAAATGATGCTTCTGAACCAGGAACCTCCTTGCTTCAGCCAGGTCCATCCTCTTACAGTCCCAGTGAGGTCATCTGTTTGGTTTAGGGAAGCAAACCAAAAAACTCTGAAATACCTGTACGGATGAAAGGACCGAACGCTAACAGCTCCCAGCACTTTCTTTTGGTGGGCTCATGATAACTTATTAAAGACTCCATTCTGGGGGATCAAGTGATATGTAAGGGTCTCAGATTTTCTTTGGAAAAAGGTTCTTTTTAGTTGTCAGAGAGGACTTGTGAGGAAGCGCTTGAAGTAGTCAAATGCATTTTAGGAAATATACACCCCCCCCAAAAAAAAAACCAAAAAAAACCCAAAAAAACAAAACCAAAACCCAGATTAAACTGTTTACCTGCTTTAAAGCCTTTTTTTTTTTCAGGCTGATGAGCATTACTAGTACTTACAACTTTAAAAAATGGTGCAGGCATGGCCACCCAGAAACCCCATATCACCTGGATGTGTTTGGCAGAGCTGCCTGAAGGACGAGTGGATGTCAGTTCTCATGCTGATGTGCCTTGCCAGAGCCCAGTGCTGGGGAGGAGGATGGCCTTGCTCATATGGGAGGGGAGGCTTGTTGCTGTTATTTCAGCAGTGTTTAGGAGGTGTTTTAGTGCTCCTGAAAATGGCAGATTGTTCATGTTCAGCTGTGGCGGGCCCCGTGCCATGCTTACCCACAGCTTTCCCCGTGCACGAGCGTGGCTGTCTGGGAGCGCAGACGGAGCAGTGGTGCTGCCCAGCTGCATCCCCACCAAGGCACAATCTGCTCCTAGGCAAGGGTCTGGATCCCGCTGCCTGGATCCCTTCAGTAAAAGAGATTAAAGCAATCGTGGTCTTAGCACTTTGGGTTATTGTGGTGCCTGGAGGTCACCGCCAAGATCATCGCCTCTTTCTCAGGCCTTCTGGTAGGTAGTGAGTCTGTGTAATGAGGCACATGTTGCTGTTGTGCACTGCAGATGCAAGTTTTATTGGTTTTGCACATTTCAGAAGTCTTGGATATTCTTGAGTGCCACCTGCTGGCTCTCTGGTTATTGACTGGTTTTAGTCCTTAGCCATTTCTATGCACAGTGTTAGAAACTCTGCACAGACAACTGTAAATAAAAAATCCTAGCTTCAAGGAAATTCCACTTCGTACCTCTGAGACCTCAGATGAGCTGATGAAAACTTCACTGTCACTCCTGCTGCTGCCCTGGCAGGAGCCCCCTCTGCATCCTGGAAAGTGGTTATGCTCAGGTGATTCTAACACAAGGTTTTGGCTCAGGAAACAGGTAGCAAATGTGTTCTTCCTGTATATCTCTTGGACACCTCTGTGGAGGTGTCTGCAGCCACCTTGGCAGGAAGGACCAAACAGACCTTTCATCACCTTACTCTCAGAAGAGATCTGTCTGCTAGCTCCTGACTGTGAGCAGGGAGCAGCTCTAGGAGGTTTCTGTGGAATACAGGAGCCTAGCCTTGTTGTCCATCAGCCTCTAGTTCCACCATGCTGTCAACAGTTCAAGACAGCAGCTGGCCCACTAGATGATGAGTGGAGAAGAGGTGGAGCATCAGAATGGTAATTGCATCTCTGAGGTGCACATCTGCACCAGGGAATAACCCTGCTTATCTCCTGAGAAGTTTTGGCCTGGCTTTTCCTCCCCTGGCCCATTTGAAACCATTGTTTTACAGCTGTCACTTTTAATAGTCAAGTTCTTGTCATGTTCCTTCCCTCCTAGCATCAAGAGCTGCTCTCCCATCAGCTCTGACAGGAACAGAGTCTTTTCTCAAACAGTGCTTCTCTCCCTAAAAATGGGATGAGCCCTGGAGCTGTGGATGGCTGTAACATGCTGTTTCCTCACCTTTCACTCCTGGGAATAGTATGAGTTTTGTGTCCATGGTAGAACTGGGAAACATGCCCTAACAGAATCACTTGGGCTGGAAAAGACCTCTGAGATCATTGAAACCAACCATTAGCCTGCCACTAAACCATGTCCCTAAGTGCCACATCTACACATCTTCTAAATACCTCCAGGGATGGTGACTCCACCTTTTCCGTGGGCAGCCTGTTCATGGAGCAGGAGTGAAGCAACAGGGTCACACGAGAGTCCCTGTTTCACATCCTGCTCTGATATCTGATAATCTCTAGTAGAGGACACTTCTGTCTGTTGGGTGTTTTGCCTTCCCCATTGTTCACTCCCCTCTTTTTTTAGCTATTGCTGGAGGTGATTCCTTAAGGACTCCTCTGTGAACTTTACAATGTTCAGCTGTAAGTATGTATTTTTGTTTCCCATCTCGATTTCATCCCCAGTGCATGGCTGGTGATCTGTTTTGTGTTATGTGGTCATTGTGAGCATGATAAAGGAATGGAGAAAAAACTCTTGTGTGTGCTGAGCCCTGGATGCACGTGATGGTCCTTTGGTCCTGTTGCTCTCGGGGGTGGATTCAAAGCACTCCTGATGAGTTCCTGCAGTTGGGCTGAGTGAGCAGTGAAGCTGTTTGTGTTTGGAGAGTGGGATGTTCACAAAGCACTGCTGGGCCCCTGGCTGCTCTGACCCATGCTCCAGGCAGACCTGAAGAACCTCAGGCACTCCTTCCCTTTGACTTGTCCCATGAGGACAGAGATGACAGCTGGGTCTAGCAAAAGTAGAAATCCTTGTCTCTTCCTATAGAATTTCACGGGATTGTTGGCATCTAGGCTGCCCCCTGATACCATGGGCTTGGGAGAGGCATCCCTCTGAAGCAGCCCTTTGAAGGAAAGGGTTACAAAAGCGTGAGGTGCCTTGTTTAGCCATGGCCCACCAGCCCCTGAGCTGGTGCAGCAGGTTCTGGGGAGTCATCAAAGATAAGTGGCTCTAGCTTTTTATCTTTGGTCACATGTGCAACTGGGGATGGGCAGTATACAGCTCTGAGGAGTTCCTGTGGGTGAGTCAGGATGGACTTTTCTGCATGTAAAGGAAATGTATCAGTTGGAGGAAGTCTCAAGGATCTGGGAGCAGATCAGATGCCTCTTCTCTAGGAGATGCCACCAGGCAGAGCAGTGTGACCCATGTGGACCTCTGGTCTGGTATTGCTGCAATAGCTGTCAAGGAGGCAGAAGTGTTGCTCTCTTCCCTGGGAGACCTGGGCTGGGAGACGTCATCTCACCAGAATTTAGTACATATCCTCATCTCTGCCTCCATCTTCCCTCCCTGCAATCACAGTTGCACTAGTAACTAACACTGATGTTATAATTGAAGCCAAGCAATTTCTTGTAATCAGATTTTATTTTTACCATGTAGGCTAGCAATAAAATGTGCTGCCCCACTGGAGAGCTGAAACATTAACAATTACTGTACTATGTAAAGTAAGGATGATGTGAAAAAGAGAAGACTGTCAGATGCTGGCGTCAGGAATCTTTTGTGCCATCCCTCTTGTGCAGTGGCCTCAGCACCAGGGGAATGGGGATTTCTGGAGGGAGACTGAAATGAGTATCTTTCTCAACCCATTTTTGAACATTGGCTTCTCAGGTGGTGTTCTGAGTGGCTCAGAATAAAATAACCTGGCTTTGGCAAATGGGGGGACTCTTCTTGACTGGATTCTTTCTTATATCTCGCTTATTGTCTCTATTTTTTGGCTGGCTTTGTATTTTGATTGTTTCCTATCTTCTCTGAGCCTGTCTCACATTAGTGCCTTTTGTGTCCATGGGATCCCATTGTGTCAGTGGAAGGGATTGGAGTGTTGGACTGCTGCTACCCTGCCCTCTGCATCTGGAGTAGTCTCCTATCATGGCCACACAGTTGGATCTTAGATGGCATTTCAGAAGCAAGGGAGAAGGCATCTGGAAGGGGTTTGTGCTGATCTATCCAGCAGTTACTGCAGTCCAGGGCTGGCGTGGACATACAAGCTCACTGTGCCATCCTGGACACCCGAGAGCTTGGAGAGAAGCTGCAGGCCAGGGTGAGACAAGGTGTTCCTGAGGCTTATTTCATGTTCTTTGTAAATGGAGGGGAAGGAGTTCAGATGCAGAAGGGCTGCAGCTCATGTGGAGAAATGCTTGGGCAGAGCAGCAAAAGGAGGTCCTACTGGGAAGGATTGGAAATAGTTCTCTGAGCCCAGGCAGCACATGGGGCAGAAGGGAGAACAGTTCTGGGCTCCTGCTTGGTGCCTGTTGCTGTCTTTGGGTGTCCCTTCAGGCAAAATCTACCAGAGCACTGGGTGCTGGGTTACAGTGTCTTCTGAAAATGTCAGAAACTATGTGTTCTACAGGAGACTGAAGGTATGAAGAGGGATTTTGCCTTTTAATATTTTTATTTTGGCCAGCACCATGACATTATAACTTTTTTTCCAGAGCACTGAAAGGTGTAGAAAATAGGTGTAGAAAATAGCTGTAGGTATGGAAAATAAGATCTTTATGGTCAACTAAAGCAATCAATTGTAATGGTGGTTGTAGACAATTACTTTTATTCTGAGCTGCTGCAGTTGGTCGGACTCAGCTGCAGTGAGGCAGACATGCAAGTGTGGCCAGACCTCCTTGCAGGAGCCAT
Organism: Scytalopus superciliaris; assembly: GCA_013400415.1. Lineage (NCBI taxonomy): Eukaryota > Metazoa > Chordata > Aves > Passeriformes > Rhinocryptidae > Scytalopus > Scytalopus superciliaris. The sequence goes on from VXBX01000899.1 coordinate 1,243,803, forward strand.
AGCAAGGCAGTCCTTATTTTGCATTGGCTTTGCCTCCTACCTTTGCAGTGGGACAGACTTGTGTGCTTGAGGTGGCTGAAAACTGCCTGGCCACTATTCAGCAGGCAGATAAAAGCTGGCCTCTTTATGCAGTGTATACACTGGTGGTGGTGGGGAAGTGTGCGGTGGAAATACGAAACATGTTCCTGGGTTGGTGGTGGCAGAGACCCACCCAGTGTGTGGGCCTTCTCCCTGTGCTAGAGCTCATTATGGGAGCAGAGCTGGACTGGGATAGGGCTGTTTGTGCTGGAGGGGTGCAGTGAGTCATCATTTGGGGAGCATGGGGAGCAATCATCTGGTGAGTGGCCCTGGAGAGCTGACAGCATCAGCCCACCACACTGGAGACAACGGTCTCCTCCTCTTCCCTGGTATCATCCTTGAATCTGGGAAACTGACGTGCCCTGCCACATGTTCAGCTGGATACCTGGGGCCTGTGCCTCCTGGTTTTAATGAGGTTTAGTGCTTCCAGCCTAACTCTGAGGCTCAAACTGCTGGGAGAGAAAGTTGGCCACTTTTTGCAACAGGTTTTTCTCTGAGCTCCTTTTGGTTTTGGAAAGGGGAGAAAAAGGTGTAGCAGCCGATAGCATAAAACTGAAGTGGACACAAAGCATCTAGGCAAGATGCAGTGATACAGAAGGATGGAAATATCATCATTAAGTCCTGAGAAGCCAAAACCATCAGATCTCTGCTTCAGCAGTCACTAGGAGGGCACTGGGTCAGAGCAGGGTCTGCCCTGTGCAGTGAATCTTGTTGAGCAGACTGCTGGGACAAAGGTGCTGCTGCCTTCCCAGGGAATTGTCCCTGGAGGCCCACCAGTTCAGAGGGGGATTGCTTCCTGCTCAGCCCTACTCCTTTCCTGTGCCCATGCCTAAACATAAAAGGTGGAAGCTTTCAGTTTGCCCAAGTCACAAGTAGGGAGCTTGCCATGTCTTTGTTTCTAAGAGCTGAGAATCTGCTGTTCCCTGGCTCTGTGCTGAGGGTGGTCTTGCCAGCATGCACAGCATGAGCAGCAGGATGAAGCCATTCCCCTGTCTTATACCTGGCTCTGTACAGGGCAAGCTTTGGCTGGTGATGGACAGGGATGCTAAATAACTAAACCTTCTTTCTTGAGGCAGAGCTGCCTGCTGGTTGCAAAGCTCTGGGGTGCCATGCTAATGTTAATGCTAATGGCTCAACCATGCCATTTCTTTACTCTGCCCTTGAAAAAAGAGACAAAATTGGCATTAATTCTTTCTTGGCATTTATAGAGCACTTAAAAGCCACCAGAGCCCTAGTCAGTGTGCGGATTGAGGACAGCAGTGAGGTCACTGGGAGAGAAGTGAAATCTGCCCATGGTTTTATGATGACGCAGGATTCAGCTGAGCTGAGACAGGCTACGCATAAGCATCAGAAATTTCAGAGAAACCAAAGCATCTTCCAGCCTTCTCTTTTGATCTAAAAATATCTATAAACTGTTCGACATCTTAAGGCGATCTTCAGTTGCTGGTGAGTTCAGGGAAATCTGTATGTGCTTCCTAGGGGAATTTTAGCATTTGCTGGAATAATTGCTGTCAGCCACGATTTCCATTGCTCTATTGGCTTTATTTGTGTCACAGTGGCTGCAGTTGTCAATACGAACATTTCTGCTATTCCAACCGGAATAAAGTCTTTTGTATACTCAGCCAAAAGTGCTGGCTCTGGGGAATGTTCCTGAAAATGCATATGCAGGCATGTGCATCCAGGCAGAGACAGCCTGGATTTCATGAGCTGGTGATGGCAGGGCCAAAGGGATGTGACAGATGGCTTCTCCCTGAGCTCCTCCACCACGATACAGAGGGGCAGGAGCAGGGCTTCGCCAGAAATCATCTTCTCTGCAGCTCTAAAACTCTGCTTCCCCTTTGCCTTTGATGTGCTTCCTCTTATCTCTTTCTCTCTCGGCTCAATTTAGAGTAGTTCAGAGAATGTGTAGATCTAATTTTAGATGAACTTGTTTCTGGCCTGTGATTTCACGTGTTCAGTCTCCACAGGAATGCCTGGCTCCCTGCGAGAGCTGGCATGACCTGTACGGTGGGCGGCCCAGGGAATTGGTGCTGCTGTGCGCCAGTGCTTTTTAATTCTCATTTGCTTGCTTGAATCCATCCCAAGGAGCTTTTGATGCCAGCCTTTGATAGTTAGCAGGGCTCAGTGAACAGGGTGTTGGCCAGCAGAGCAGTGTTTCTTTCCCAGAGACTCTGCGGTCAGAGCAGTAATTCAGCAAATCTTCTTGGCAGCAATTTAGGCACTCAGGTGGAAATTTTTTCCTCCTTAGGAAATGTAGTTCCAGGTCAGGAATAAGGCTTTTTTAGTAGGATGCTAATCCTACCAAAAAAATATGATTAAATTAGGATTAAACTCTGTGTTACTGCTCCTTGGTGTCTCTTGACTGTGCAGGAAGAGATCTCCAAGTTTCCCTGGAGTTTGACAGCAGAGATAGGTACTGGAGACTTGATATCTGATCTAGATCTAGTAATGCTGCATGTTTACTGTGGCACTCCCACCAATGCAGTGTGTGACATCAACCAGTGTTTTTAACTGAGCTGTTTGGATAGACTTGGTATGATTTAGTGTAGAAAACCCTTCCATTCTGGCATTTTAAGAAAACGTATCCCCAAACCTGGTGTTAACTAATGAAAACACAAAAAAATGTATCAGGCGCCATGAAATTATTGGCTGCATTTCTGGTCTAAGCCCTGATGTAGAATCAGAGAAGAATCTTCCCCTGCTGTCTGTGTGCATAATGAAGTGGAGGATCTCTGAGGAGTTCAGGCAAGATCGAAGCACGGGGAAGCTACTGAAATGGGTGGCAGTGGTGCCCTAAATTTTGGTGGGAATGGAGTTAGAAACCAGTCAACACAATTAAAAGTGCTTTCTCTCATTTGGTCAGATTAGCTGATGTAGTTCATTAGTCCTAAATCTGCCATAGAATAACAGCAGAAACCCACAAGTGAGGAAAAGAAGGCAGATATAATTTAATTTTTAGAAAGGAAAAAACCACCACCATAAGTTACAGGAGTGTTACATATTTGTGGTGGTCAGTTCAGCTTTCCAGTGTTTCTTTTCTGCTTGAGCAACTTGCTGTTTGTATTTCTCATGCAGTTCTTGTAGCCTTATGGAAGACCTTGAGTTTGACTCATTTTGTTAGTAAAATTCCCTACCAAGCAATTTTTATCTGACTGAAAAAGCACAGGATGGTAGTGTGGAAATGGACAAATGTTTCATATCCATCCCTGCTGTTTTTAATCCTCAAATAGTTACTTATACAAATAGGTCAAGTTGTGGTATCCTTTTGTATACAAGGAAGAAGAAAAGTGAAAATTTCTCAGAAGCTTGCTTGAGACTTTGCTGGATACTGTGGAGAGAGTTTTTCTACCCAGTGGTGTCGTGTCACAAGATGCCTTCATCACACATGCACATTTTAAGGTCAGCTGTTTTCAGTTGCCCTCTAGTTGAAGAGGTAACAGTTGTCTTTACAGGTGAAACACAGCCCTTGCATTTGTTATTTTTTTTTTCTTCCCCACACAAAAGATGTGCTTTCCTTGCCATTAATGTGGTTAGAATTTGCATCTTAAGAAATTGCTCCTTCCATGGGATGATCTGTGGGATCTTGCCTTCCGATTCTCAAACTGCTAGGGACACAGTGTGTGTGTGTGCAAAAATGTACAAGCCTTTGCTCAATGTAACTTCAAGCACTCCCACCTGGGGCTGGGAGTGTGTCAGATCTTATAGGATAAACAATGTCATCTCCCAGCAGTGAGACCTCCTGGGGCTGTTCCCAAAACGGTGGCAGTAGAAGAGCTAAGGTTTTGCCACAATAGCAATGGGAAGCTGAGGACACCACTCAAGGAACAGCCCCCCGAGCACGTACAAAATAATGCTGTGGGCTGGTTGTGAGCAGGGCTTTTCATTGGGGGTTGGCAGGAGGTGACTGTAGGCAGAGAAAGGCAACCACAACCAGAAATCAGATGGGCTCTGACAGGAAGTTCAAATGGGATGTGTTTTTGTGGCTGAGGACAGATTTCTTCTACCCTGTTTCTCACCACAACCACTGGATGTTTTTCTGGTCCGTGTTTTGTTATTGGTGCTTCTGGCTTTCTTCGCTTCTGGCTTGTGATCTTTCCACCTGCCTGAGCCCCTGTGGGGTGACAGAGGAGAAGCACTGAGCCATCTGAAGGGGATCTGGCAGCCCCAGCTGAGGGTCTCCTACCTGCAGTCTTAGGGCCAATGAAACAGGAGCTGTTGTGGCTAAACTGTCAGTAAGACTGGCCATTCCTAGGAGAGAGCGATGCTTGCGTGTCTTGTTCTGAGCTCACTGTGCTGGGCTTTGCACCAGCACAGGTATAAATGGGGCTCACCTCCTTGGAACAAGACATAGAACCAAGGCCCTGACCCTTGGTGACTATCTTGACCCAAGATCTGTTACCTTCTTGGTAAGAGCAAGTGTGATAACTCTGGGACAGTCTCCAGCCTTGGTAATTACGTTTCATGTACTCTCTCTGCAAAAGGCCACATCTTGAAGTCCACATCACTTGGAAGTGTCCAGGCACTGCTATTGCAACAGTAACTGGGCTGTGTTGTCTTTTTTTAATCTTTTAATTTTTTTTTCTTGTCTCCTCTGAATAGCAACTCCCCTTTACCCCTGTTGGAAGAAAGTGTTGGGCTAGGTGAGGCACTGTTCTGATCTCACAAGGCATGTCCTCTGTCTTGTTTGAAGTGGCAAGCACCTTCCCCCATGTTTTTTTTCCCCATTGCTGGCAGTGATGAGACAAAGGAGGTCTGGGAATTTCTGCCCTGCTTCCTGGCACTGGGTATTGTACATCTCCATGCTGGCTGAGGCAGGATTTGTTAGTCACTTGACCAAGTCAGTGATTGGCTGCATCAGGACCAGAAAAACATTTGTTACATTTTGTAACATGCAAGAAAGCTCAGAGGTTTACAAAATTTACCCAGTCCCAAAGTATGTTTGGTAAATAGTGTTGTGGTGGGATCTGTGTTTGGAACAACTTGCACAGACCAAACTGCAAGGATGCTCTGCAGGCATGTGCCAGGTTCAAAGTAGTCCCCTTGCTGTGGCTGGATGCAGTGTTCAGATCCCTTACTTCTGCAAGGGACTGTGAGGTGTTTAGCCACGTATGAGAGAGATGCCAGCAGTGGGACTGACAAGGGCTGATTCCCTTCCCTGCTCCCAGCCCTGCTATCCCTGCTCTCCATGCCACCCATGCACAGGCATGGATTGCAGGCACTGGGCATGAGTTGGTGCCAGGCTCTGTGTGTTGCCACCCCATGGGAACAGTCATGTGGTGTTATTCTGTATATTAAGGGTGGTTTATATCTTGACAGTAGTGCCATTGTGAATGTGCAATTGATTTTGTTTCACTGCTACTATTTTCATGTCTGGTGTATTGTCCCTTGAGTTAATTGCGATTTGCTCCATCTAGCTAGATTATGCTTGACATTGGTAACATGTGGATAGTTGCTCTCCCACAGTGTCTCCTTGTAATCTGTTCTGAAGAAGGATGTCAAATCATCTCACTTTCAGGAGCCAGCATTGTGTGTTCAGATATGCAGAGTGAACCCAGTGCTTGTTGAGCATCTTGTTTTGGTTGATGTGGTTTTTTAATAACCAAATAAAAGTCAAAATCAGTCTGGAATATGCTGAATTCACAAACAGTGAAGGCATATCATGGTTCTAATATGGTCCCAGGTTTCAGAAACGGGAGAAGTTTCAATTTTGATGTTCAGAATACTATAGAGTTGAAGTTTTTGGGGAGTGAGATCTGATCCAATTTAAGCAACCACTTAGAGCAGAAGATGATTTTCTGATGCCTGGGAAGTAGATATAGACTGTGGCAATATCTGCCTATACCTTCGTAAGAGGCCAGTCCCGGGGACACTGAGGTTTTCAGAAGTTTGACACTGGGCTTAGTAAAGGTTTTCTGGATATCCAGCCATGGGGATAATGAGTTGTTCTGAAAGAGATGGCTCAAATGTTCTTTGCTGTTGATCTTCCATCCATACATTTTTAAACAGTTTGCCTGGTATAGTTTTCATTGCTTCTCTCTGACAGTGAGATGACACCTCTGTGCCTGATGTTCAAAATCACACTGATGTCTTGATGCCTTATCACATTGCATGCTGAGAATATTTTATGAGCTGTTGGTGATCCTCCTTGCAGGCTCCTGCTTCCCCAGGCTTCTCATCCTCACTGCAGATCCCTGTCTGCAGCTATCATTCCCTGAACTACATTACTTCGCTTTGTCTATCCAGGCAGATCTTTACTTTGAGCCTTAATTTCCCCGTTTCTGCATGGATCATTTTGTGTTTCTTAGCTCTCTCACTGCTGCTCCAAATTTAGCATCATCCGCAGTTGTAATTAATATGCTGTTTGCCTTTGTTTCAGGTCATTAATAAGGATGTTGAATAAAATCTTCTGCCTATTGATTCTGGCATGTTCCCATAAATAGCATCTGTGCATAGGCACAGTGTACTCAGAAGCCTAGAAACCCGCCAGCTCCCTGCTTGCACAGTAGTTTAACCTCATATGTCTTGTCTCTCTTGCATCCTCTTCCTGTCCCCAGTGCACTAGTTCTCTCTTTTGTCCTTTTGCACAGGCTGACTTGTTGTTTTCTCTTCTCCCTCTTCCTCACTGTTCCCCCTCTTAAGTGCTTCTCCTACTGCTCCAGTTCAGAAGCATTTTGCTTATGCTGTGCTCTATCGAGTGAGTTCACAGTTGGAAATGCTCCTGTCAGACCTTGTGCTTCTGCAGAGCTCCAGGGGGGAGAGTGTGCTTCCTGCCCAGGGGACTAATGTGTTAGGATCCCCCTCACCATGGGGTATTTCACTCCTCTTTACTCCATTAACCTGTGGTTTGTGTATTGCAGGGCTTGCAGGGAGGGTGTCAGAAAGAAGGTTTGAGACTAACTCTGCCATGAGGCTTTGGGAAAGAGTAGGGAGAAACAACAAGGAACCCACTTAAAGCCTCTGTCCTTCTGGATTAAATCATGCTTCTTTGAAAGAATTGTGCCTTTTTCTGCAATAAATATTATTTACTCTTTATTACTTAGGGGATCTGTTCAGTTACAGGGCTAAGAGGGAGTTTTTAGTGTAAAGGGGTATTGGTATTAACTGAGCTGCTTTGCTCCACATTGTAATCCTTTTGTGTTTCATGGAGATGCTCACAGCCCACACACACTCCCCACCCCCAAAAAATGAGACAGGTAGGTAAGTACTGGCTTTCTTTTCATGTAGTTACTGTAGCTGTGCATGATTAATGTAAAGTCAAATGATTGATAATCTGATTTTTCATTTGAGATCATAATCTACTCTGCAAAGGAAAGCATGAGACCTATCTTTATATGGCAAATATTTGTCATCTTGGCTATTTATACATTGGGAATTAGTGGTCAGGTAATACTTTTGGGCACCGTTATTGCTTTAAGAACCACAGAAACTTGCTATCACCAAACAGTGCATTTGTCTGACAGGATTTGTTTCTGCTTTGATCTCTAAACTCCTGAGTAATTTTGTTTATTTGTTTCTGGGGACATTTCAGCCCTCAGGATTTATATTAGGAAAATTCCTGCTCTTATGATTCCTCCTCTGCAAAGCCAAAAAATAGGCATGTTGCGTGGGTTTAAGCCCCAGCGGCTTTTGCTTGATTGCTGCAGTATTGGGTTGGGGCTGGGAAGTCCCTGGAGGGCTGGAGAGGGCTGGAGAGGGTTGTGGCCCAGGGAAGCCCTGGGAAAGCCCCATTTGATGAGGACAGCATGTTCCTGGGAGGCTCTGAGGGTATTTCCTCAGTCTGGCACTCATTCTTGTTGGCCTTTCTGCCGAGCTGCTTCCTGAGCCACACAGGTGAGAGCTGGCTCGTTCCCAGCTGTGGCCTTGGGGAGAGCCCAGAGTTCTGTCTGCATCCTGGGAAATAGGGGTCCCCCTTCTTTTGTGGGGCATAACATGGGTTAGTCTCTGGTCTTGAAGTACAGCTGAGCTCACCTGGTCTTGGTCCATGGCTCGGGATCTGCTGCCTGTGCAGCAACAGCACTCCTTCCCCTGTACCCCAGGGATTCCTGGGAAGTGTGAATGGGGAATGGTGCTGGGACAGGGCCTGGGTTAGGAGGTGCTGTTCAAAGGTATGGACACAGGGTGGCATGTAAGACCCTAGGGCAACCCCTAGACTCCCAAAATGCTATTGCCCATTCTGCTGCAATGCTGGTGGTGTGGAGTGGGCTGAATGAAAGGGTCTCTGAAGCCGAGCTCTGTAAGAGCTGAATCATCAAGCAGCAAAATTCACTTGTATTCAATGCAGCTATTCCACGTGGTTCGTGTATTGCTTACACTCAGCCTCTTTCTTGCACTGGGCAGAGAAGGGAAGAGAAATCAACCTTAATGTTGCATGCATCTCATTCTGCCCATTTATCTTTAATTCTGGGTTTATGCAATCACTCATGATTAAGATGGATGGATGCACTTGGTGAATTAAATGATCAGTTGCTTTGAAGTAGGAGAAAAGCCCTTTTGTGCTTTAAGGAAGCCCAAAACTGCTGAATGTGGAAGATTTCAGCCCATGACTAGCATGAGGTTAACCAGTCATAAAGCCCACAGACAGTACGTTCTCGTAACGATTTGGGACTCTAACCTTAATATTTTTCTGTTAGCTGGATAATGTCAGTATTCCATGTCACAGATCTGTTCCTACAATTACAGTCATTTGAGTGATTTGGAAGGCCTTATTTAGTGATGGTTCTGCACAGCTCAACACCACATAGAGAAAATGGCAGGATAGGTTTTCCCTAATTTCATAGAAGTCCAAATCCTTGCTCTGACAAGGCATGTCAAGAGCTGCAACACTGCAGTGGAGACTGGAGTGTGAGGAGTTGGGGTGCTGGCATTTTTACTGATTTGAGAGTAATCTGTAAATTCAATAAAATCTGTAAATCATGTGAGGAGAGAATGCATGATTTTAGTTAATTTCTGTACCTTACCTCAGCCAGGTAAAAATGTTAATTTGGTGATAGACTTCCGTGCACAACTGTACAAATTAGCTTTTTCTGGGAGCAGCATAAACACTGCAGCCTGCTGAAAAGGAGAGTTCTCTTCATGATGGCATCCAAAGCAGGTTTTAGAGAGGCATCATCTTTACTGGGACCATTCTGACTCCAGTTGCCTGTTGTGAGAAAGGCTTTGGTTTGCTGTACAGATGAGAGGGAGATGACAGGAATTTGGGCCATGTACCTAATGTGAAGCAGTTTGGGTAAATCTGTTTTTGACAGATCCACCATTGGAGTGGATAAGGTCCATGTGCTTCTTCAATCTGCAGGGGTGACAACATGAAATATGGTTGCTGTTATTTTACCAAATACCTTTCTATTAGGTTTTCCCTCAGATGCTGTAATTTCAAGCACTGTGAGTTGGGAGTTGATAGAGGGACATAGAAGACACCCACCTACACACAGATTTTTGTTTTCTCTTTGCAAAGACAGATTTTTAACATTACCTACCGGAAAAAGGTGATTGTGAATTCCTTTCTAGCCACTGCATGTCTAGCAGGGTTCCCTGCTGGACAGACTCTTGTGCAGACACAAGTAGAAAATGCCCTTAGGGAGGATCATGTTTTCCCTTTTTGTTTTAGCAATTCTATTGAGATATTTGAAATAGGCTGTTTTAACCAAAACACTTCTGTGTGTGTAGGGTGGCAGGGAGCCCTGGCTAAACAACACATTGCTGCAGATGGTGTAAACTCATTTGAAGTTGTCCTGTAGTACTCATACTGTTTGAATCTACTCTTGGTTTAATTTCACACTTGTAAAATGAGCCTGTCCTCTTCAGGCACAGCATGAGAAATCAACACCTATGGGAGGGAGGCATAAGAGTCTACATATAATGACAGCTGGGTAGCTTGAATGTGAGTAGTTGTAAGTGGTCCAGTTTATTTGGGGCTTACATAATACTTTCCTCCTAACTGTTCCTGTTTTCCCTCTGGTCTCTCTCCAAAAGGAGGAGTGACTTTAATGTGCTCTTCTTCCAACCATAGGTTCTTCTTCTGTTACAAGTCATAAACAAGTCAAGTTACGGATCATCTGTCATCTGGGAATTTGAGGTCACCAAAGGCACAAACACTGGGCACATCAAAGGGGAAGCAGTCAGTGTGCAGATGTGTGGTTCCAGCAGGTGGGGCTGGGTCCACTGTCTCACTCTGCTGTCCCAGCCAGCCATTCCCTCTGCCCCTGGAAACTTGAGGTTAACTGGCTGGAGCATGTGGGAGCATTGCCCTCGCTGAAAGGGGGACCAGGGATGTGCCTATTCTGTGATGGTGGTCGGTGAGGGTGTTGCTTTCAGCACGGGGGTGCACTGCAGGACACACGTTTGAGCTGTGAGTTCAGCATGGAGCCAGCGGGACAAGTGAGGATCAGGCCTGCTCTTGTGCTGTCCTGGCCATCTGAAAAAACGCTCAAGCCAAGTTTACTTGGCCAATTTTTTAACTAAGGGAAGGAAAAGTACTTCCTGAGACTAAGGGAGATAGTGAATGCCTTGCTTCCTGGCAAGTCATGAGCTCCTGATGATGAGAAAAGGTTTTGTTGTGGAAACTCCGGCACAGTTTGCATCTTTAGGAGTGGGATGTGATGCTCTTAAAGTAGCTGACAGATCAGACTCAAGCAAAGACCTGTCTGGAGGAGTCTGGCAGTGTCCTGTTAGGAAAGTTGCTGCTACTCTTCTGACATGAGTGGTGAACTTTCACTCCGTTCTGCTTGGCAAAGGCACACTGCATAAACATGGTATGGCATGGTGCTTCAGTGCTGGCAAACACTCCGAGCAAGCAGTGGCTAAACGAAGGGGGCTGGAAAGTAGAATGATGTGTCCCTGGGCCTGTGAGGCAGAGGCGGGCTGAGAACCTGACCTGCCTGCCCAGCCTCGTCTGCTGAGTGACATTGCAGGTGTAAGCAGGCAGGGAAAAGGATCATCTTTACATCAAAGAAAGCAAAAATAATGGCAGTTGGCCCCCTGGCACACCCTGTGTTTTGTTTTTGTGTCTTCCAGCGTATTTCTGCTTCCTGATGACAGCTCTGGGCGTGACAGCTGGTGCACATCGCCTGTGGAGCCACCGTTCCTACAAAGCCAAGCTGCCTTTGAGGATCTTTCTGGCTGCAGCTAACTCCATGGCTTTCCAGGTAGGGTTGTGGTTGCCTGCTCAGATTCTTGGCCTCCAGACAGCTTTCACTCCTGTGCAGAGATTCCCTCAGCTTAGAGACAGCAAAAGAAATGGAAAAAAAAAAAAAGGTACTGGCAGAAAGACAGAAAGGCATTTGTTTGCTGTAACACATTCTGCTGGCTCAGGGCATGCAGAGCCCCTCTCACTACCCACGTAACAGTATGCATTAGACAGTCTGGGAGCAATAATTATTTAAAGACCACATTGAATGTGCCCAAATCAAGGGCTCGGCACCCCAGCAGCCTACCTGTGCCACAGGTCAGGCCCCACACTTCACAACATTGAAACTTTTGAAAGGGTCAACTTGATGCAAATATGTCTGCTTAATCAAGTGACTGTTCATCCAGGTAGTTGGAGACTTTGTGCCCAGAAAGGAGAGCAGGCATCCTTTCACAGTCTTAATTTATCTCTGTTTTATGCAGCGTTTTTCACCAGTAAAATTCAAATACATTTGCAAAGGAGTGTGTTACTAGCTCTGTACATACTGATAGGCAATCTTAGACCACAGAAGCATTTGTGTAACACCCAGCTGGTTGTAGGAGTTAGCCCTGAACCAGTGTGAATTTGGTTACTTCTCTGGCTGGTAAGGATAGAGAAATGAACCTGTAATAACATTAAACTTACTGAGCCGGGCTCCCATAACCCCTTGTGGCACCAAGTACCATGTATGTGTTGTGCCTTCCGTTTTGAGCTTCTTCCCTTCAATCTGGTTGGTTGATTTTTCTGTTCATGTACCTTGACAGAAGATGAACAGAGTCCCTTTTATCTGCTTCTGTACTGTTCAGTTATCATCTTTGATTTATTTTTTTTTTATGGTGAAAAGAATTAATTTTGTTAATCCCTCCAGGCATTACAAAAAGCACAATGCTTTTGCTTGAATGTGGAAACGTGTCCATTTTGACCATAACCTTTCTTTATTCTGAACCTTATTCCAGCTGCTGCTCAGTTCCTTGTAGAGCTTTACAATCCCTTTGTTCAACGTGTTAAACAACTGTTTTGAATTTTGAGAACCCCCTGGTACTGTGCTCCTGTTACACAGCCGATCTTATCTTTCATAAGTAATTTAAATTAATGTGTTGAGCTGGTTACAGTGAGCCTGCACACTGGGACTTCATTGCGTTCTGCTCCCCTGTTGCCATGGATTTCGCTCTCAGCTGCAGTGGCCTCATCACTGCTTTTGTCTGAGGACATGGTGTGATTCTGAGGCAGGGAAGTACTTCAAAGTAACTTCAAGCCACCTCTTTGCCCTTCGTATCAGAAAGAAAATGAAAGGCCAAATTGCTTACTCTGAGTTTTCAGTAGTCTGAAGCCTGCTCCTAATTACCGTGACATCCGCGGCCTGGTAAAGGCTGTTTTCACCACCACAAGCAGACAGTGAGCGATGAGTTTTCAGGTCCATCTCCTTCATGTTGGCTGTGGGAGGAAGAGGTAGTATTGGAAATACCTCCAGCATCCCTGGATGCTAAATATTGAGGAACTTTTCAGACTTTTTGAAGGGCAGAGGAAAGAAACTCTCCTGTTTTAATTTGGTGCTGTGTGGGCTGTGACACTCTGTACTTCCTCCGAAATGCCATCAGATGCAGCCATTTTTGCTATGTGGCCTGATGCGTATTTTGTGATTGGAGCATGCTGAGCTGTGTTTCTTCTCTCCATCTAGAATGAAGCTCTCACAATTTTGAAAGACTGTGCTTCTTGCTGTCACATGTCTGTTTCAGACATAGGTAATACCTGGCTTATCAATCTCCTGGTCTTTAAGTTTCAGCATCTCAGCTGGGACGTGCTCGCTGTTGTGCTGATGCCATGGCTGTGGCACAAGCTGTGTTGTTCAGCTGAGGCTGTGCTGGGTGTGTTTGTACACAGCAGGAGTGGCTGTGTGGAAATCTGTGTCAGTACACTGAGGCTGTTTTACGGCCTCGTCGATTGACATGTTTCAGTCTGCAGGTTTATTAAGGGAATGCTTAATGAAACCTGATGTCTGCATCACTGTCACAGGATGATACTGTCGCTCTCTGCTTTGGAAGGGATTTCACCCCTGTGCTTACCTGAAACTTGATCAAAAGTGATGTGTTCTGAAAAACTAGTTGCTATTAATATGCTCGGAGCATATTAACACATGCTCTGCTCCAGTTCTTGGTGTATTTATTGTCAACAGTCCTGGCCTCTGGCCTTTATTTCCTCTTAGCCTTTGTGGTTTTTAATTAGATTCAATTCAGTTGTTTCACAGCTTCCTAACCCTTTCATCTGGGGAATCATGTCTTTTGCTAGCCCTACAGGTGTTTGCAATGGTATGAAAAGCTGTTAATTTCTCACAGTATCATTGCTTTGCCTGCTTATCTGCTGTCCCACAAATAATTTTATCAGGTGCTCTTGTGACAAACTGATCAACAGTCTCTCTTGAATCATTATTTCTGGTTAAGAAAGAGGACCTTTTCTAAGTGTGCTTCTTGCATAACCCTGTTTTATTTTTAAATTACTTAATCTTGGCATTTCCCAGTCATATGGATATTCCCACTGAAGCCACTTGAAGCAGTGTAGAGGTTTTCATTCCCTTTGATTTCTCCAGGGAGATAAAGGTCTCCCCTTGTTTTCACTGAGGGCTTTGGTGGCTTCCTTTGCTTCACTCAGTTTGCTTTGTTTTCTCATGCAATGGTATAGTTGAGATGCAACATACTGGAGTGCTGGCAGGGGGCTGGTCTTTACTGCCTCCTCTCAATGGCTTAGATGAGTCAGTGCTGCAGAGAAGTGTTCCCCTCATCCCCAGCCCACTCCCAGCATCATTGCGTTCCCAACATGACAACAGTACAGGGCTGAGCAAAATTGAGTGCAGTGGAGCTGGGATTTCTCTGGGGCTTTTGTTCCTCACTTGTCCCTTGTGTGCTCTTGCAGGCAGAAAGCATATTTGCAAAGCTGAAATTGGACATGGAGGCATTTGAGCTGGATTCTCTAGCTGCTCTCTGCAGTTGTTCCTGGAGTACCCCCAGTGCTTTGTCTCAAGTGAGAGAAAGAATAATGGTTTCTTCAATGCTTTCAGCAGCACAGGGGTTTTGTCTCACAAAAGACAGAGACTCACAGTTGCCATCAGCCCATGCTTGCTGTGCCCTGTGGTATAATCCAGTGCCACGATGGCTGGCGCCCTGCTCTTCAAAGACACCGCAAAGGGTTTGCTCAGTTCTGCTGGAAGCAAAGCTGCTATGGTTGGTGGTTGTGGGTGCTGTTCCTAAAAGTAACCCAAGCCTTTCCTTCCTTTGGGTATTACTGCTTGGGTACCTCCCTGACTATGCAAAGACAGAAATAGCAGAGGAAACCACACTCTACTGAGAACTCCCTGATTAAAGTTCAGACTCTTGTGGATCTGGACATTAAGTAACATTTCTATGTTTGGGGCTGGTGCTGAGCAATTCAGTTCATATATGAGTATGTGGCCTGAAGTTTGCAAGTGTTGTACTTGCCTGCAATGCCCTGCACTAATAGCTTGGCACCACTGCAAAAGCCACCAGTTCAGTCCAGTGCATTCAGCCAGTGAATCCCGCAGAACAAGTTGGGAGGCTGAAATCCCTTCTGCTCAGTAAACTCAGAAAGTCTCTCTTTATGGATCCAAGCGTGAAATTTTACAGCCATAAGGCATTTCAGTGTAATGTTGGACACTACAGTAGTTGTAGTGATCCACAAGCATTGTCCCATTTTCAGTGCTGTGTTTGTGCCTGGAGGGCATCAGTGGTAACCAGCTGCAACCAGCTTAGGAAAAAGATGCCAGAAGTGAGAGCCTCTGCACAGTAGTTCTCTGAAAATAAATGCGTAAGGTCCACCATGGCAGGGTCTTAAAATAACAGTGTAAACATGTATGTGCCCTGTCCCTTCAGCCCGGTGTCCATCCTCAGACAGCGAACACCCAGGGTGGACTGATGATGGTAACTTGAACAGCAGATACCCAGGGAGGACACGGGACCAGGGCAGACTGATGATGGAGCTCCCAAGAGGCTGCTGGCTGATGTGTGCAGTCTGTGTCACCAGTTTCTGGAGCAGGCCCCATTTTGTGTGGGGGCTGACAGGAGCAGTGTGGTGGGCTGTCTGTCTGCAGGGCTGGGGTCCCTTGGGCTGTTTTCAGTCAAGAGCCTCTTTTGAGGAGCATCAGAGAGGGGCTCGCTGCCATCACTGTGTGGGGAAGGAGCCGGAGGCTGCAGTGACCGGGCTCTCTCCTCTCACCCCACCATGCTGTCTGTGCAGAACGACATCTACGAGTGGAGCCGCGACCACCGCGTGCACCACAAGTACTCGGAGACGGACGCGGACCCGCACAACGCGCGCCGGGGCTTCTTCTTCTCCCACATTGGCTGGCTCTTCGTGCGCAAGCACCGCGACGTCATCGAGAAGGGCAGGAAACTGGATTTCACTGACCTGCTGGATGACCCCGTTGTCAGGTTCCAAAGAAAGTAAGTGAGAGTGCTGGGCCCCCTCATGCGAGGTCGGGGTGGAGAGATCCTTTTGCCTGGTTGTCTAGTTGTGGCTCTTTCCTTATTTTTATTTCCCCCCCCCCTTTTCTCCCTCAAGATATCCCTGCCACCTTGAGTGCAGGTGTTAGGACTGCCTTCCCTCTGGCCCCCACTGTTGCCACGTGGCTGACACGTGCTGACTGTCCTCACGGGCTCTGCTGCACAAGCAGCAGATTCTGTCCCTGTCCCTTCCAAAAAGCCAGGGCTGGTTATGGAAACAGCTGTGGCAGAAGTTGCTCAGATCTTGGCCTTCTGCTTTGATCATAGGAGCAAACACTGTAATCACTAACTGCTGTAAATGCAGAAGTGCACATTTTGCTCTGCAAAGTCGTCTTTGGCACCCATGGGCCAGTGCAGGCCAAGAGCTTCCTCTCCCAAGACTGCCACTCTGCACGGATTAATTATCTCCCTTGAGAATTAGCACAGACCTAATTCAGTTTGCTACACTCTATGAGAGGTGGGAATTGAGACCAATTCTTTGTCCTCTATGTGAGTGCCTGTGCTTCAGGCACAAGATGACTGTTTCTGCCTGCAAGCTTTTCATCCAGGAACTTTGAAAAATCACATAAGGCCATTTCTGAGTGTATTTTCTGGGTGAGAGGGGCAGTCAGTTGTGTCCAGAAATCAGGGGTTTTCTGCTAGTACACTCACTTCTCCAATGCAAACATTTTCCTTGTATTGGAAATGCTCCAAGAGTGAGCAATACTGCCCCCCATGTATGGTTGCTTTTGCTGGTTCCTCAGCTGGCAGTGCCTATTTGCAACAGCTTCCATGGGAGTTTGCTGCAGCTCCTCTTTTGTTATTAGCTTTTCCAAGACAACAGTATCCCATGAGAAGTTGGCTCTATTGCTTTGGTTATGCTGCAAAGACTGTGTTGTTTTCTGCAGGGAAGTTATATTTCAGCAAATATCTTTGCTCTGGATTTTAATTTACGACTTTGGAGTTTACCTTCCCTTATCTAGGAATCAGGATATGGGTTTCTCCTTTCTACAAGGTTGAAATGTTGGGGTTTTTCGACAGCATGGAAAACCTGGCAGGTCAGGTCAGTAAGAATTATAATAAATCCTTCTTGTCACATTTTGTTTTAAGGCCAAATTGTTAGCTTTGCTGAATTTAATGGTGCTGCTGAGTTGTGGGTGAGGTATCACTCAATCAGTTTAAAACCACGTCACTTCAGCTGAAATCACAGCACTGCTCCAGGCATGACTGACAGCACAGTTTACCCTCTGTGAATAACAGAGCATTAATCCTGCATGTGATGTGAGAGAGAAGCTCACAGGTGAAGTGTCTTCATGACAAAGTTTTCCTGTGGTGAAAGCAAGCGCTGTTCCCCAAGCATGTATTGAGGCATTGGTTCCCTTAAACTCCAGGTAAGGAGGTTTCTCATTCCAGGGTGGATGTTCCTGTCAAAGGGAGACAGTTGTAGTCAGGTGCTCATTCAGATGTGAGATTTCATGTCTTCATCAAAGACTTCACTCTGGGCTTCTTGCAATTCACAGATTAGTTTTAATTGGTGCCTGATAAGCTGTTTTCATATTTCATTTTATTTTCCCAGAGTGGTAGAGGCTTTGAACTTTGAAGGAGTTTTCTGGACTGGAAAATATTTTTCTCCTCCAGCTCTACTTAAATCCTGGCCTTGAATTGATGAGGTTTGCAAACCTATCAGAAGTCAGTCATTTGAGTGGGAAATTATTTGTTATCTTTGGTGGAGCAAAGAATGGGGACTTGTTTCCTTGGAGGGCCTCGGCTCAGGTAAGTGAAGATAGAGTTCTGTGAGAGATCTGAGGAGATGCTCTCTTTTCACCATGGCTGGTGTTGCTGGAGAGCTGCAGCTCTCCTTCTGGAACCCAGCATATGAGGCACAACCTCCAAACAACAGCAAAAATTATCAAACAAAGAACTTACAAGGCAAGAGGTTGATTTATTTCACATACAAGATGTTCAAAACTAGCCGGTGTGTTACAGATGAGAACTGAGTTCATGAAAACTTTCTTCCTTTAAAAAATACTGCTAATGTTAACATTTTTTCCAATCCTCTGTGGGCTTTAATTGAAAATTGTTTGTTTTAGTCAAACCAAGGTGAGAGTTCTTCCTATCTGAAAAACTTTCAGCAAAGTTTTAGTAACTTTAGTAACTGTTTAATAAATCCAAACTCTGTTCTTCCTCATCCCTTCCAGAAAACTCAACAAAAGTAAAGATCTATTTTAAATCTCTCATATGGCCACAAATAAGATGGGTCTTACTTTGCATTTCTTCTCTTTTTGTACCCTTCAAAGTCCTGTCACTGCAGCTTGCCACTCTAGTTTCATGTGGCAACTTGCTTTGATGATGATACCCCAGGGTCATTGTAGTAAATCTGGGCTGCAGGGAGGTATAAGGGCTCAGTGGGGAAGGCAGACCTTGTTTTCTTTGGAGCTGGGGACACACTGTAGGTGGCTCCCGAGCTGCACTGTATTGCTGCTCTCTGCTTCTGAGCACTGTTAGCCCACTCTCCATTTAGAGCCATTTATTTCCTATCTTGATTTTGGCTTTGCCTCCCCACTTCTCGCTGAGCTTCTCCTTGTCTCCACTTGACTTGGATTAATGTACCCAGCATGACATTTCTTTGTTTCTCCTGTTCTTCACCTCTGTGCTCCATGCATTCTGCACTCTCTCTTCCCTGCCTTGTCTGGGTGTGTGGCTTTAGCAGTTTTCCTGTTTGTTCTCAGACTGTTCAGCTCTGTCTCTCCCTCCCCCTTTGGCACTGAACACTGATTTTGTCCAGTACATGGAGGAGTGTCAGGGCTTGTGCCAGCCAATCCTTCTGGCCCCCAGGCTGAGATGCATCTTTCTCCTCACCCTTGGTGGGGTTTGCCAGTGGTCTCTTGGCAGTGGGTCTGTTGCCACTGGTGGAGCTCACACAGCAGCAATGGTATACAAAGGAGCTGCTCCTGCCCTGTGCTGCAGGTTCCCTTCTGATCTGAGCACGGGGCAAGTCTTCGCTGGCAATTAGCAGTGAATGTGTTTCTGACACAGCTGTGCCAAGCTTTTACAGTCCTGGAGATGAACTCTAGGCCCTGGGTGTGCAGCCAGCTCTGCACTTCCCTGGGTTTAAAGGTGCTCAACTTGGGAGGTTTGCTTTGGGACTGGGTCTCAGCTGTTCAGCTTCAGTGTTACCTGCTGCTTTGATTTTGGGCTGTCTTGGCATTTTGAATTGCTCCTGGAAAAAATTATGTCAAGATTATGGATGTCTGAAATGCTCCCTGTTGCTCCAGTTACAGGGCCAGCCCAGGCTGTGCCAGGTGTTTCTGGCAGAGCCTTGTCTCCAGAGATCTAGCCCCGCTCACCCCAGCTGTCATTCCCACCACGGTAACGGTGTCCTTTTCTTTCCCTGTCTTTTTTCTGTCTTGTCTTGTAACACCGGCAGGTATTACAAGAGTTCGGTTGTGCTGATGTGCTTTGTGATCCCCACCTTTGTGCCGTGGTACCTCTGGGGCGAGAGTCTGTGGAATGCCTACTTCCTCGCCTCCATCCTCCGGTACACCATCTCCCTCAACGTCACCTGGCTGGTCAACAGCGCCGCCCACATGTACGGCAACCGCCCCTACGACAAGTACATCAACCCCAGGCAGAACACCCTGGTCTCTCTGGGAGCCATTGGTGAGTGCTGGAGCCCCGGGCAGGGCTCTGCAAACTCAGAGTGACACCCCATCCTGTTTCTCCCTGGCTGGGGCTTTGAGTACCTGCAGCTGGGCACTGCTTGGAGGAGGCTGGAGTTTGTACATCCCAGGGGAAGGCTCCCTTGCTTCACATTGAAATAATGCCATGTAGTCTCTGGGAAGAGGTGTTGGCACACAGCAGCAATGCTCTCCTCAGCAGCTGCCTGGGGATAGTGCAGCGGAAGTGACCCCCCCGCTCCTTACTTGGTTGTGCATCCCTTCTTGAAACACTTACAGTTTTCTTCTCTGAGTGTAAGGGGTGGGACATGCCCCTTCCTTTTGGAGAAGAAAACCCAGAGCACTGAAGTGGCGTCTGGTTTGGGTCTGCCCCAGAGGTCTCCCATAGCTGGGATGCTGCACTAGATGTAAGACTTGGGAAATGGGTGTTGGGATGTCCCACCTGAGTGTGTTCCTGAGTCGACAGAAGTGCCAGCCATGTGGTCTTTAAACTCCTTCTCTGTTTTTCAGGTGAGGGTTTCCACAACTACCACCACACCTTCCCATTTGACTACTCAGCCAGTGAGCTGGGCCTGAAGTTCAATCCCACCACCTGGTTTATTGACTTCATGTTTTGGTTGGGGTTGGTCACTGACCGCAAGCAGGCTCCGAAGGAGATGATCCAGGCTCGCAAGGAAAGGACTGGAGATGGCAGTGCCTGAAGAGTAATGCTTTGCTGTGCCAGCACTGCTGTACACATGGGTGGGTGGGTGTGAGTGCAACCCCGTGCCTGTGGTGGATTTACCTCTCGGTACAATTCTTTTTTTCAGATCAGTTGGGCTGAATTAATTCCCCAGGAACAGATTCGCCCACAGCTTTTTTTTTTTTCCTTATTAGCTGTTTTATGTCCAAACTTAAGACTACTAAGTGTAAAAATGTCATATATTATTTAATATTGCAGTTAAACAGGAGAGAGATTTGATTTTAGTCACTGTAGTTCATGTCTGAGATTTGTTGTAATTTGCTTGTTCATGGTAAACGTTGGCAGGTTGAAGGAACTAACTGTCCTTTCCGAGTGCAGTTAGAGGTTTTTGTTTCTACTGTTAAACAAATGCTTTTGAGATGCATCTTTCGAGGGGATGGGGCAGGGCCCAATGTGCTGTGTCAGCTACATACTAATGGAAAGGACAGTAACAGCACCGATGAAAAAACAGTATGTCCAAGGGGGAAAATCACCCTAAATTTAGTTAAATGTTAGTTTGAAAACCTGCTTTCTTCTTTTTGTTAGCCCTGTTAGCCAGCCCAGTGCACTGCTGTCTTTGCTAAATATGAAACCCATTTATTGCTGAGCAGGCTTTTGTGTTGAAGATTAGTCTCTATACAGGCCAAAATACCAACTGATGCTATATTGAGATGATTCCTTTGTTGTCACATATACATTGTGATTGTAAATGTATAGAGCTCAACCATGTCTTAAGCCAAATAAAGCTTCGGTTTCAATGTTTGGAGACCTGAGTTATATTCTAATCAGTCATGGCCATCAATGCATGCATATTTTAGCTCCTTTTGCACAAGAGGCCTCTTAATTTCTTTTTCTGCCTTTGACTAGCGGGTCTTAGAAAACTGACCTTTATCTAAGTCAGAGTCTGTACTAATATTTCAGCTGCATGCAACATCCATTGGTTTCTGAGCAAAATATAAAGACAGTTATGTAGCTTCTGAATTTTAACAGTTGCCTTGCTTAACCAAAAAAATATTAAAAAAAAGAAAAAAAAAAAAAAAAAAAAGGAAAAAAAATAAAAAAAAAAAGGCATGGGAATTTAATGGAACGAAA
>VXBX01000899.1:1265069-1304835 GCA_013400415.1 Scytalopus superciliaris
AAAAGGAAAAAATATTAAAAAAAAAAGGCATGTGGATTTAATGGGACGTATAGCCCTTTGTGTTAGATGTTAGCCAGTGCAGGAGAGAGGCTTTGTACTGTCAGCACTGGAGCACTTTTGAAGATAGAGGGCATGATTTTCATTTATAAGGAAGGTCCCTGCCTTGCCCCTTGGAGAGGGAGTGCCTGTTTCCCAGCCACACTGCCCCATGCCCTGGGCAAGGCAGGGATCTCGAGATAACTGAGACTCAGGCCCAGATATTTTCAGGAAAGATGCAAAAGTTGGGAAAAAAAATAAAATGGTTTCTTTTTTGTTCTGTTTCCTGTTTTTTAAACGATGCCATATAATATAAAAGAGTTGTCTTTATTCTGTCTTTCATCCAGCAGGTGTTTTAAAAGTGTTATTTTGTCATTAATGATGTGTAAACTCTTGAGTGATTTACAATAAACAGTTACAAGTTAGACAGGCCACCGTGTTTTATTTTGAATCATCTCCCAAAGCAAAGGGCTTTGTTCATCACACATCAGAATTACAGCAGGGTTTTGCTTGGCATTTCCAGCTACTCATTTGGTGCAGCGTTTTCAAAATACCTACCCCCTCAGCATTTCTGAATGTCAGTGGAAGAGGAGGTTGTCAAATGGAAGGGCACCAAGAGATTTGATTACTTCGGGCTTAGTGGCCAAGCTGATAGAGGGGGAAAAAGAAAATTGAAGCTGACATAAGCTTGAAAGGAGACTGTGGCAAGTCCTTGCATGTGAAAATCCCTCTTTAACAGAAGAACATCAGTCCACTGTGGCTGCAGGACAACACTGACCAAAAAATGGGCTTCCAGAGCTGGTTAGAAAGATATGCCCTGTTGCTTCCATCTTTGTGCATCCAACAGGCCACTGGAGAGTGGCAGGAACCACAGGAAACCTGCCTTCAGAGTGATGTGGGTAATGGGTTTGGACTTGGTGTTTGGGTGTAGGAGCGAAGCTTGGGAGATGTGCAAATGCCTGATCTCACTGGTGCTCCCATCATTTTGTTTGTGCAATTTCCTGACCAGAGAACTGCAGTGAATGCACTTTAAAGGCACTAAAATACACAGCTTCCTGTTGATCTTTATTGTTTTTCTTTTGTGCTGCTATTACTTGGACTTCCTTAAGCTGATTCCTGTCAAGTACACAGTGTAAGAAGAATAACTGGCCTTGCAAGGAGGTACATGCTGTTGTGAAGCTCTCTGGCTACCTGAAAGCACAGGTTAATATTCCCTCCACCCTCCCCAGGTGTAAGAGTTCAGAAGCAGCAGCACTTCCTGTGGGCATCAGGGATCTGAGGTTGATACTGAAACCATTGGCAAGTTACCTGGCTTTGAAAAACTGAAAATAAGTGAAGAAACATCATTCAGAATAGGAAAAGCTCTTTGATCAAATGTCTTACCTTGAAGCTTACACTACCTGAATTTCTGTAGATGAACTTCTCCATGTGGTGGAGTTGCTAAAAGATGACAGGTAGCCTTTGCAGGAAGATGTCTAAAGAGGAAGATTCCTCAAATTTTGGTAAAACAATACTTTTTTTGCTTATTTGGATTTTTTTTTTTTTTTGGTGGGGAATTTTGCATTTGTTTTGAAGTTTTTGCTCATTTGTTTTGATTTTTTATTTTTTTTTTTTAAATCATTTTGCTCATGTTCTCTAGCATGTTCTCCCCTTCGTTCTTGGGATGCAGGCAGGAATGCCCCGGCCACTTCCCAAGGTAGCTGCTGGATCAATCCACAGCTGCATGCAGTGCTGTGGGGAAGTCATGAAGCCTCAGTAAGGTGGGTACCAAAGCATGAGCTGCACTTATTTCTGTGGACTTTGGCACCTCTCCTTGCTGATCTGGTAGTTAAGGACCCCGCCAGTGCTTTCTGAGCAGTGCAGAAGTGTCAAGGGACTGCTGGTGAGTCAGTAGCTGGCTGTAGGCTGGACTTAACCAAGGATACAGTGACTGTCATCTAAGACCTGATGGTTTGAGAGTGGCTGATGTTCTGCTGTCTCTAACTGTTCTTGGCACACTGAACCATCTGGAATAATACCAGCTAGGACTGGGAACAAGGTATTTGTACTTTGTCCCATGTAATGTCGCACTGAGTGTTTCCAGGCTCTCAGCTTTGGCACACAGCAGGGACTGGACCTGTTTTATCTCCTCCCAGAACTGGTGTGGCTCTTAGGAAGCGTGGTGTTGGCTCTGGAGCTGTGTGCTCCTTCCACAGCGGAAACCCCCAAGCAGGTCACCTGCTTTCTGTCCTAGGCTGGCTCCAGGGAGCGCTGTGGCTGCCCTGGGATTGCCACAGGAGAGTTTAATCTGTAATTTACAGCCTACTTGGCTGTGCAGTGATGAAACCCGCCCCCCACCAGGGCTGTGTACAAACACGACTGCCGAGGTGTGGGGTGAGATCAAGGTTGTGGTGGCTGACTACAGAGGAACATCCAGGCTCCATCTAACCCCACGTCTGCTGCAGCTGAACCCACGGGCTGGGCTGCCTCGGGGTAATCCTTGGAGCAGGAGGCAAGCGTGAGCAAAACCTGCTGGCGCTGAGGTTACACCTGGACAGAGGTGCTGCAGTGACAGGGTGAGTACTGGCACTGGAGAAATGCATCAGGGTTTGCAGTGCCTGCAAAGCAGCCAAGGGGAGCAGGCATCTCCTGTGCCACCCACCTCCTGCCTGACAGCCCCTGCTGCCGTGCTCAGGAAAGCTGGTGGCACTCCTGCTCTGCACCACTGGGCTGTGCAGCAGCACCAAAACTTCACTTGGCACCTGCATGTAGAGCTTTAGCACAGGAGGCCCGGGGTGGGGGAAATGGTGGGAGGTCAGCCCTGGGCTGGCAAGCATATCCCTGAGCCAGTTTTAAAGTACCTGGTGGAAGCAAGGGATTGCTGGGGGTGGGGGGAGAGGTGTGCAGGGATGCAGAGGAGGCTGCTCTTGAGGCATGAGTGGTGGATTTCTGCCCACTGGCTCTGCTGTTCCCTTGTAAGCCCTGGTGATGTCTGCATTTCTGGCCAGCAGCCAGAACACAGCTTTCTAGAAATAAGCCCAGCAGATGGGAAATGTGGCCTGACTTCAGGTATCACATTCAGCTGTTGGTGTGGGAGGCTCTTAGGAAAAAAAAAAATTAAAAAATCTAAAAGGTCTCCTGTGTCCACATGAGGTGGAGTGTCCATGCCACTCTGGCAATGTGGTTGGTGACTGACCCATGGGCTGTGGTTAGCCACTGTCTGGGTTATTTACAGCTGGGAGGTCTCTCAGTTTGGAGAGATTTTTATCACTTGACAATATATCAGCTCCCACATTGTGGCCTCAAAAACATGGCCAGGTTGGACTTGTATTCCCTTGACGGTTTGCTCCTAGGCTGTTTTGTAGCTGTACCCTTACACAGAAAGGGTCTCATGGGTGTTATGGGGCTCCTTTTCACCTTCTGGGGTGTTTCTGGGAATCATGGTGCGATTTCTCTTAAGATCTTATTTCGAAAGAAGAGAGAAAAGCAAAACTGAAAGCCAAGATGTGCCCATGTGCCCAGCTCCTGCAATGACTGACTCAGCTGTGCCCAGCCCAGGAGCAGAAACCTCTGGCATCCAGGGGCTCATACCCAGCAACACCAGCCCCACTAAACGGGGGAGAATAAGGGGGCAAAAATCAAACCCCCTGGGGTGCCCCTGCATGAGCAGAGTTGCCCAGTGGATGGTTTGGAGGCTTTTGCTGTTTAAATCACCCCTCACACATGGGGTGCATTGCTTTTACTGAGTGCATCTCCTGCTGTCCTGCTCCCTGGAGAGTGAAACATTGACTTAGGCTTTTTCTGAGAAAATGCTACAAGAATTTCCACCCTGGTTTTGCAGTCAAATGACCCTGGCAGGTCTATCCAACCACTCTGTGTCCCAGCTGTCACCATGACTCACTTTGGTACAGCCATACGTGTGAGTCCCAGGGCGGTAAATGGTTTGCAGCTTTGTGCCAGGAGCTCTGCCACTGCCCCTCCCTTCCTACACCAGCCCTGGCCAAGTTGGGGCTGAAGCCAAAAGGGCAAGCAGCAAAAAAATAATCCCCTTTTGCAGGTCTTGAAAAATGCCTGGGGGAAAGACTCCAATGAGCAGCACAGATAAAAAATGTAGGTGAAATGGTGTCTACCATCTCTGCACAGCATACCTAACCTTGCTCTTAACTGGGGGTACTAAAAATTGTCCTGACCGACTCAATTCCATTAGTGTTTATAGCATCATAACAGGTAATAACTCTTTTACACAATTTCATTTTTCTTAAAAAAATATATTATTTTTTTTCCCCTCCACAGCGTTTTCTGTGCTTCATACAGGACTGTTCTGCCAGGTCAGAATATCTACCTTTTGGGGCCAGGGCATGCCAGCCTGCAGCTCTCATCTGCACACACTGGCACTTCAAAGTTTCCTCCCCAGAGTTCACACCCTGGGTGTAAGTCCTCTTTATTCCACGTATTTGCTATCATGCCAGTGATATATTTTTAATTCTCTCTTTATGTGAAAAAAAAAAGAAATTCGTAATTTTGTTTCTGTTTCCTTTCCTAACATTTAAATGGTGTCACTTCATTGCAGTTAGATGGAGTGGGTCCCTTCAGTTTGCCTGCTCCATTCCCAAATCCAGGTGAATTTTTCTCAGCTGGGATTACTGGGAAGAGGGAGCAGTTCATCTTGGAGGGCTGGGATCTGGGGATATTTCTTAGGGTGAGAGAGTGCACTTTGCAGGTGAGTGCCTCTCCAGCAACCCTGAGCACACCTTGTCGAAGCCAAAGCCAAGGGTGTTTGTGCTCAGATGGCATCTGTTTGTCAGCAGGGCATTTGGAGATATGAAGTCTATCACAATATTTAAAAAGCTGGATAAAAGAACAGATGGCTTTGGTAAGAGATGATTTGGCTAATGAAATGAGGGCTAACACTTAAACTGAGAAGCAGTTTTAACTGGTTTTTAACAGTTTTAACTGTATTTAACCCATGCATCAGGGTATGAGGCAGCTCCAATGGCTGCCAATCCCTAGGCCCTTTTCCATCACTGCTTCTGTTTCTGGGTGGGTGACGTTTCTTGCCAGGCTTTGGAGCAGAAAAGAGCGGGACATGAAAAACAAGCAGTAAATGTATTTTCAGAAGACATGTATTTCCCAGGAATGAAAGCAAACTCAAAGCAATTCTCTTTTCTGTTTTTCTCACCTCTGTGTACCTTTTCCTCCCCAGAAAAGCAGCCCAGGATAACCATAGCCAGTCTTCAGTGGTAATACCACTCTGGGACGGACTGCAACTAGGGGGGCATGAAGTTGCTTTGCCTCTCCTGGGCTGCAAGTGAGGTCTGCAAGGGCAGGGGTTAGCTCTGTGGGAGTCCTCTCTTTTACTTGAAAAACAAAATACCTCCAAGGCCTGATCCTGCTACTTGATGTCAAAGCTCCGAATTCCAACTTCTCTGCCCCTGAAAGAAAGCAGATGTGAGATGGCTCACAGTTAATCCCCGTGAAGAGCACTTGATGGGGTGAAATTTGGCCAGGGAATGTGCACGTGCTGTAATGCGTCTGGGTGAGGAAATGCTAATGAACAGACAGCAAATCAAAGCCATAACTGTGAACATTTGCTTGCGTTGGAGCAGGTTGGCTTTCCACGCCAGGCAAATTGCCAGGCAGATCCGCAAGTGGGTCTCAGTGTCCCAGCAGGAAAACTTGGTGTAGACTGGGGCAGAAGTCACACACTGCTCACAGCATCCCAGGAGTGCTGTCACATCTGCCCACCAGTGTCTTTGGGTTTAGCAGGGAGGGACATGAGTGTCAGCCTCTGGCACATCCACCCCTGGGAAAGCCAGGTGGTGGGTAACCCCAAATGAGGAGGGAACGTACTTATGGTTACTTGGCTTTGCCAAGGTAGTGTTGGTGGAGATGTGGGAGGAAAGACTCTTTCCACAGGTCAATGTGAGCTTGCAGGGGGCTTTGGGATGTGCAGCATTACCATGAGGGAGAGAGGCCACGTGCCCTACTTCCCTTTGCACCTTCACACCCCTTGACGGGGGGATGCTGCAGGATGAGTTTCATGGGAGAGAGGGTGCTCCTCCTGTGGGTCTGCTGTCCCATGAGATACAGATTGTAGGAAATATCTCCATGGACCCGTGTAGCACCATCCCTTGATGGCTGGTGCCTCCCTGCTTCTCTCTTGCCTTCTGCACTGGGTGGGCTCCAGCACATGGTTGTTGTCCCCAGGCTGTACCCTTTTTTTAAGCTGTGAATTTTTAATTTGTGAGAGGTTTTTGGTGGGCCTGTCAGCATCGTGCATTTTCCAGCACTCACAGGGACACCATCTGCTCAAAAAAAAAGCTGCGAACAAAATGTCTCAGACGCTCAAAGTTTACCAAAAATGAAATTGCTTTAAAATCCCATATGGTCCATTGTTTTCCTTCCAGCTTTGGCTGACAGCAGAGGTGAAGTGACTAAGGCAGTTTCTGATTAGTTGCTGTGTTTTCCTTTCTGGCCAAAATCACTGGGGCTGAGCATTGTTGCTTCTCACCTGTTTGACAGAAGGTTTTCTTCAGCCTCAGCTGCAGAAAGCCAGAGGATACTGGGACTCAAAGGGCTCCCCTCTGTTACTTCTAAAGTGAGTTTCCCTGACTTTTGCTATCACAGGAAGTCTTGCAGTCAGGGAAGTGGCTAATGCTGATACTTCAAGCGTACTTTTTTCCGGGCACTTGATTTTGGGGTCTCTCTTGGTGTGCCAGAGGCTGACACTCTCTCACCTCCTTGCCCAAGGAATGCCATGCCTGGCAGTCACTCATAGTGCCATGGGACAGTGTCAGGTGCATGCAGAAGGAAAACCTGGCCAAGATCTTCAGATTTTGTGGGATTGCTAAAAAGCAAATGCTGCAAGGAGCCATTTATTAGCCCAGGATAACACAAGATTTGAAATACCAGAGCAGGAAAAATGCTATTTCAGCTCTAAAAATAGCTCCCTCAGCCTTTAAAACACCGAGAAACATATCCAGCACATGCCTTGCAGTGAGAGTGTCTGTCCTCTCCCTTGATGATGCAGCCACTTTGATGAGGGCTCAGGGGGCCTGCTGGTGCAGTGCTTGCGCTGAGGATCAGCATTTTGAGGGGTTTGCAATCCCTGGGGATCAAAGAGATGAAATCTCTCCAGGGTGTGCCATGAGGGCCAATGCTGCAGGGTGAAGGAGTGTTGCTTGGTTGCCAGAAGGGCAGTATATGAAACACCAGTAACTGCTGGTGTATAACTCAGCTCACTTCTGGGGGCTGGCGTGGATTTAGGCATCTGTTTCATGTTGGTTTGTAAGTGACAGCTCCAGGACAAAACTTTGAATAAGTGCTACCTTATTTGGATTTTAGGAGAAGAAACAAGACCATCAATAAATAACAGTCATCCTGTCAGAAAGAGGGGAGGGAGAAGGGAAAAAATATGATAGCATTCAGATTGACTTAATCCCACGAAGGTCTGACAGTGAAGGGATTCCTCCGCCCCAGGAAACAATCCCAAATGGTTGTCACTGAGCTGTTTTGCTCTCAAAATTCCAACCACAGAGATACAAAATAGATCACAGCCAGAGAGATCGCAAAGCCCACCATCCGGTAGGAAAAGGGAAAAGGGATGGAAGAAGACAACCCGTCCCAGGCTGCTCTGGGGGTTTCTTGCTACTGGGTGGCTGCTTCTTTCAGGCCTTTCAAAATACTCATCCGAACGGGCACCGCTTCCCGGGAAGGCTGCAAAGACGGGGTTGCGAGCCCTCCTCAGTGCCCCTGGGGTCTGCGGGCGCTGCTGGGGCCGGGAAGGGGGCGCGCAGGGCCGGGGACAGCGCAGGGACCACCCCCCTTGGCTGCGCCAGGGAGAGCCCGCGGGATGCGGGGGATGCTCTGCGGCGCCGGGGCGGCTGCGGCCGCATCCCCCCGCCCCAAATCCCGCGGCCAGAGCTGCAAGGGGGGCTCCCCAGCCATCCCGACCCCCCCCGNGCGGGATGCAGGAGCGGCCATCCCGGCGCTGCCCGTCCCGGAGCTCGCTGGTTTACAGCAGGTGGAGGCGGGGGAGGTAAGAGGATTAGAGCCGCTCCGCCCAGGGCCTGAAGGACAGATCTCCCGGGTCATGGTTCCGGCGTCGCTCTCCCGCCGTGAACCCCCTGTGGCATCCCTTCGGGGCTGAGGGATGCGGCGGTGGCAGAGCTCGGCAGGGTCCGCTGCCGGGGATGCCGCACGGGGGGCTGCGGAGGAGCTCACCTGGCAGCGGGGTGGGACAGGTCCTGCCTTCCCCAGAGCCTGTCGGGGTGGCCTGCCAGGACAGGCAGGCTGTGTCCGGTCAGATTCCCAGGAGGGGAGGAGGCTTGGGAAAGGCCACTGGGTTCTGCTGTGGTCCCACGGGGAAGGAAGGGTCAGGTCCTGTCTCTGAGCAATATAAAGGTGCTGGTGTCCCAGGGTGATGGTGGGGTTGCTTGGGATTTCAGTCCTAGCTTTTCCTCACAGCAGCATGCTTGTGCCAGACCTTTGATTCCAGAGCCCTTGAGCTGTAAAGGTTGCAGAAATTACGAGTTAACCTTCCCTTCTGCTTTTTCTTTTTTCTCCTTTTTAAACAAAGCTTCCCGTGAAAGTGACCTTAAGGACTGTCTGATCAACATTCACACAATACTTATGCCACAGCAATGTACACATGTATGGTTAATTATGAATAGCAGCTCAATATGGAGGAGGGCAGTGTGTGAATGGTATATCCTGACACACTGCCTGTTGTGTCTTGCTCAAATAGATGACACTGTCTAAAAGAAAGGGACTTGATTATTGAAAGTGAGATTATTTTCCTATGGTTCTTCATGCCCAGTGGTCAGCATTTTCTGAGCCTGGGCGCTGAAAGTCAGTGCAGTTGTTTCATTTCCCCTTTTAAGGTTCTTTGTGCTGCAGTGTTTGCTTTTCAGATGCAGAGCAGGGATGTGTGCTTGTATGAACACCAACATTTTCAATTGTTTTTCCTTGGAAGAAATGTCATGTCCATGGTTTCCTCTCCTCCCCCAACCATTTCCGGGCAGCCTGACATTGCAAGATTGTGGTTTGGCCCAATAGAGACAGTTTAAGGTCCTGATCCTGCAGTCCAAGCTGAAACAATGAGCTATGATTGCAGGTTAAGTGGGAAAGAAGAAATGGAGAAAGGTCTGTGAGGAACGAGAGAGATGATCCTAAGCAATATATTGGGAAGGATACACTGGGACAGGGAAGGGCTGGCAGGTGAGGAGGCTGCTGGTGTGGTAGAAGGCTTGGACCAGGATGCTGTGAGGGCACCTTCCTCCGTGTCACTGATTTCTCTCAGTGAGCAGCTCACTGGCTCTGTTGCCTGAAATGGGAATAATGGTATTTTTTGCTGCCTCAGGAAGAGTTGCAAAGGTCTCTAGGTGCCTGGCTGCCCTTGCCTTGGGTCCCTGCAGGTTGCAGAAGTGGTCACCCGAGGTTCAGGGATGAAGGCAGGATGAGAGTGAAAAGGAAGCGAAACACACTGGAAACGAGCAGGGAGAGAAGGGTGGAGTGAATAGGAGGAGAGGAAAAGAAGTCTGATGAAGCTTCAAAAACCATAAAAGGAACTGTTAAAATGTCTACAGATTACCTTGCATGGGATTTAATGCAAAATTTTTAATGCTGAGGTTACCTCTGGACAGTCATGCCTGCAGGGTAGAGGCGCCTACTGGAGCAGCAGTCTCTCTGTATGAGTGCTGTTTGCTCAGGTGAGAAGTGTTTGCCTTTGGCAGGCATGCAGACCTGGCTCCCTCAGGGAGGGCTGCTCCCTGTGGAGGACAGGATGGAAGCCCTCTCTCCACAGGAGCAGCACCCAGGAGCTGCTGAGTTCTGCTCCCCCATCCCTGTGGAACTGGTGGCATACTGGGCAAGTCTGGTGGGAGGGGAGGCTGAGGTGCTCCCTGGTGCCATTAGAGAGGTCTGAGCTGCCTCTCCCCTGGGCAGCAAAGGGAAGGGAGCAAAAGCCTGCAGGATGTGGGCTGATCTGCTGCAATGGTGCAGGGAGTGCCCAGCATCCTCTCCTCAATTTCCTAAGCTGGGGCAGATCCAGGTAATTAGGGAGAGAACTTCTGCTCTCCCTGTCTTATTTCCTGCTTCCTGTGAGGAACTGCTGGGATTACTAGTGGTGACTGCCTGAGCCAGAAGAGCCAGTGGCCCATCAGTTTTCGCACCACAGGACTGCAGGAGAGGCCTTTGGCCAAGCCACTGAGGATGGCCACAGCTTCACTCCCCAGTGTGGTCTTGTCCCAGCTGAATGCTCTTAGGGGTGGTTTAATGTGCTCTCCTGTGCTACAGGAAAGTCTGTCTCTGAAAATTTCTCAACAGACACGAAAAGTTTGAAGCCCTCTGGATGCAGTGGAAAGGCTGGTCACACAGGTTTGTAGGCTTGGCCACTGTTTAAGAGGTGGAAGCTGTTCCCTGGTTCCCTCTGTCCACTGTGTTTGCAAGAGGTCTACATGAAGTGAAATGCTGGATGGCACCTTCCTCCCATAGCTCATCTGAGCACCCTACAAACAGCAATTTATGGTTGCAGCAGCTCAGGACACTGGTAAACAAATGTTCCTAATTCCTACAAATGAGAAATGCTGGCAAGGCAGTGGTGAACACCACAAAAATGCCCATGTATGACTGCATGCCTTGTACTTGTCTCAGGGCAAATGATTTCTACAGGTCTAAAGAGAGTCAAAAGACTGATGTGGGGGTTTGTACCCGTGACAATCTCTGCATCAGAGAGGGCCACTTTAGAGTAATGACAAAAGCCAAGTCATGGGTCCTGCATGTCCATTCCTTGTAGCTCACCCTCTGACCCATCGTGGGGTTTTGGTGGTCAGCACAAGGAGAAGAGGACCTCTGTTTGTGGAGGAGGCATGAGTCCTCAGGCTGAAGAGGTTGGTGAGGGAAAACTGACCTGAGAAAACTTGGTGTGCTATGCAATACTCCCTAAAAGCTCACGGGTCTTGGGTGTTTTCCCCATCACAAGCACAGACTGATTGGCATTTACTGAAGGAAATGCTGCTTTGTGGACAGCAAACATCTCTTCAAAAGTGTAGAGCTGCAAAGTGCAGTGAACAAAGGAGCTTGTGCTTCCAAAAGGTGAATAGAAGAGGAGTACAAGGGACAAGAGAGATGGAAGACAAAGTAAACTGGTGGCAAGGTAGAAAAGGCAGGGAAACCTGGAACTGTTCTGGGCTTCCAGGGCTCATACTCTCTCATCCATGAACTGGAAAAGCAGACAATATGATCAGGAATAACGTCCCATGAAGTCTGTTTCCCCAGGCTTAGTTTATCTCTCCTTACCTTCAAAGCTATCTGTAAGTCAACATGACATATCTGTCTCTTTCTTTGCCAGGTTTCACCTCCCTGTTGAGCGTTCTTTGCCACTCCCAGCACTTGCATTTTTCCCTGATAATGGGACAAACCTTTTGGGCAGGCTTCCTAACCCCTTCCGGTGTAACGTATGCCTTGGCTTGGCTTGCTCATGCACACTGGGAACGCCTGAAGGCATTTGTGGTTTTTGGACCTCAGGAGCAAATAAAACCCCTCTACCAATCTATTAATACACTGACAAGAGCTCTGTACTTTATGGGACAAGAAACACTCATTTTGCTTGTTGCTAGTGCAGGCAGTGCTCATTAGATTGGGGTGGTTGAGGTGGAGGATGATCACTGGACGGCCTCTGACTTTATGGGCTTTGCCATAACATCAGCCTGCGTTTGTGTATTACTTGCAAAGCAAGGAGACAGTTTCAGAGGGTCTTTCCTCACAGCATAGCTGGAGCAGGGAGAGCTTTGCTGTCTTGAATTTTTTTGAGGAGGTAAATAGTCCTCCTCGTTTTCCAGCAACTCTTCACTTTGGGGTTTGGCTGTATCTTTGGGGTAAGTGCTGTTCTCACAAACATCCCAAAACAAAGGATTGGCAAGGGAAAAATGTGCTCTTGTGGTGGTGCTGTGAGACTATGGGGTTTGGTCTGGGTTGAGACTCTGCTGGAGACTTCCCTTGCATCTCAGAAGTCTTGCAAAAGTGGCCCCAGTCCTGAGCATCTCTGTGTTAAGGAAACTTTCCTGCCTGACCATCCATGAGCCACTCTGGCAGTCACACTCCCACCACCTCAGACTTTCAGGGAATGAAGCTCTTTCACAGCTGGCAGTTCTAGTGGCCCAAGGGGTGCCTGGCTTGACTCAGTACACACCCCACACTCACACAGTTTCCCTCACTGGGTGGACCACAGGTTTCCCATAGCAAGGTCCCACACATCTGAATCCTTGAACTAACACCATAAACAGCTCGAGCTGGTGCCTCTGGGGAGGGACCCTGAACTAAGGAGTGCTTATGCTTTTATATCCTCACAATCTGTGTGACCATTCCCATTGTGATATTTAGTCTGGGGGTCTTCTCACTGTTTGTGTGGAACCCACAGAGTCTCTGGCTGACCAGCCATCCCTGGCCAGCACCACAGGTCCCTGTGCCCTTTGTTAAGCACTGGGTCAGTGCCAGGTCATGGCCCCTTGCCTGGTGGCCCCCACCCAGGGCACACCCTGCAGCTCACACTGCAGCAGCATGCCGAGCTATGGGCACCAGGTGTATTCCTCAGTATCTGCCCTGGGATGTGGGCAGTCCAACACACACTCACTGCGGAGTGGTCACCACCTGTCTTGTGCAGCCCCTGAGGAGCCAGAGTGGCTGGAATCTTGCAGTGGGTGCTCCCAAGCAGAATGGGATCCCTGGGGCAAACAAACACGGCACCTGCAAACTCGCCCTGCCTGCTCCTGGCTGGTTTCACTGCCTGCTGACCCAGCTCTTTCTGCCTTACCCATCTCCTGCCTCTGCCTCCTTTGTTTCTTTGCAGGCTGAAGGCCACGACTCCCCAAGCCCTGCTCATGGTGTGAGTGGGAGCTCGTGGAAGGCAGTGTGGGCTGAGGTAGGTGTGTGGGTCAGAGCACAGCAAAGCCTGCAGAACACCCCTTTAGTCCCACAGTGGCAAATTATGTTAATTTTTCTTTTATAACATCCAGGAACGTGGTCTTGAAGCGGGGTGTGCCTGGTCTGTCCAACGCCAAATGCAAGAAAGGCAGAGTCAGCCCAGAAGAGTTCAGTCGATGTCTTTGGCCGTAACACAGCAGTTCAACGCTGGTTGCTAAATGGCCTGTAAGTACTCACGTGTGGCAGCAGGAAGCAGAATAATGAGGGCACTTTTTGAGGGACAGGAGGGACCCAGCAGTGCATCTCTCTCTGGGTTGGACAATCTGTCAGTCGCATGGCCTTCCTACCAAGACACTCAGCATAGACATATATGTGCATATATGTAAATGTATGTATATTTAGAGAATTCATAACAAATTAACTGTACACAACTGCTGGAGACAGTTGCCTGGACATAACTTGGAGGGATGATGTGGGCAAGTGGATAATAATATGTCCTTTCTGCCCCTGCTTTTTGATGACTAGAAGGTTTCATTCCTTTGGTGCACTTTGCCCATCTCTGATAGGTTTATGTTGGCCGGAGCATTTCATTAGCACACTGAATGCATTCCCAGTGTGTGAGATGAGACAAGAGACATGTACGAGTGTTGCCGTGGGTGAAAGCATTGCCTCTCCACATCATTGCAGGGTTGCCGAAGCATCTCCTGCTTCCTCCATGCACAGCCCAGAGATGTCTTTACCTTTTCCCATTCTTCTTGTATAAATAAATGAAAATGGCATTTCTGCACATCCCTGAGATGGTAGGTGGGTACCTGGAGCAAGGAGAACATCGTACCCTGCTGACAGAGGGGATCACTTCTTTTCCTGTAACTCCACCATTTTGTTATGTATTTACAATTCTCTGTCATGTCTTATCTCTCTCATTGTGCACTCAGGCTGCAGACCTTGAGATAAACCTGAAAATGCTCTGCTTTGTTATGTTGGCATTTGTGACTTGTGGGTGGCAGGTTATGTAATGTGCTGGTTTGTATCCACTCACTTACAGTGATTAGGTATCAAGTGACTGTGGTTATTTTTGCTTTTAAAAGCAACAGAGAGCTATAGTGGGCCCCCCCCAAAAGACAGACTGTGTCTGTTCCACTTTGATTGTTGCTGACTGGCAGCAATTCTTTATGACTTGCTCTGTGTTTTGAGCGGTGTCCTCTTTCTCCCAGTGCTTCTGTCTTTGTATCTGTTCTCTGAAATAACTCAGTGGCCTAGTGCTGTGAAATGCAGCAGAGTTGCTCTGGCTTATTATGCATTTGAAATGCGTCTGGGTGCTTTAGTCTTAAAAAAGATGTATGTTAATATGGTAATTTTGTCCTTCCTTACATTCATGTTCTCTGGCGAAAGCAACTTCAGGAAGAGCCTGTAACTTTGCTTGGCAGATGAAATTAAGATGTCCACATTAAATGGACCTTGATCAAGCAGCAGTATATGTTTGGTGAGCTGCCTGCTGTAATTGAAATGTGTACATTAGAGGAATGGAAGCTTAATTGGTTGAGGGTGCATAGTGGGGCAGTGGTAATACAAGCAGAGCAAACAGCTGACAGTCTGAGCAGATTTAGACATAAAAATGGAACTGGAGATAAGGGAGAAAGCTTGCATTAAGAGAAATTCTCAAGCCAAACACTGGGGCAGTGCTAATGTGAATCTCTTTGCAGTTCTGCACCCTGACCCATGCTGGCTGGCAAGCAGGAGTGCACCTCAACAGGGTTTTTGCAATGCTGGGGTGAGAGCGTGTGTCAAGAGGGGCTGGTAAGCCACAGTGCGAGCTTTTGAGGAGGTGAGCTGATTCTGGCTGGGGTCAGCTGTGAAGCTGAAAACATTTTTATTAGTTTTGTGAATCCATTGCTCGATGAGGGTTTTCTGTCGCCGAAGGCCTTCATGTGCAAGCCTTAAAAATTGAAGACAAATGGGTGTAGGCAATTACCAACTGCCTCTTGGACACAGTGTGTTTGTTTGGGGAAAACATGGGCTATCAGAGATGACTCTTATTGCCAGCTGGAGTGGACTGCTCAGATTTGGCATCACTGGCCATGTCAGCAATGCAGAACAGAGCTGTGGAGAAGAAGGTTGGCTTTTTGTCATCCCTGTGGAGCAATTACCTGCCAAAGAATTTGTCTCTACATTTTCCACAAATAATTTAGGTTATTTTTCCTATTGCTCTTGGCATTTCATGTTGGCTGAACTGCCGTGGTGTTGCAGAAGAGGCTGATGCTCGGGTTCCTCCTTCTCTTGTTCCTGGCTGCTGTTGGAGGTGCTGGTCTTGGTGTGCACAAAGGTCTCCCAGCTCAAAGATACAAACAGTGGGGACATCCCTGAAAAGGACAGGTTAACTCAAAGGCAGCTGCTGGGAATGATATCTGGTGAACACTAGTGCAAATCTAGGCAGGTTTGGCACATGCCATAGTTTCTCCTTTGGAAGAAGTTGAAGTTACGTGTAATTTTGTTCCTGGCACCTGAATAACACAGCAGAGAACAGGTGAGAAATGTGCGGGAGCTGAGCCCTGGTTTTAAACCCTCCTCTGCCCACATGGGGATGCTGAAACGTATTCAAGTGTGTGTGGGCTGTGCCAATGGCCAGCACCAAAAGGTGTTTCTGTCTGGGGACATGGAAAGGGACTCTTCTTTCATGCCTTTGGTATTTCATCCATCAGACACAGACGACTTGTTCCTTCTGTGAGGGCTGGCAGTGACCAGCAAAGCTGCTGGTCCAGCCATTGTTCCCCTGCTGTCCTTCCAAGGGTGTGCCAGAGAGGACTTGTTCATGCTGTCCCATCCTTGTGCTATCTTGCACTCATTCTGCAGCGTGCAGCCTGGCAGAGGAGGGTGGCAGCATCCTTTCCTGCTCAATTCTTGCTGCCAGCCATGAGATGCCAGCCTGCACAGAGCTCAGGATGCTGTGGGGCTGGCCAGCCTGATGGGGGGATGCTTATTTTGGAAAAGGTCCAGCTCTGGCTGCACTGAGCTCAGGTTAAGACCTACTCAGGTCCTTGTTGTACTCCCTGGCAGTGCTGTCCTCTCTCCTCCGTGCAAACCCAATGGGCTGTGATGAGGTGTGTGCTGAGGGGGGAGTGTTCTCCAGGTGTTTCTTTTTAACTGGCTGAAATGAATGTGTTTCCCTGAACTATGGACGTGGCTTCCCATCAGGACACTCTTCTCTGTGCTGATCATTCCTTTAATACACAATGATTTCAGATGTCATTTTCTGTTAGTGCTTGATGGAAGGGGACTCTGTGTGGCACAGTGAATATTAAACATGGGGCTGTTTTCCAAGGAAGCAAATCTGTATTCCTGCTGCTCTGACTTTGATAAGGTTGGGCGCTAGTCCTGGCCTTGCTCCATTTTAGAGCTCAGCACAGAGTAATGGTTATCTGGACAGTATTTTCACATTTCCCCACTTCATTGTGGTGTGGAGTCCCTGTCCCTCTGTGCTGCCTTGCTGCTCTGCCTGGGGGAAATGTCCCATGCCACCTCCCTCTCTGCACAACAGACAATGCTGAAATAGCTTGGGAAAGCTGCTATTTCTTGGCCGGGAGGCATGCTGGAGGGTGGAGGAACTGTGACAACCTCTTAATGAAGGCAGGTGTTAGGGCTAGTATTTGCTTTTATTGCATAACCTTTTGTGCCTTTCCAAAGGGGAAGGATAAGTAGTAAGATATGCCATCCCCTGACCTGAAAGAATTGTGTTACCTTGGCTTAGTCCAGCCACCACCAGAAATAAGAGGAGACTTGATGGCAGTAATTACCCTGCAGAGGAAATACGGGCTCTAACAGGAGGTGAATTTACCTGCCTGCTCCCCTCAGCCAAGACAGGAGTGGGATGCTTGGATGCAGTTATGTCTCTTGCATGGGGCGCTGGCACTTGGGCACTGTGCTGTCCATCAGGGACACAGGTGTGGCAGCTGCCATCTGGAATTGATATTTGGCATTGCTGGCACAGGTCTCCCAGTACCAGAGTAATGTCCAACACCATCCAAGGGATGCTGCTGCATTGCTGGTGAGCAGCAGGAGGAAAAGGCAAGTGATACAGTTGGGGCTGTGCAGGGAGCAGAGCTGGGAAACAGTGTGTGTCTCCTGTGCAGGAGGAGAAGCATAGACGTGAGATGGGTCTGGAAATTTAGTCCCCCCTTATTGATAATTTCTTCTGATCTGTTTGACCATGCTAAAGGTCTGTAAACACACTGGAGCTGACTGCCTTTGAAACTGACATACTTAATACTTGCATCATTTCATGGTCCCTGTCTGCAGTTCGCTCTGCTCCCAGGTCAGGGAAGAGACCTTATCTGATTACTTCTCTGTCTTTTAAGATTTGGAATTCAGCCTCACTCGAGGCTATCTGTATAGAGAGCACCAAATCATGGCCTCTTTTTAGTGCAAGTGTGGTGTGACTCAGGGTACTGCCAAGGTGTTGTTTTGTACCCCTGCTAGGCAATTTGCAGGCAGAACAAGACAGCTGACCTGTAGAGGCAAGCGTGAGGCTGCTATGCCTTCTGAAGGGTGTGTAGAGCCACATCTCTACCCCTTCAGCCTCTGTCACTGTGAGGCAGGGCAGGAGTTGGTGTCTGGGGCCCCAAGCCATCCAGCTGGGGCTGCTGTGACACGGTGAGGATGCTTGCTGTCTTCTGTGGGTCTTCACAGCAGGGCAGCAGAAAGGCCACGTCTCCTGTGCTGCAGATGTAGGAAGGCCAGGGGAGCTGACAGGAGGAGGACCACAACTTTGGCACTTTCTTCTCTGGTGGAAAGGGGAGAGTCATTTCCTTAAGGACCTGGATTAGGTAGTTGGAGCTGCAGATACAAGCAGGCTTTGGTAAAAGGCCATCATCTCCAAGGTGCCCTGGGGAGAGTAAAGCAGGTGCTGGAGCCATGAGCTTCGTGTTGTTCGCTCTCTGTCTCTCTTGCATGTGCCAGTGCCAGGAGGAACATCTATAGAGAAGGACAGAGCAGAGGAAATACTTGATCCGTTGTCAGAGGACTCGCAGGGAGACACAGGACTCTCTGTGTCCACAGCACAGCAACACAGCAGCGTTTCTGAATTGCACATACTACAGGAACAGCCCTGGCATTCCAGATGCTCATCCAATGTGATGTTGCCTGGAGGACAGATGCTTCCATGGGAGGTGGCATGCGCAGCATCCTTATGCCACATGCAGGATTTCACAGTGCCTGCATGTCAAGAGCTGATCCCATTTGTGGCACCTCATCCTGACTCCTGACAGCACTCTGGGTGCCAGCACTCAGCTTGGCTCCACTCTGGGTGAGGCCAAACGCTGTTTCCAGCTGATAGCTGTGGCCAGGATGGGAGCCAGTCCTGAGCCTTGTGGGGATTATGACACAGCACGTGCATCCTTCTCTCCTTGTGCTGCAGGCTTTGCTGAGGCAGCGTGTGTGGAATTGGTGATGATCCTGGGTAGGAGGCTGCCTTGCCTTGTGCCTGTGGGAAGTGGTAGAGAATTAGGGCTGCGGGTCTTGTGGTGTCACCTTGTGCAAAATCCTTATGAAAAATACCTTGAAAACCTCTCAAATTCTGTAGGTGTGCTCCACAGCTCCAGGCTGTCTCTGCCTTGGTTTTTATGAACCTTGTGGATGATGCTGCCTGTGTGCAGCAGCTTAACCCCTTATGCCAACAGTGACATTGTGAAAGGTTTGCAGTGGCCATTAGGGACTTGATGCTTTGTCACCTTCTGTGTGGATGCTCTTCCTGCTTTCCAAAGTTGGGAGCAGGGGGATGGACACAATGTGGGTGGGTACCTCTGCCCTCTTTCTTTTGTTTTTACTTTGTTCTTTGTTTCTAGCAGGTATGGATGGGAAGAAATGCAGCGTGTGGATGTTTTTACCTCTTGTCTTTACCCTGTTTACATCAGCTGGATTATGGATAGTGTAAGTTTTCTCCTGCCCATTATTTGGGAGAGTTGGGGCAGTCAGAAGTACCACTGTGGTGTGGCCTGTGTCTTTTGGGGGTGCTCTGTCCTTGAGTTACTGTGGGGCTGGGAAGGAACATGGTAGGGACAGGGGCCAGTCTGTGCCACTTTAAGGCTTGGAGGATCACAGTTTTATCCCTGAGCATCTGTGCTCCCCAGGCCAACCTTCTGACCTTGCCTTCTTCCTGGCTCGTGTTACTGGGAGATGCCTGAAAAGAGATAGACAAAAATGCAAAAATTCCCTTTTGGAATATGTTTTCTTTGAATGACTCAGCAGAGCTCTTGGAGCAATGCTTAGGCCCTGCTTTGGGGTGGAAACTCAAAATCTGCAGCATCCAGCACTGCACTGAACCTGCCAGCAGCTTAATGCTGACACCTCACTTTCTCCCTAGCGCTTCTTACCAAAATGCACACGAGACATGCATTTCCCTGAGCTGGGCTCTCTCCAAGCATGCAGGCAGATGACTGCAGCATGAATTTGGGAGCAGTAAATATATGATCAGCAGCTATGCTCAGCCTGAAAAGCAGTTATGTTGTAAGATGTGGCTTTGCCCATGGTCTGTGGATGTTTTTCAGCAGCAGAGGCAGCTTAAGCCTTTTATCTGACCTCTGTTGCTTGTTGTTCTTCTTGTTTCCTCCCCTCTGTATTAAAGCAGCTCTTGTGGAGGGAGGACCATGATAAACCTGATGAATCAGATGATTCATATTAAAAATGAAACATTCCCATGGCTGGTTATTTGGAAGACAGCTCAGTTCAGTGATCCTGTTTGTCTATCTGACCTGCAAACCAGATGCAACAAAAGGAAGGCACATAACTAGGCTGAGAAATGAGCAAAACTGCCTGCTTGAGCAAAGAGAAACACAGGCTGCCTCCAGCAGATCCTGCCAATGAGCTTTGAGACACCTAATATGTTGTTTGAGTGATATTTGGAATGCAAACCAGGAAGAGGTTTTACACTATTTTCATCTTTTTTTTTTTTCCTTTTTTCTTTTTGACAGGTACTTTATAGCAGTGGAAGATAATAAAATTCTCCCACTAAGTGTACCAGATAGGTAAGAGCTGGTTGTGAGCTTTATGCT
Source organism: Scytalopus superciliaris (assembly GCA_013400415.1). Lineage (NCBI taxonomy): Eukaryota > Metazoa > Chordata > Aves > Passeriformes > Rhinocryptidae > Scytalopus > Scytalopus superciliaris. The sequence goes on from VXBX01000899.1 coordinate 1,285,049, forward strand.
CAATCACTTGCTTCTTTAAAATAATTTAAACAGTTAAAGCTAAATGGAAAACACTGAATCTTTATTCCTATGCCTATGTCTCTTAGGAAACCCGGTCCCAAAAGGCCACCTTATATAAGGTAAGTGAATTATTTTCTTCCAGTTACTGTTCTGATTAATGGTTGTTATTTACATGTCTTTGTTGTCCCAGAGTCACAATGATGCACTTTATATTTTCAAGTATTGCAGGTGATGCACCCCCTGCAAGCTGCGTGTTTAGTCAAGTCATGAACATGGCGGCATTTCTAGGTAGGAACCACAAATGGAGTGTTTCTTTCTCTCTCGGTTTAAAAGCCACTGGCACATGAGTAACGTCCCATACATACTGTTCTTGACTGTGATGATGTGAACTCTTTTAAGATGTGCACTTTCATTGCTGCTTCTTCCCATGCCAAAAAAAAAATATAACAAGGGAAGTGTAACCTCCAGACTTCAAGTGTGTCATGGGAGATGTGATGGCAGGTGACTGGGGCGTGGTGGTCATGAAATGGTTGAGTTTAGAAGTTTTTGCTGTAATGAGGAAAAGGACAGCGGAGTTGCCCTTCTAAATACCCTGGGAGTTTGCTTTTGAGGTCTTAGGAGTCAGCTGGTCAGTCTTGAAGAACCACCTTTTAGAAGCACAAGGGCAGGCAATCCCACTGTGTGGGACTGTGGTCAAGAAGTGGAGCAGAAAGCCAGCTTGGCTGAGCAGGGAACTCTTTGTGGCACTCAAGAGGAAAAAGCCAGTGTATGATTTCTGGAAGCAGGCTCAGGCTTCACAGGAGGATTGCAGAGCTGTGGGTTGTGTGTGCAGGGAAAATGGGAAAAGCTCAATTAGATTTGAAACTGGCCAGAGTAGTTTCAGACAACAAGAAGGGTGTTTCTAAGTATATCAGTGGCAAAAGAAGATCTAAAGAAAATATTGGATGGATACTTGTTGAAGACTGTAGCCTGACTAATAGGGATGAACAAGTGGAGGCATTCAGTGCTTATTTTTTTGCCTCAGTCTTTAATAATGCTGATAGACTTTGGGCTGCCCAGTCCCCTGAGTCGGAGGACCACAAGTGGTGGGGCAGTGATTTTCCATTTGTGGGCACTGGAATTATAAGGGACCAGCTGTATCAGCTGAATACTCACAAGTCCCTTGGTCCTCTTGGGATTCATCCCAGAGTACTGACGGAGCTAGTGGATGTTTTGGCAGGACCTCTCTCAATCATCTACCAAAGGTCTTGGGAGTCTGGGGGGGGGTTCACTGCAGACTGGAAGCCAGCCAGTGGTATTCCAGTCTACAAGAAGGGCATGAGGGAAGACCCAGCGAACTACAGACTTGTTAGTCTAACCTCAGTTCCTAGTAAAATCATGGAGATTATATGGACACATTTAAAGAATAATGGAATCACTAGGGCCAGTTCTGCTCAATATTTTTACCAATGGTCTGGATGCAGGAGGTGAAGGCACCATCAGCAATTTTGCTGATGATGCCAAACTGGGAGGTGCTGTTGACTCTCTTGTTTTCAAGGATTTGGAGTGGATTGATTAAATAGAGAAAATTGTGAGAGAGTTAAAATATTATTTGCAGTTTGCATAAAAGTGCGTATTTTTCACTTACAGTGCTCTTATTTTCCTAAACCATGTTTTTGGTACTATACCAGGGGTTTTGTGGAAAATGTAGATCTAATTTGGTAAGACAAATGATTTTCAACAATATGACCTGCATGCTGTCAGTTTGAGCATAAGCATAGGAAGGTATGTGACAGCAACCAGAAAATTTCCCTGTTCAACTAAATAGCTTTTCAGTGGTATAGTTTGAATCCCATCTGAAGGCCAACTGTCTGCCTGGCTTTCTGTGTTGTTCCATGCAGCATTCCCTATGGAGGGCAAGAATAGACAATTTTAATATCTTCTGGAGTTATTTAATATCATATGACATATCATGTATCATAACTGTCATGTATCATATATCGGGTCATAGCACTCGGGGTCATTGTGAGCTTGGAAGGACTGTTGTTGTTTCATTCTTCATGGAAAGTTGATGCCATATTTTGGCTTATGTTTGTGGCAACAGAACTTGTTGCAAAGGAGAAGATGTTGTGGGCATTCTGGTAAAGCCTGCCTAAATATGTGTGTGCCTTTCATATGTTTTTAGTGCAAGTTGGGTTTGACATACCTCCTCCAGGAGAGCTCAGTGCTTGTCAGTGGAGTGAAACAATGGAAGCTCAGCTGCTTCAAGATGAATGCGTGGTGTGTATGTGATAGACTGTGCTGGGAGCTTCACAGGCAAACAGGAAGGTGTTTTTTCCCCCAGAAAATTTGCAACCCACCTCCTAGACAAAACATCATCACCAAAGGAAGCCTGGAGCTCAGTGTAACTGGATTACAGGAGAAATGCTTCCTGTTTCTAGTCTTGTCCCCAGTTAAACAGGAGGGGGCCATGCAGGAGCACTGAGGTAGCTGGCCTCTGTGAACTCTCCCCTCTGGGTACAGAGATGGGGAGGGATCTGTGAGCCCCCAGCCAGGTGCTTAGTGCAGCAGGATCTACCTAATGACACACCTTGCATTCTGTTTCCTTCTCAGCGCTAGTTGTGGCTGTCCTGCGCTTCATCCAGCTGAAGCCAAAGGTGCTAAACCCTTGGCTGAACGTCAGCGGCTTGGTGGCATTGTGCTTGGCCTCTTTTGGGATGACCCTCCTCGGCAACTTTCAGGTACTGCACTGCAGGCTTGGACTGCTCTTTCCAGGATGTGAGTTTCCTGCTTTTCTAGCAGATCTGCTTAAGTCTTTGAACTACCTGTGATGTCAGCTCAGGAGATAACACGTCTGGCTGTGCCCCAGCCCTCCTTATGCCTGCTCTGCCAGGTCTGTCTGCCACTCACATGGCTTCAGTGACATGCTGAGATGAAGTGCCACAACAATTTTTCACGTGTTTCCAGCAGGATTTTCACCTGCATGCTTACACTTGACCTGTCTGGAGCCACGGCAGGAACCTATTGAATCTCTTGAGCCCTGAGAGTTGGCACAGATGGTCCTGGGATTGAGCAGGAAGTTTACATACACATCTGTATGAACAGATGCACGACTGCCAGTGCAGATTTAGGAGACAGTTCAGTATCCGTTCGTTGAAAACATATGTTGCTTTAAATCTGCCTCCTGCTGATCCTCAGACCTGCCAGGAGAGGGACACGGCAGAGGAGCACTAAGATCTCTAACATGATGGGTGCCTGGATGAAGGCCTCCCCATTCTCGATCTGTTCTACAACATTATACAAACAAACACCTGTCACATCTGTAGGAGTGGGAGTCCACTGTGCTCACGGGTGTGTCTGTTAGGTCTGCAGTGAAAATCAAGGTGTTAAGAGTCAGTGGCACTTGGGTTTCCCCATCCCTTTGCTGACTCTGATGCTCTGCCTCTCACTGGGCTAATGACCCCTGGTAATGGCAGGGACTCAGAAAGGTCAGTGTAGGCTGTCTGCTTTCCTAGCTTTGCAGACAGGGAGCCAGTATGGGAAAGGTACTTACTTTGTGAAGGGTGAGCACCCCCTTGGGCTATAGAGTAATTGCAGGAACTTTGTGTCCTTTACCGTTGACTTCTTTTTTCTTTATGAGTGAGGTGTGAGATAATTTGACTTTTATGGACCTGGTCTTCCAGGCTATAAATTCTGAACTAATTATCCACTCCTTATTCGTCACCTGTATCCTTGCTTAGATCTTTCGCTAGACATGAAAGCATGCGGTAATGAGAACTTAGGCTGTGCTAAGCTGACTCCTAAGCTGGATGTGGCATTAAATCATATTTCTGGAAAATTACAGATTGGGTGTTTTAGAAGAACATTTTAGCTGTGAGTCCCTTGCAGTGCAGACTGCCTTGGGAAAGGCAGCTCAATCTCATTTTTGCCTGTACTGTGATTTGGACCTACTCTTGAAAAAAACTCAGGGTAGAGAGGAGAGGGGGAAAGATCAATGAAGGCACAGCAACAAGATTGTTATCCTGTAGAATTGTGTCTTATTTGATGGAGATTTGTTAAATCACCCAACAGAAATTGAGGCTGCAGGGAGAAATTACAGACTGATGGTTTCTTTTCTGAAAAAGCCTCAGAGGCAGAAGGCAAAGGGAAATTGTTTGGCTTAAGACTTGTCTGTGCTGGACTTTCTGAATGGATTTGCAGCCTCAAGGGATCTTTTGCAGATTCTTGCTTATTGAACCTGGCTGTCTTCTTGCTTTGCAGTGTTGCACAGTCACTGTTGGGGTCTGAGGCACCGAAAACAGTGACTATGAGACATGGCAGCCCAAGGAACAGAGAAGCACTTGCACTCCAGAGAGACTGGGTTTATGTTACCTCAGATCCCAATAGTCAAGGATGGGAAGGAGAGGGAATTTGGCTAGAGAAACTTGCCAAACCAGGAGCATGTATTTGTGTTTTGGCATGTGCTAGCTCAGCAGAGGTGTCAGGGCTCTTGTTACCCACTGCCCCAGGCAGCACTGCTCCATGCAGCTGGCACTGAAGGCTGCACACTTTGCATCCATTGCAGGGAGCTGTACAAGACCCAGGGGGTTGTCCTTGCCTGCCCCGACCATTGCTTTGAGCCAGGGAAGGATTTATTTCTGAGCTCTGCATTTGTGAGTCTTGTCAGGGAGCTGTGGAGTCAGTCCCCAGGCAACTACATTTTCCACTGCTTGACTGTGACAGCTGTCAAATCATCTTGGTTATGTTACACCTTGCACCTCTGCCAGAAGAAATGATACAGCATCTCTGTCTCACACCACAGTGATTCTCACTCTCCCCTATCCCACCTCAGCAGCAATCCAGTTAGCTATCACATAATTCCTGTTGTGTCCAAACCATCACCATTTTGTTTGTTCTTAGCTTTCCAATGATGAGGAGATCCATAATGTGGGCACATCACTGACCTTTGGCTTTGGGACCTTGGCATGCTGGATCCAGTCTGCTCTTACCCTCAAGATCAACCTGAAGAATGAGGGGCGGAAAGCTGGGATTCCACGAGTTGCTCTCTCAGCCAGCATCACCCTCTGCGTGGTGCTCTGTATCCTTTTGTCTGGCTCCTTGGGAAGCCAGGTATCATATGTGTCCAATGCTTTCTGCAGCAGGGAACACTGGTTCTTCTCACATCTGTCCTAGCATCTCAAAGAATTTAGGAATGCTACTCAGTTTATCTTCATGGCACGATCCTGTGACTGGCTCATTTTTCTACTTGTGTTTTACACACTGCTTCAGAGATGGGCTCACTTCCTTCATAAATGTTTCTAAAATTTCTTACTTAGTGATATCCAAAGTGGTTACAATATTGAATAGTAGCTGTGTGATTTAATGGTACCACTCTTACCTACACAGTAGCATTTAAGACTATGTAAAATATTGAGATAAAAATTTCCAGGAGAACAAAGGAACAATGGAAGAAATTTGGTTTCTGAAGATGAAAATATTTTGACATGTTTGTTGAAATGCTCCAGAGTGATATATCCAGCTCTGTCTTCTAAGACAGTTATCACAGTGAAAAGCTGCTGGGTATGTGGACTTTGGGTTAAAATTAGGTGCTTTACAAATGGGATTTGGGCTGTGGAGTCTGTGGTCTTTCAGATTGGATGTACATGTGACTTCCTCTCTAGCTTGTGCCTGTCAGTCCCACTCCAGCCCTTCTCTCCACACCAGCACTCGTGCCCTGGGTATTTATTTAGAGTGGATCCATTCACCACATAGTTGCATCAACATTAGTGCTGGGTTAAACAAGAGGGCAGGAATAAATGGTGAGGAATAAGCTTATCCCCCTCTTTAGGAAACAATTTGTTTTTAAAACAATTCCTTAGTGACTTGTCTGGTTTTGAACATTTTAGTCAGTGTCCAGAGGAACAGTGGATTGGCGTGAAGGTGTAACATCAGTTGCCTCTTGAACTTGAAAAAAATTGTAGCTGAGCATCAGGCTCTGGTGTACATAACGGGGGAGATGCCTGGTTCTTGTGGTGCTCCCCTCCTGCCCTTGCCTCAAGCCCATAGCTCCCCAGTGTGAGTCTGGAGTAGGGCTGCCTGTGGGGAGCTCCTGCTGCACTGACGTCTTCAGAGGTCTCTGCCAAGGCAGGAGCAGGAGCAGCCAGGTGAGCCAGGGCATAGCTGTTCCTGTGCTGACATGCTGGATGTGCCCAGCCCTCCCCAGCCCTTCCCAGCCCTCCCCCCTGGCTGCTCAGCACTGAGGCACTGAAGGCCTTCTGTGAAGGGGGGCAGGCTGACATAGGAGTCCCATTCCAAACTCTCCTGTCAGCTTTGCAATGGCTAGGGGCTGGCTCCCCATCCCATGCAGTTTGTGCATAACCCTTGCACTACAGGGAAAAGTAGAAGATCCTTAAAGCCAGACACAAAATGCTGTTTGCAGAAGTGAAGCTTTTGTTGCTTGCACTAAGCCCAAGATGAAAAGTCTCCAACTACCTGCTTTTGTGCAGTTAAAGCATGGGAGAGGCTGCTTGTTTGTTTGTTTTACCTGTGAAGACATGTGATCCTGCATACTTGGAGTGCAGAGGATGTCCTGAAAGACACAAAAGCCCATAGGATTACAGGAGATGTGCATTGGGCTAGGGCAGGTCCTCAGCTCAGGAAGGTGTCTCTGCTTTAGGGAAGCTGAGAATTGCTTTTGTGGAGTGCTGCAACACAATCCAAGGCACAGCAGTGATGCCTGATGCCAGGCAATGTGCAGTCCGGGCACATTGGCACATGAGCCTGGAGGACAGTTTGTGGCCTCAACAGTGCTCTTTATCCTTTCAGTATAAAGCACTGTACCTTGTAGATTGATGCTTCCAGATTTCACAGGAAGGGATGATTTTGCAGGTGATCGAAAGAGAATGAAAGATTTCACAGTGTAGGTTGAAAGGTAGTACAGAGATCTGATCCAGTTCCCACTGGGAGGCTCCTGGCAGGCAGGGGCCCGCAGCCAGATCCCAGGCTTGCTGGCTCTGTCCCTGGCTAGTTGGGTGCTCAAACAAGGCACTGACTTCTCTGCACCTAAGTCTTTCCCTCTCTAAATGTTTATAAGCCTGATCTGGGATCAGGAAGCCCTGGTCTGTATAGGAGAGCTGCTTGGCTCCAAGGGCATTGTTGGACACCTGACATCCCTTTCTTTGGCATCACATTGACACTCTCCTCATGATGGCTGGATGGGTTGGCTCTCATCCATGTGACCTTGTTTGAGATTGTCTTCCCTGCTGGCTTTCTCTTATACCGGTCGGTGTGTCTGCTCCCACTGATTCTCCTTGACTTTCCTCTTCCAGATTTCATCCTCATGGCACAGGGCATTCACATGCATGCTTCCAGGATCCAGTGGGGCCTGGTGATGTGCTTCCTGTGCTACTTTGGCACCTTTGCAGTGGAGTTCAGGCATTACAGATTTGAGATCATTTGCTCTGAATACCAGGAAAACTTTCTGAGCTTTTCCGAAAGCTTATCAGAAGCCTCCGAGTACCAGACAGATCAGGTGTAGCCTGTCCTCTGGCAGGGGGGAGGGGGGCAGGTGTGGTCTCATGGGTTAAACATAACCTCATTTACACTTTTTTAATGAATTTGTTTTCATGTGCAATCATGATCACATTGCCAAAGGGCTCTGAGGGCGGCTGTCTCATTAAGAGCCAAACAAAAATAGGCGTGTGCTTGGAAGAGGAGTGGATCCTTCTCGGCAGCAGCGCGACAGAGCACAGGCTGTTCAGTTTGTGCTACCAGAGACTCTTTCTGAGTGGCTCTGTCACCCTCCTGTTGTTCAAAGCATTCAACAGCCAGTCCTTGTGATGCATCCCTGAGACAGATCCTCCTCAGCCTGCAGAGAAGGAGGTGAAGGAAGCAGACTTCTTCGGACATCAAGAACCTTCAGGAGTCGCCGGTTCCCGAGTCACCAGACTGCATCTTTCCTGTGTTCCCTGAGTTGTCTTCTTTGCTGCCAACTGGAGTAACTTGGAAGGGTGAGAAAGAGCGTCTGGTTCTTCAGAACTTGGAATCAGACAGTGGAAGACCCCAACTGACTGGCTTCTATGGCAAGCAGGCAGGCGTTTGTTCGTTCCTGGAAAGCAGCCGATGGTAAATCTGGGTTTGGAAGGAACTGTGCTGTGATCAGGAAGTGAGACTTGGCCAATGTTGCTCCAGGCCAGAGGAGATGACACAGAGGGGGTGCTGTGCTTGGCTTCATGGCTCAGACTCAGCAGTGGGGACTGGTGGAAGTGAGGTGCTGAATAAGATGAGAATGTCTGTGTGCTCTGGAGATGACCCAGGAAAGGCTGCTCTTTCTAAGTGTGTAGTGCTTCCACCATGCATCTTGTATAGTATTTCGAAAGCTTTTTTCTTTCTTTTTTTGCTCACTGAAGGGGAAAACATAGTGTTAGAGACACTGGGCTTGTCTGCAGTGAGAACAGTACCACTGCAGGTGGTTCTGGGCACAGGGTTTGGTTTTGCTCCTTGTGCACTTACAAGCCAAACTTCAGACATGCTGAGAGTAAGCCTGTGGCCAGCTGTCCTGAGTGGAGTCTGCCACAGGTTTGTATGGGCTTCCAAGGTGCAGGGAGGCAGTTCTGCCCTGGAGATGGGTGATGTGGCCTGAGGGCTGGAGGTGAAAAAAAGGGAACAGCAAAACCAGAAGGGATTCTCCCTTCCTAAAGGGAGGTTTTCAAACAGAAGGCCTGTTTTCAAAGAAAAAAAGCAGGAGCCCAAAGCCCGTTTGAAAACCTCATTTTGGGAAGGCTGCCGTATTGGCTGGGAAGGGGAGTTATGCAAGTTGCTTCTCATGAACTTGGCTCCTATTTTCTTCAAAAAATCAGGCTCAGTTTAGGCTGGCATCCTGTCTGAGCTGCAGGACAATAAGCAGAAATTAAAATGGTAGGAAAAGGCATTTGAAGGTGAACTGTACTGCTCTGTGGCATTTCTGACAGAGATGGAAAAGGAGGTACGAGGGCATTTGTTCTTCTGCAAAGGTCAGAGGCCTCTCCGGAAAGGAGAAACAGTTGAGACAAACCAGTGTAAATAGAAAGCTCTCAGCCAGCCCTTTATCTTCTGTGCACCAAAATTTGTTCTCAGGCAGCTGTTATAAATCCAGAACACTTCCAGCCAACAGAGGGTTACTGTGGGTTGCTGAAGGCTTTCTCCTTGCAGCACTGTCATTAGTGGAAAGCTTTCCTGGAAGGATGTGCTGAGGGTGGCCCAAGGACACAGCAGTGTGAGGTGCTGGGATCCCCAGCAGCTCATCCAGGCAAAGACAGGAGTGTTCTGTCTGGAGAACACGCAGCTGAGGATCCTCTTACACAGGCACACACTCTCAATCCACATGGAGCACAAAATAGCAATTTGTTGTAAGGGTGTTTTACTGTAAATAGTCCACTGTGACTTTTGTTTCCCTAATCAATTAATACTTTCAGTTTATTATTTTCTATTTTGTAATTTTATCAAAGGGAAAAAAAAAAGTGTTTTTTTTTTCCTTTTTCTCCTGTTTCTATATGCAATCCAAACTGAACTTCAGGTTTTTAGTGATAATTGTACATTTCTTAGAGTATTTCTAACAGCACATTTCAGTACAACTAAGTGACAACTGATATACACTGAAACATGACCACTAAATAAAGTGCTTTTATGGAGAAAGTGAGCTTTATTTTTGTCCCCTACCCCAAGCATAGCTTTCTGATGGAAAAGGCAAAACAAAAGGTGAGTATTTACAGTGTAATGATTAACATTATCATTTAAGGAAGCCCTATACTATTTGGCCATGCAGATACACTTATTGTAACAGGACTATTTAGCTGGCTCTGTCTTACACAGCCCAGAAAGGCATCCAGACTAGCTGCCCCACAGCCTCACCTGTTACTATTGAAATTTAAGAAGGGCAGTGCTTGCATGATGTGGTTTCCTCCCCAAATGCCCATCTCTTGCCTGTCCTTCACACAGCAGCCTCCCTCAGCAGGGACAGCTAGCTGTAGGTGTAGCTCAGAGCTCAGGAAGGCAGCATGTTAATATTGTGCTTCAGCTGTCCACGAGGGCAAGCTCAAGCACAGCCACACAGAAATGAGTACACAGTAAGTGATGTCCATGCACGAAGTGCCACCACAGATTTCAGGCTGTCCCTGCCTCCACTACTACCAGGTATAGCCTATCTGTGGCTCTCACTCCTGCACCCCCAGTGAGTCCCAGCTGAAACTGTAAGATGGTCAGGGAGGTAACACAGCTTCCTTGGCAGGACAAGGCTGCTGCGTTAGAGAAAGGGCTGGGGAGGATGAAAGCAGGAAAACAGTGTTCACAGGCTTAAAAAATAAAATAAAAAATTGCCTTTAAGTGCTGGGATAGACAGGAAGGCTAAATACTGTGATGGAGTGAACACAATGAAAACAAAGTTGTTTTTTTATTTACTATATTAGGAAAAGTTCCATGACCATCTGATATACATTGGCACAATTTAGGTAGGGTGAAAAGGTCAGGGTTTTAATTCTCATTAAATGCAGCAGGATGTCCCCCTCAGGAGCAGTTTGTCAAGGTTTGCTCACAGCTGACCAGTGCTATGCATGTGTGACTGGGTGATAATTGGCTACTGAGGAGGAGCTCCATGGGTTAGTGCTGAGATACTTCAGAAATGCATTCCAGCTGACTTTGGTGTTCAGCCAGTTACATCCTATAGCCCAGCACCACAACACAGCAGTGAAGTGTGGCCAGAATTTAATTTTTAAAGCTATACTTATATATACTCTACTTCATCCTGGTAGGCTGGCTGTGTAGCTCTAAGTAGCTCCCATATGCAAATTGTACTGTTTTGTACCTAGACCTGCTGCACATATAGCCAAGATCAATGTTGTTCATCATCCAAAGAGCTTGCCTGCAGCAAGAGTTGGCTTTTTGTGTCAGCCCAAAACTACTGTACTTTAGCCCACAAGTAGCATTTTCCTTTGGGAATCTTAACTTTGAAAGTTTTGACTTAGCCAGCAACCCCATTTGGAGGGAGAAGATTGTATTCCCTCATGGTCCCCAGGGGTCCCTCTGGGACAAGGGGACATAAACCTTGTTTGGAGACTGCTTCTAAAAATGACGGAGCTCATGGTGGGGCATCTCAGCACCAGATTTCAGTGGGTGAGTCTGAAGGAACCATCCCCTTAGCTAACTGCTGGCCAGGAAAGGGGAGGAACAGCAGGGCTCATGAGGGCTGCTCCTCACCCTGTTCCTAGTTCCAGCTGGCAGCAGGCCTTTGTCCTGCTGCACAAGGGACCCCACACCATGTTCTCTATCCATACCTGCCTGCACTAGTTGTGAGTCCAAGACATGATGCGGATTTGGTTTTAAATTCTGATTATGGACAAAAATTACTTAATGTTTCACAAGGACAATTCAGGTGAAGCACAGTCTTTTGTGCGTGCACCACTTTCCCTAAGTGGAGGAAGGCAGGAAAAGTTCAGTGAAAGATGAGATGAGGCTGTAATAGGATTTCTCATCGTCTGTCAGTCCCGCGTTGCCCGGTCTGATCACCACAGCCACATGAGTGTCCGCTTCCTCGGCCGCATTGGCTTCTGAAACAAACGGGTGGGCAGAGTGGAGATGAAATCTGCCTACCAACCTCTTCACATCAGTATCCTTAAGGCCTGAAGATCCCCAAAGCACCCAAGTGCTTTTAAAGGTTAAGACTGAGAAAGCAGAGTTTGCATGTGGTGCTGCGGGGTTCTAGAGAGGAACCAGCTCCGAGCAGACCTGCTGTAGCTGCCACGTAACATGAACAGACAGAACCGTCTGCATTGCCATCCCCTCCCCTCTCCCAGCTAGTGGCTGTCCAAGGCACCTTCCAGCACACACCATCAGCTTGATTCCCATCACAAGGAAGCTGGGCTGTGGTCAGGCTGTGGCATTAGCGAATCAAACCTCCCCTACCCTGCCCAGTTGCTTCTCACAAGCTTCTTCTTGCTCCCTGAGCACAAGAGGCCACATGAAGGTGATCCAGGAAAAAGGGGGTAACTACAAGCTCCCAGCAGCTCTGCTAGAAGGGCTGGGGAGAAGGTAAGGACTGACTCCTGGGGACTGAGTTGGTTTAGACTGAGATCACAACCCACTGCTATTTGTACCAGAAAGATATTTCCAGCAAAGGCAGGAAATTCAATTAGCTTCCCAATCCTGGTTTTCCAGGGGTCAAGTCCTGGCACGCAGGAGCAATGTTTTCCTGCTGCTGAACACAAGCTAACTGTAAATGGCATAAAGAACCAGCCCCCACATGTGCTATGTAGCAGCACAGCAAACATCACCAGTTCCCCCAAGCACGGGTCAAACCACTGACCCTGTTTGTAAGTGGGACATGCCAACTGCTTCAGGAAGTGCTCCTCTTTAACAGTCTCTCCTTGCTTGCTGGTGCAAAGGCAGGTTTTCTACTTGACCTATTTTCCCTCATGGCAGCACTGCTCACAGACATCCCACTGCTGTGTGTGAGCCCAGGTAAGGAAGGAGGGTGGCAACAGCTACAGGGAAGGTGCTGAAGCAAAGCAGTCTGCAGCATCTCTGGGGTGCTTGTGACAAGTCAGCAGTACACATTTAAACAGCACCTGCCTCCTCTGCAAAGGTGAGAGCCAGCAGGACTGGCAGGCCACCTACCTCGAGGGACATCTGTCAGGAAGAGGATGTTGTTGGTGGCACACCCAATACTGGCGGCAATCCTTCTGTAGCTCTCACTTTCTACCTTGGGGCCTATCTTGGTATCAAAGTGGCCATCAAAGAGCTGAAAGAGAGAGAAACACAGGACATTGCTGAGTGCCACCTGAAGAGCAGGGCTACACCTCACTCCTGAGCTAGTTGTCTCCTTTCTACCAGAGGAATGGTGGGGCCACTGCAGCCATGCCAGCATAGTCAGCTGGCTCAGCTTAACTCCTGTGGGTCAAACCCACTGCCCCAGACTTCATTCACCGAGTGTTACAGCAAGGGTGGTTGTGGGAGGGGAGTGCTCTGCAGAGGGAGAAGCTGTAAGGAAGGTGGTAAGGTTATCTACCTCTAGGATATCACCTTCTGTAGAGTATCCAAACAGAAGCTTCTGGGCTTCAATGCTGCCTGAAGAGTAGATATAGACCTTCATCCCTGCTTCCCGCCACTTCCGGATGGCTGGAACCACATCCTCGAAGATTCTGGAGTAAAACAGGGCAGCAGATAAGGGCAAACCCAGAGACACCTGGAGAGACACCTTTAGCCAGGCACTGTGACAACATTAGTTTGCAAGGGACTTCATTCTCAGTCTGCTCAGGGCTCCTGGAACCAGGGAGTCTGTTTCAGCAGCAGGTGATGTGCTCTTAGCTCTGGCCAACAGAGCAGGTCATTGATTGCTGTGCAGGCAGCAGCTCTGATGAACTGCCTCAGACATTTGGCAGGAGCTTCTCCAGCCCCTTCAATCTGGGGAGGGAAGGAAAGATTGGGGAAAATGGCATTCTGCCACTTTTGTCCGCAAGGGATGAATAAGTGGGGGGACAGAGAAGAAAGGCTCTCGCTTTCTGAGTCCCACCTGCCCTGCAAGCAACACAGATTTCCCTTTAGGTAAGAGCTGTGGCTGTAAGCTGCATCCATATGGGACAAAGCCATCACGTGGGTTCAGGCTTCCGCCATGCAGAGGGAGGAGCTGAGACAAGGCTGCAGCTGCAGGAGCTAAATGAGTGGCACTGTACAAACAGCCTGAAGCCAGCCAACAACTGAGGGAAGGAGTGTCCTCTAAGGAACTGAGGTCAGAGCTACTCTAATCAGCAACTTGGTCAGGTTGTGCAGTACTGCCATGGGCCAGATGGGTCCCTGGCTCAACTGCACCACAGAGGGTTGAACCAGCTCCCCTTCTGCAGGCAGCAGCATCCCTCCCCTTATTCCTCTAGCCTTGCAGAGTGCTGGGAAAGTAGGATACCAGTCCAGCCTCAAAATGTGAGCTCTGTCTAACTCCAGGGAGTAGCTGCCTGAAGACAAGCACAGCAGTGGGGAGCAAACCTGTGAGAGAAGGAAGAACCAAAGCCAAGGCAACTGCTAATGGACATGTCTATTGGATCCCTCATATGCTTCTCACTTATACCATGAGATCTCTCCAGTGCCCCAAGCACACATAAGTGAAAGTTCTTTGTATGCAAAGCACATTTACAAGATGACCCGTGAACTGGGGCTGACTGAAGGCTAGAGTATGCCCAAGAGGGACAAAGTGAGGCTGACAGTAAGTCCCTCACTTAATACATGGGATGGTTGGTAAGGAAAGGCCACAAAGCCTCAGAGAGGTGGGAAGAGGCTCTGAATCTGGTATGGTAGAAGGATGGTGAGAGGAGCTGGAGATGTGATCCCAAGGGAATGACTGCAGTCCAAATCACAGTCTTCCAATCTGTGCTGCACAGCTCTGTGTGGCCACTTGGGCCAAGGACCAAAGGTACTGCCCTGAAAAGGGAATCTGAATACCTAAAGAAAGAGGACCCCAAAGACATGAAAAGGAGGTGTTGAACTTAGTTTTGAAGGCTTGCAGCAATCATCTGGCCCCTTCTTCATCCCTAGCTTCTTTTCACTTTTTTCCAAGGTTATTTATTAATGTCTCTGGTGTCAGCCTAAAATATTTTGAGGTTGTATGGCAGAAATTCCCAGCCACCCTTGTGTTTTCATATGCTGAGTTCAGCACCCAGATCTCAGACACTGATGTGCCAGATATAGCTGGGTAAGGCAAGAGACTTCAGAAATCTCAGTCCTTGGATGAGGGCAAGCACAAGGCTTTCCACATATTTTTTGGTCACTGTAAGACAATTAGCCTTGTCTTTTAAATGAAACCTACAGGATGTCTGTCTCTTGACTTGTTTGGGATTTTGTTACTTTCTCTGGTGGATGTTTACATTTTTCTGAGCTCATTTTCTTCTTCCTCATTCTTCCTTTGAAAAACACTTTGTGAATTTAAGGGCTTGTTTTACTTACTTAGAAATTGGAAATGCATAGTTTAACCAGGTATTTCTTGACCTAAATAAGAAAATCAGGCTTAAATCCAGTTGTCCCTACTTATGCACTCTTGTGTTGTGGCTGAAACATGAAGAGGGACCTGAAGACAAAAAGAGATGGAAAGGCGGGAAATACACGGGTAAAAGACAAAGCAGGAGGAAACAACTGAAAGGACCTGACCCTGCAACCCTGGCTGGTTTATACTTGTTCCAAAACACAAATGTAGCTTGGGAATAAAATATGCAAGATGGAGAACTGTAAGAAGTTCTTACTTGTGCCTCTCTAGATAAATATTGAGACATTTTCTGAGTTTTTTAATGCAGTTTTCCCAGATGAATGTTGCACCAGCTGTGGGTGCAGACTCGCTCTGTATCATGCCTTCATTACTTTATTTCACTTGTCAGACTCCGTCTACTTTATGGACCCTGCTCAGGTTGTTGGATAACTGGCTGTTCCCCAGCACATAAGGAGAAACACGCTCATCCTCTGGCTCTTCCCAGCTGGCAACTGAGACAACTTGGTCAGTCCCAAGGTTACTGAAAGCTCTTTGATGCCTAGATCCAAAGATTAAGCTCAATGGATTTGTGTTTCACTGCATGATCAAGTTTGAAATGAAGTGTCTGCACCTAGTTCCACAACAGCAGTGGCCTGAACATAAATGTATTGGCTTGTCCATTGAGCTATTGATCCTATTGGCATTTCTGCGTGGGGCTGTTTTAATGATTCCTTTATAAAGCTATTCTGCTAATAAATGTCTAGGAAAGATGGACCTCTGCCCCAGGAATAGGAAGGGGCACACAATTACTCACACAATTACTCACTCTCCTTTGACGAGCCCTGTGGCGTAGGCTGCCCTCCACATGTGACCCTGCAGCTGCTTCAGTGCTGTGGTCTTCCTGTCCAGGGACATCTGCCAGTGCACATTGTCCACAACGGCCTGGATGACCCGCTCCAGCTCCTCTTCCCCACTTCCACTCTCCAAAGGGATCGGCACAGCACCGTCCAAGTAGGAGTCCTCCTGAGCCTGGAAACCATCCATGGTAAAAAGAGGGGAGGGAAGAGGTGGGAGAGGTTTCAAGACCTTTAGTGCAGGAAAGTGGCCCAACACCTGCATCCATGCACCTCTGTGCAGCACACAGCTTGAACTGCTCTTCACACGAGGGGTTACAACATTGTTTGGATGCTTTTCTCAATGAGAAATTCAGACTTTGGTAGTCTAGAAGCACTTGCTTGGATCGTACTTTCCAAACCAAACAATTAGCATTTCTGTAGTTGTATGGTAAACACTCTAATTTAGAGAATTATGCTTTCTTAAGTATTTAACTACTGAAATTAAGGCAAAGAAGCAAATGCATCTGTTGGCTTCAGCCACAGGTCTCAAATGGATGCTGTATCCCTGTACAGAGGCAGGATATACTACCCTCTGTGGGACAGGTACTCTGCCACCTCTCCATGCATGGCTTCAGCAGCAGAAGAGTCTTGGTTTGACAGCTGCCCAGGGGCTGTGAAGACCAAGGAGAGCTGAGGGTCAGCTGAGGTGCTGCCAGCCCAGCACCATCCCTTGCCTGAGCACAGCCCCAGGCTGTGGGTGGGGGAGAATCAGACCACTGAAGCAGCCAGCCTCCACGAGAGAGGGGCAAAGAGAAATGGGCTCATGGTAGGTGACCTGAAGCCTGAGGCATGCCATGGAAGCCTGGAGAAACCATGAAAACCAGTGTAGCTCTGTTACTTAACCTGTTTCCTCAGAAGTCCGACATCCCGCTGGCACTCCTCCTCCTCCCAGTGAGCACGCAGATACTCCTTCACGTTGTCTTTGATGTAAGGGAACAAGGTCTCCTGGCAGGGAAACAGGCTGGTCCTTTAACCTGGCAGAGGTAAGGCTGACTTGCTTTTAAAGGAACCGTTTGCACATGCTGGTGTGTACAGTTAACTTTCCCAACTTAAGCTTCCCCTACAGTACAGCAACCAAGGGTGTCTGCCTGGCCACAGGACAGAGCCAACCTCGGGCCAAGATCAGTGCAGGTGGAGTTTTTTACACCAAATGTTTGCATAGTTGCAACTTTTAAACTCCAGAAGGGAAAGGTGGGTGATAACTTTTCCCGGGCTTGCCAAAATATGTCTCATACAGCTGATGTGACCCCACATTCCCATCAGCTGAGGAGTACAACACTGACCATTACTGTACTCTGAACTGACAAGTCATGCTACTGTATTTTTGATGGGGTGCTTGTCCTAAAAAAGGTCATTCTGAAAACACATCTCAAATTCTCACCATAGAGGACCTCTTGAAAGGAGAAGTTTAGTCCAGTGACACTGAGCTGCACAAGACGGTCTTGCAAATGAAATGAAACGGGGTTAGGGAAAAGTGCCACAGGAAAATTACAAACGAACATCCCAAGGGCAACCAGAAATAATTGCAGATTGCTCTCATTAGTGGTGCTTGACAAGTGAGAAGCCACATGCAGCCACTGTGCATCTCCGGGTGCGGAAAGAGGCTCAGGACAAGGGGAAGGGCAGGCAGCTCCTTCCTTTGGGTACAGAACTAAGCTTTCTTCACTGGGAAGAAACCAACCTGAGCTAACCTCGCCTCAAAAAATGGCCCATAATTTCTTTCTCCTTTTTGTATATTACCTTTAATTTGTTACTGAATTAAGAAAGCAGTGTTCTTGAGAGCATAACGTGGTGGCAGAACTGCAGGATTTTGTTACTCCAATATTGTGTTTTCTGTGTTGTGTATTTTAAACACAATGTAAATTGCCTAAAAATTACCACAAACTTGCTTAGGGAAATCAACAGCCTTGTAATACCCCCAGTTATGTTCTCATTTCCTTTACTTTCAAACTATCTTTTAAATCATGGAGGAAATCAATGAGAATCCACTGGGAAATGCAAGTGACCCACTGACTTGGTTTAACCTCCTTTACAACTCAGATGTCAAAAGGTCCAAATTGTTTTCCAAAAGCAGTGTTTCATGCTCTTGTGCTGGCAAGAAAACCTTTCAAAAAGGCTCTGAAAGCACAGGGTATTCCATGATTTGGGGGACTTTAAAAAGGTAAAAGTCTTGGCCCACTGGCAAGTGCATCTGTCTGTGGGCCAGGAGGGGACACCCATGTGACAGCTGGAGTGGTGGACAGCCAGTGGGACAGATGGTTTACAGATGTCAGGAGTGATCCCAAGAAATGACATACTAAATTTAATAGGCCACAAGTCTGTGTGGAAGAAAGACTCCTTGCGTCCTGCAAAGGAACACCTCTGTCTCTCACACTTCAACTTTCAGCAAAAGCTGGCAGCTGCTAACTCCTTAACAGGTTTAACTCGGGCTGACAATGACCCTTGTAAGTTCACCCACTTCTCTTTTCCCATTGCTCTGCCCACCTCCTGTGTGTGCTGTGTGAATGGTCAGGCTCCTGGGCAATGTCCAGCGCCAGATGTGGCTGCCCCAACACAGCCTGGCAGGATGGAGATAGAGTCATCAGCAAACACAGCTTGACAGCTCTCCTAAGCCACGGCAGCTGCTCAGAGCAATGTCAAACCCAGCACAGAAAGGGTGGTATTTTTACTGTCCATAGACACCCATGTAGCATGCTGTAATTAGCCCTGTAATCAAGTGAGCAGGATCCATTTTCATCTTGATTTCCATGCAAACTGTCAGGGAGTTCAGTGACAAGCTGCTCTTTTGCAGGAGATCTGGCAAATTCCAGGGGATGTAGTACACCAAATTACATCTCTCCCCTGCCATCTACATCCACTCTGGCAGGGTGGACCCAGCGAAACAGAAAACTTGGTGACTTCTAATCAATGGCCACCAAATACTCTCTTTTCTGGTGTCTTTCCTTAATCCACCCAATCAACTGAGTCTATTTCCTTACTTTGCACGTTCAGTGATTCTAACACTAAAGAAAGGATTAAATAGAATTTTTTAATATTAAAGAATAAAGGTGCCCTGCAGAACCAGCAACGGACCTTTTAAAGGAAAACACAAATTACGGAGGGTAACTGCAAGCCCAAGTGAGATAACCTGCTCCGAAGCATCTCCGGGATTTCCAGCAAACTGAGCTTTATAGAGAACCAAAACTCATTCGGCCTCCCTGCAACAGGAAGACTTTGCGTAGGAAACCTTCCGGGGTGTATTGCCCGCCGTCTGCACGGTAGCGAGAACAGCTGCAAACAGATGTTTAGCAGGAAACCTGAGCTGCTCAGATGGAAAGGCACCGGGGGGAGGGAGGGAGGCAGCCGCAATGCCACCCAGACCTGACGTCTCTTCAAGAGCGCTGGAGGAAGGCGGACGGGAAAGATGTAGGTCACGCTGTTCGGCTGCTAAACCCTGTTAGCAGAAACATCTAGAAAGCCTGTCGGGAGCCTTCACCCTTCGCAGGGCTCCTCTGCCAACCCCTGGCTGCGAACACCCACCAAACCCCGGCGTGTCTCGCCAGCAAACACCGGTCCGTGGCGGCCGGGGAAGGGACGGACCCGCTCCGCACCCTGAACGTGAGACGGCACATCCCCGCCTCCCGCACCTCACACAGCATTCCCAGCAGGATTTCCCGGCGAAAAGGGGCACACGACGGGACAGGGCTCCCGATGCGGCTGCAGCCACCAAAGGCACGGCAGCTTTCCCCGGGGGTGCCCCGGAGGAGGCTGCGGGCACTCCGGCTGCGCTGTATCCATGCTTATCCATCCCGGTACCGCGGGATCCCGACCGCCGGGACTCACCTGCACGAAGGCGATGGGGGTGGTGGTGCCCTCGATGTCCAGGAGGATGGCCCGCACCTCCGCCGGCACCGGCAGCACGCCCATGGCGGCGGCACGTGGGGCGCACCGGGGACGCGCGGCGGCGGCCGGCAGCG
>VXBX01000899.1:1305220-1315220 GCA_013400415.1 Scytalopus superciliaris
ATTCCCATCCCCATTCCCGTCTCTATTCCCATCCCCACGGCACTCCCGCCCCGCAGGAAAATGTTCATCGGAGGCCTCAGCTGGGACACCAGCAAGAAGGACCTGACCGAGTACCTCTCCCGGTTCGGAGAGGTGGTGGACTGCACGATCAAGACAGACCCGGTCACCGGAAGGTCGAGGGGGTTTGGGTTCGTGCTCTTCAAGGATGCTGCCAGCGTGGAGAAGGTGGGTTGATTTCCCGTGGATCCATGGCACGAAGCCGGCTTGTGTCACTCTTACCGGTCTGAGGCTTTGTTTCTTCTTTTTGTTTTTTTGCTTTTAGGTGTTGGAACTGAAGGAACACAAACTGGATGGGAAGTTAATAGATCCTAAACGGGCAAAAGCCCTAAAAGGGAAGGAGCCGCCAAAAAAAGTGTTTGTTGGTGGGCTGAGTCCAGATACATCTGAAGAACAGATTAAGGAGTACTTTGGTGCTTTTGGCGAGGTACAGTATAATGGCATGTAAGAACTGCCCTGGTTTTTAAGTGCAGTTTTGACTCTCTCTTAGGACAGAAAAATTTGGAAGGAGAGAGTTGGCTCAGGCTCATACAACACTAGGGATTGTTCAGTCTCTTAATGTTAATGATTCCATAGTGTTGCCCTGGTCTGATTTATAGCTGCCAGAAGTAGTCAGCATAGGCACTGCACTGCCAAATGGTTTTCTGGTGGCATAAAAAGTTGCTTAGGTGCACTGTTTATATGTGTTTTGATTTCAGATTGAAAACATTGAACTTCCCATGGACACAAAGACGAATGAAAGGAGGGGCTTCTGTTTTATCACATACACAGATGAAGAGCCAGTAAAGAAGTTACTAGAAAGCAGATACCATCAGATTGGTTCAGGCAAGGTATGAAAGCTCTTGTTCTTAGCATGTGAAATAGACTATCTCTGCGGGCTTTTGTGAAAGCAGTTTACAAAATGGTCTTGAAATTATTGATGAATTAGAGCATTTTTGTCCTTACAGTGTGAAATCAAAGTAGCACAGCCCAAAGAGGTGTACAGGCAACAGCAGCAGCAGCAGAAAGGAGGAAAAAGCAACACTTCTGGTGGACGTGGAGGCGGAAGGGGGCGTGGACGGGGTGAGTGTTTTCAATAGTTAAACGAATGTAAATATTTAGGTGCCTGTGCCAGACAGTCACGTGTTTGTAGATATTCCAGGTTTCAGATTCTGTGCAGATCGTGTTTTTAAACTGAATGTGTAAAGTAGCCCATTAGCAAATGGTGTTTTGGTGGTTGTGATGGCTTGTGAAACTTAATCTGTTCTTGCTCTGCTTGCCTTCAAGTGAAGTGGGAAGCTGGATGTAGGGTGCTTTTGTGCACCCGCAGTGGACAGTGTAGCCAATGTAGTTAACTCTTTTCATGTGAAGGAATGCACTGTTGGTGGGCTCATGGGTGAGGAACCACGAGCTGTTTGCTGAAGAGCATGGCAGTCACTTCCCTATATGTTGCAAATAGATCAGAAGCAATCAGCTGTTAAGTTACAGGTTAATGCATCCTAGTCTTAAAAAGTCGAGTTAGTACGACTAACAGAAGGCAGTAGGGCTGATCTTGTGGTATAATTTGGTGCTCAGGCAATTACTGATCCAAAATGGCAGTTAAAGGAAAACAGCAGGAACTGCTGTAACATGTGCTTTTGGTGTTTTGGTTTTCCTGGCTGTTCTGTGAGCAGCACGACCTGCTGTCTTTCTCTAGTGCTGTGTGTTCTAAAATCATAACACACATCCCTTGTATCCAAATGAAATGCCTCAATTTCTTTTAGAAAATTAGTGTTCTTAAGGAGGTAAGAGGATTCTCTGGGGTAATAGCTCTAGTATAGAAAGATTGCCATTGAGAGTTAGATGAAGTGGTATAGGAGAGAAATAAGCTTTGTAACTTAAACTTGCTATGCTTGGTTTCAGGTCAGGGACAAAACTGGAATCAAGGATTTAATAACTATTACGATCAAGGATATGGGAATTACAATAGCGCTTATAGTGATCAAAGCTACAGTGGCTATGGAGGATATGACTACTCTGGGTACAACTATCCCAACTATGGATATGGGCCGGGATACACAGACTACAGTGGTAAGTGTTTTTGACCTTATTCTCAGTAACGAGAACATGCACCGTTAAACAGGGGCCTCTTCCAGTTAGTTGCTCTGTAAAAGCTCTTACAGCACGTGGCTCTAAAGATGAGATCTGATGTGCGGTATGAGGTGCCCTTCAGAGACTGGATGTTAATGCTTCTGGTTTTTGGTGTTATCTGCAGGTCAGCAAAGCACATACGGAAAGGCGTCCCGTGGCGGCGGCAACCACCAAAACAACTACCAGCCGTACTAAAGCAGTACCTAGTACTTGAGCAAACAGGTGTGTACATGAGTGCAAGGCCCACTCTGAGTATGTCTAATCTAATTTAAAGATCAATAGACAAACGAAGAGTAAAAAACTTGCGTAGCATGACTTTTCCTTTAATTAAGCTTTTGTTAACTTAAAAACATATTTTTTTTTTTTAAAACCAGCTTTGCCTACGTGTCTATAGATCTTTAACTTTGTAAAAATGTGACTTTATCTTCTTTAGTACTTCAGAAAAACATAAGAGTTTTTCTGGTTTGCGTTGTGTACCAGGTGGTCTAGAGGAATAATTAAACTTATTAGAAGTATTAACAGGTAAAGTACTGAAATGGGTACAACTTAAGGAAAACAAGAATGTTGTCTTCTAACTCTGACATTATACCTTGTTTGTACCCGCCAGCGGGAACTTCATTGCAGGCCGTGTGTCACCCTGACCACGTCTATCTCTGGGGTCGCACGTTGCAGGCAGAGCGCAAGGCATACACCAGAAAACGCTGTCCTGTGGTATGGTCTCTTCCAACTTCATGTACCAGCGTAAAGATTAAAGTGGAAAACTTCAGACTTTGGCTTCTTTTTTTAATCTTTTTTGGAGATTAAGTGTCTTTAACTTAAATGGTTTTTTACAGGAGTTAAAGTACATAAATGCCTTTACAGCTTAATCATTTGGTCTTCTGTTTAGTGTTGTATTTCAATTGTGGAACCTCATTTTAAATGTGCATTCTTTAAGATTTTAATGCTTGCTTTTTTCTTTTTATAGCTAATAGTGAAATCTGCAAACCAAAACGAACTTTTAAATCTGGAAAAACATTAAGGATCATATGCATATGAACTGTCTGAACTAAACTGACCTGACTTGTGTTGCACATAAGTCGTTTAGATGTATAAACAAATAATTAGAAACCCTTTTGGCAGTGTTTCCAGTGGGGGAAAAAAAAAAGTGATCCAGAGCCCACTTACTAGTCTAAATCGGATGTTGTTGTTGGAACAGCTTCCTAAATGGGCTGAATGGCAATATTTGGGAAGATAAATTACTGGTGGGTAAAAGAACCTCTTGTGTTACCTTAATAAATATGCATATGATCTTTAACAGTGAAGAAAGGAATATATAGAAGACTTAAAGCAGTTCATGAAAATGGACCTTTTAACAATTCTGTAGTAACTGTCACAGGTCTGACATGCATTTTGTCTTGATTTTTTAGGTAGAGATACTGCAACAAAAAAGCCATCTCGCAGCGCATCGTGAGTGAATGGAGGGTGGTCTTCGTGAGAGGAAATGACTATTTTGTAAAAGACTTTTAGTGAACGACACAACTGTGTCCAACTGTACATAGCGGCCGACTAGTTTTCTTTTATGGTTTTTACTTTCTTTTTGCCATTCATGTTATGACACAATGTGGACTTGTGTTTATACAAACTTTATTTGTATAATTTCATGTTAAAGGATTCTCTAATAAATGCTTACTTAAGTGAGTGTGGTCTTGCTGTCACCTTACAGTGGTGTGTCACTGTAGTTTGACTTGTATAGAAGGGCAGGTGCCTTGGGAGATCAGGGTTTTACTGCATATACAGGTCAGTACAGCCCATGCCTTTTCCTGACCTGTTCAGAGAGCTCACCCTCATGCTTGGAGTCTGCATCACTGGATGATGGAAGAGTTTTTTGCCATCTGCAGAAAAGAGGAGAAAGTGGTCCATTTTTGTCACAATGTTGCCAGTTTTGTACATCTCAAAGGAAACAAGAACTACAGCAGCGCCTTTCTAATGCTGGTAACTCACCGCTGCATGAGGGATTGGAGAGTTGAAGCCTTTGGAGTTTTTCAAGCACTTAAAAACCTTGACTGTTCTAGAACCTTGTGTAATTACTTCCTATAGCCACCACTCCAAGCAGGAGAGTGCAAGGCCTTGAACTTTAGGCCAGCAGCTCTTTTCTGTACAGCTCTGGCTCTGTAAGTGAGTTCCCGTACTGGACTCATCTCACCCGAAGCACACACAGAGCCAGAAGACAGGTTTCCCATCTTGTGCATAGCAGCCAGCAGCATCAAAGCCTGAACAAACGATTGCTGGAGCAGGGAAACTGCACTGCACCAAGCAGATTTCTATCAGGAGAAGTGGTGGA
The DNA here is from genome assembly GCA_013400415.1 of Scytalopus superciliaris. Classification (NCBI taxonomy): domain Eukaryota; kingdom Metazoa; phylum Chordata; class Aves; order Passeriformes; family Rhinocryptidae; genus Scytalopus; species Scytalopus superciliaris. The sequence goes on from VXBX01000899.1 coordinate 1,309,707, forward strand.
ATGGATATGGGGAGTATACACATTCTGCACGAGGCCAAAGGGTTGCAGCAGTTTGCCTGAAGTTTTGTTTTTCCTCAGCACAAAGTACCTGGTCAGGCACCAAAACAGAACCTTGCTTATATTGACTGGTGTGTTCATACAGGGCCCCCCGCCTGCCTGAGAGCCAAGCTTTCCCTCGGAGCTGTGATGCTGCCCCTCTCCTCTGCCCTGTGAGGCTGTGTCCCATCCTGGGATCCTCTGCAAGGAACACGGGGAGCCGCTGGAGCGGGGCCGGCGGAGGGTCACCGACATGCTGAGGGGTCCGGAGCACCTCTCCTATGGGAGGATTGCAGGGGCTGGGCCTGTCCAGAGACGGGATCTGTTTAATGCCCGTAAATACCTCACTATTCCCGGGGTCATTCCCCATCCCGCCCCCGTTCCCGGCCCCCCCGCCCCGCTCCCCGGGGGCGGTGTCACGTGCCCCGCCCGCCGCGCTCCTTCCGGCCGCCATTTTAGGTTGGGTCGGTGGCGGCGCCATTAAAAACAGGGAGCCGGAGGAGGAGGGCTCGGCGGGATCGGCCGGGGCCGCCAGCGGCGCCGGGGCCTCGGCGGTCACCGGGGGTGTGCGGTGTGCTCCGGGGCGGCGGCGGCGCCATGGCGGATCAGCAGTTCGCCCTGGACTCGGCGGCGGTGGCGGNCCGGGCGGCGGGGGCGGTGTCTGGGCCCGCGGGGTGCGAGCCGTGCGGTGTGTGCCGAACCGCGAACTCCGTTTGTTTATTTTGGGATGCCTTTGCCATAAGTTAGCGTGCGGTGCCTTCGCTGAGCACGTAGCTTGGTGTAGCCGGGGCCGCGAACATAAACGGCGTGTCACAGTGAGAGCCGAGAGGCGCCCGGGCTCCCTCCCTGCCCAAACAATCCCTCTGCCCCTCACCGAGCTTGCCGCCAGGAAGATTGCATTAGGTGATGTCTGGACTCGCGGAAATGGCATGAAGTTGTGTCAGGGGAGGACCTGGACATCAGGCAAGGGTTTTTCACCCAGAGCGTGCTCCAGCCCTGGAACGGGCTCTGCAGGGAAGCGTTCACAGCGCTGAGCCTGACAGAGTTCTGGAAGTGTTTGGACAACGCTCTCGGACACGTGGTGTGATTCTTGGAGTGTCACACGCAGGGCCACGAGTTGAACTCGATGGTCCTGGTGGGTCTCTTCGAGTTCAACCTAGTCTATAATTTTAGGGAGAATAAAGGCAGCTTTTAGCCTTCGGAGGGTCTCTGCCTCATGCGTGGTATGGGGCAGCGTCGCTTTAGTATTGCTGGTGAAATTGGCTTTTAAAAAATCTGGTGACAGGGCAGGCTGGTGTTCTGCGCTGTCTCCTGTGAGACCCATAAGAGCTCAGGCTGTGGGTCCTTTTTTGGTGAAGACAGAAAATGATAAAGGAGCACTGTCTACCGTGTCCTGTAGGTACTACTGCAAAACCTTTCTGAGTTGTCTGCTTCCTCCTGTAATAACCTCGGATGTTGCTGAGAACGGTGTTAATAACCTGGTACATAATAAGCTGAGATGTTGCAGGGAGAGGGAACAGGAATCTTTTTTGAGTGTTTTGCTGCAATTAGCAGAAACTTAGTATGTTTTTGTTACTTCTCACCTGCTCTTAAATACCTTTGCAGTGCGCACATTTGTTTTACTTTTTGCCCTTAAATACACACCTGTTAAAGGTTTTTCATGAGGAAACTAATGCTCTTCTGAGGCAACAGAGCTTAGCAAAAGTTGTTGCTGAGAGGTGCAGTGACATTGGGCAGCAATTACATGTATCATGCATTGACTTGTAGTTTAGTTCAGTCTTCTTATTTGACAACTTTTACAGGTAATGCTGTACAGGAAACAAAAGGGTTTGGCAGCTCTCTTGGTCGTAGAGGGAAAATAGCATATCTGTGATATCTGTGCTCTATTTAGCTAAGTCTGAAGTTTGAAACCTTTCCCAATACAGTTTTTCAAAATAAACGGTACCAGAAGTGTATGTGCTGATGTGACTTAGACCAGACAGTCTGTTATTTAGGGAACGTATGTGTTTTACAAGCTTTTGTCAGCACTGTGACATTGCTCCCGGACTGCTTGTTGTGCTCGTGTTTGTGTTGTAGCCTCGGCCTGACCTCAGGTTTTGCGGTGCAGCAGTACTTTGTCAGCCTGTGTAGTGGCAGACTGAAGCAGCTGCTCTCTGGACTCGAAGTTGCAGTTGCTGAGTGGAGGGAAGAAAAGCCTTTCAGAGGGCTGTTGGTTGCAAACTCGTGTTCTTGGTCTGTCTCTACTTACTGATATAAAGCAGGCTGTGTGTGTTAATATTGATTGTTTGTGTTATAATAAGGATGAAGCACGTTTTACGTGCTTAATGGTTTGTTGGTAGCTGTAAAACAGGTGGCTTGTGTGTTGCGTAGCAAGTGTTAAGTTCATTAGTAACTGCTAGAGCATCCCCCGTGTGTCAGAAATGCTGCATTCTCTCTGTGTTCTGTTTGGCTGCTTAAAAAGACTTTCCACAAAGCAGCAAACAAACTAAGAACCTTAGTGATGGATGAACACAAGAGCCGAAAACATCCTTTGATTTCCTGCCGATACTGGTATGAGAGTCGACCATTTTTTCCATATTAATAGAACCATAGAATGTTAAGAGGTTGGAGTGAACCTTAAAGATCATGCAGTCCCAACCCCTGCTGCCATGGGAAGGGACATATCCCACTAGACCAGGTTGCTCAAGGCCTTACCCAGCCTGGTCTTGAGCACTGCAAGGGTTGGGGCATCCACAGCCTCCCTGTTCCAGTGCCTCACCATCCTCGTAGCATGGAATTCCTTCTTAATATCTAATCTAAAGTTCCTCTCTTTCCATTTGTACTATTACGCCTTGTCCTGTCACTACAGTTCCTAATGAAGTGTCCTTCTCCAGCTTCCCTGTGGTCCCCTTTCACATACTTGGAAGGTTGCTGTGTGGTTTTAATGCCAGCTTCTTTTCTACAGGCTGAACAGCCCCAACTTTATCAGCTTGTTTTCAGAGCAGAGGTGCCCCAGTCCTCTTATCAGCTTTGCGGCCTCCTCTGGACTTGTCCAAACAGTCCCACGTCCTTCTCTTGTTGGGGACACCAGCACTAGCTGAAGACAGATTGGTCGTGACGATAACAAGGGTCACACTTGGTAGAAAGGGCTTTTGGTGCTTTGTAGAAGAGAGATCTGGAACTAATGGGAAAAGTGGATAGAGGGGTAGGGAATTGGTGCTTCTGCTTATAGATTTCAAGACTTTTTATAGAAACATCTGAAGCTCCTGGACCCCCTCCTTTCTATGGAGGTTGGATATGTTTTGTCAGAAACTGAATGCTTTTGTTAATTCTCTGAAAGCACAGCTAACTTAACAGAGTTAGTTCACAGGAGTAGCCCTTGATTTGAGAGAGTTTGACTCATGGAAGTACACACAATTTTACATGATTGGCAGGAATATTTGTATGTGTGTGGAAAGTGGAGGAGTTGAAAACACGATGTACTGGTTTTTCAGGTTTTCTCATAACTGTGTGTTGAGTTGTGGGATAAGTTGGTACAGTGAAAATGGACAAAGCTTTGTAGAAAACATATTTATAGATCATAACAGATCATACTTTTCTGTTTAGAGCCCACAAAAATCTTCTTTGTCAGTATTAGAAGAGATCATCTCGAATCAAATCCTCTTTGAATGGCTGCCTAAGCTCTATGCCTAATAACTACAAATGATTCATTTGTGTGCATACTGGCTTTTTTTTTTTTTTCCTAATTTTTTTTTTTTCTATTTTTTTTTAAATTTTTTTTGTGCCATACTAATATGGTAGGATGGTCACGAATTGATTCTAACCTTCCAGTGTGCTTTTGAAAATACAAGTTGTGATCAGAATTATGTGCTGTACACATTTGCCTAGCTGCAGTTGTCCTTTAGGAATATTGGGAAGACATTCCTTTGATTGGATTATGGATTATTCCTGGTGTTTATATCATGTTTTTGTAAGGAAAGATAAGCTTTGACTATCCAGTGCTTTGGGGTTTTTCCACTTTCTGGGGAAGGCACTTGACTAAACTTTGTTTATTTTAGTCTACTAATATGGGCTTATGTCCAGTCCAGCCTAGTACATAAATGTTTTTGTTTATGTGCACTGCTGTATAAATCTGATCTGCCTGTGTGGGTTTCTTGAGCAGTTGTGTGGAGGCTCCGCAGATGACTGAATGGAATTCAGTCTGTTGTGGGTCAGCCTGTTGGTGGGAATGCAAGGAAGTAGTAAAATACCTTTTTGTCACTATTGGTAATTTCCTGGGATAAAGTAAGCAACCACAGCAGAAAATGGTGCAAAACTTTTGTGTATGTGTATGTCTTTATCTAAACTGGCCAGAATAATTTAATCATGTTGTCAAAAAATGCAAGCCTGTGTGTGTGGCGTCGTCACGGATAAAATGCTGCCAGTTCGGTGTGTTAGGTAACTGAGCTCATAAAGGATTTTGGGTAACGCTAACAGATTAATCATCTTGTCTTAACAGGAAGATGTTTATCGGTGGCCTTAGCTGGGACACTACAAAGAAAGATCTGAAGGACTATTTCTCTAAATTTGGTGAAGTTGTAGACTGTACTCTGAAGTTAGATCCCATCACTGGGCGATCGAGAGGCTTTGGCTTTGTGCTCTTCAAAGAATCAGAGAGCGTAGATAAGGTAATATTAATGCAGTGAAACAACATGTTCACATTTGGGTATCAGAGGTAAAGCACTCAGATGATTGTATGCATAGCTGTTCGTACACGTTCTGTTAAAGATGATTCAGGGATACAGTATATCTATACTTGTTGAAATGCTTATTTTTCTGAACCATTTTACTCATGGTGCAGTATCCAGGACCAGCAGTGATTCCTAACCTATGGATTTGGGCACTCACGTGTGGGAATATGCTGCAAGCCACTGTACTTGAGCACTTGAAAAATAGTGTATATAAATGTCTGCTGCCTACATCTGTGAAAGCAGTAGTTTGCAAAGAACTTCAAGTCTTTGCATTCTGGTGCTGCAGCGCGGACCCCTAGAGCAGAGCCAGTAGCTTTGATGCATTTGAGCTCTATCCAAGCAAAAATTATCTGTTAACTTTCCTAAAATGCTGTGGTCAAAGTATTGAAATTGAAGCAAATTTGGCCTTCATCAAAACATCAGTGAAATATTTAGTTTGAATTGCTTAAGACTGTGTTTTTATTTTCCTCAGGTCATGGACCAGAAAGAACACAAGCTGAATGGAAAGGTCATTGATCCAAAAAGAGCTAAAGCCATGAAAACAAAAGAACCTGTTAAAAAGATTTTTGTTGGGGGCTTATCTCCAGACACACCTGAGGAGAAAATCCGGGAATATTTTGGAGGTTTTGGTGAGGTATGTGGTGAAATAAACAGCTTTATACTTGTGAAACTTGTTCTGTCTTCACAAATTTAGTAATAAAAAGCATCCCCCAAATGCAACCTGCATGGTTACTACTGTAACCTTAGTGGCCAGTTTACCTCCATGTGT
>VXBX01000899.1:1320220-1470112 GCA_013400415.1 Scytalopus superciliaris
TGTTCATGGGTGACCTGTATCTTCAAAGGCCTCATGGGCACAAAACAAATCTACTTCCCTCTACATCAAAGCATGTAATGGTGGTCTGAACTTTAATGGCTGGGGAATTCCTCAGACCTGGATGACTCAGCAGGTACAGTGGTCCACAGAAACAGTTTTCTGTGTATCTGACTGCTTTGATTCAGAAAATGTGTGAATTTTATCTATTTTTTTATCTTTAGCAGTGGCCATAATTGTAGAAAATGTCCAGCAGTGTATGACATAGAAACAGCCGAGATAATCAGTAAGCATACTCGTGATTTTAATTACCTTTGGAACTTGTTGATTACAAAGGCACTTACTAAGCAGTAGAAAATGCTGCTTAAAGATACATTGTGGGCAAGCTGCTGCAAGTGCACTGGAGTCTGTAACTTTCTTTTTTTCCAGAGGGCACACCCTCATTTAACCTCCTATTGTTTCTGCAGCACCAGTACTTGGAGCCACTTTTTACATGCTGGCTTATAGCAGGATAACATTAAGAATTCCTTATACCTGAATGGAAGCTTTGTTTAAACTCTGCATCTTAATGGTTTGATCATTCCAGCACTGATTCCCTGTTAATCCAGAGCAGAGCTGTAGTGGTGATGCTACTTCTGCCTGACAGCCAAAGGCTGTGGAACTGACTGCCTACTACAGACAGATGAAGAAGGTTTTATGCTGCTAAAGGTTTGAGGTTTGCTTCTAGTCAAGTTGACAGGGGTTTTAATAACCTCTCAGTTGCTCTTCTGAGCTGGAGCCTGATGTGACATGTTTTCCAGCCAAGGAAGGGTGTTAAACAGTCAAAGTAGGGAATGCCAGTATGTGGTCTGATGGCATGGTTCTACCTCCTGGGGTTTGCAACACCCTGTTGTCATAGTAGTGTTTGTTGCTGATGCTGTAAAAGGTAAAGTACGAATAGGAAAATATTAGGAGAGGTAATAAAACCTGGAGGTGGAAGGGGAGGTTACTGGCCTGTGGGCTTTGAAATTACCTTGTTATTAACAAGTATATAGCTATCTGTGTAAGTATGTTAACTTGTTAGTGGCTTGTTCTGTGAGCAAGCAGAGACTCAGGGAGTGCTGTAACCACGTGGTTCACATTAGGTTATTCGTTTGCCTTTGTGACCCTGTCAGAAGAAAAGTGGGGTCAGAAGTATGACTTGTTCTATATCCGTCTGCCGTTTCCTTTGTGAGAATACATGAAAATTGGGTTCTTTTCTTGTTTAATGGAACTAAGGCCTGAGCAGGGAGGGAACTGTTACCTGGAGCTGCCTCCTACCTGCTACTTGGAAACAACTGCCAGTTTCCAGTCCTATTCTAAATCTTAAAGCTTGGTCCTTGTAGCACTTAAATAGGACTGAAAATGGGTTGATTGGACAAGCGTGAGATGGGTTTACATGCTCAGAACAGTTTAATAAGCATGGGGAGGTTGTGCATGGTGCTTCAGCTTCTTCCTGTTTAACCTGTGCATTGCAGTGCTTGGCCAGTAATTAAAATGAATTCCTTGTATGTGAAGATTGTAGCATATTCCACATTACATGCCAGCAGATACTAATAAATCTATTAAGGCCTTACAGTTTTCAGTCTCTGCCTAGTTCTCAAATGCACTTGACTACAGGAATGTAATTTTTGTGCCTCGTCTCTATTCCTTTACCCATTATGTGAAGCTGATAGTTGTGCCCAGCTTACCTTTCATGCTCTGCATGTCCAGCACATGCTGAGTAAGGATTAATGGTAGGTGTGTGAAATCAACTTCTGTTCTTAGTGACTTACTGAGCACCCTGGGCTGTGCATTAACTTCTTATTGGAAGAGACTCAGCGTTGCTGCTAAGACTTATTGAAGGAACTTCCCCAGGTAATGTTTTTCTTCTCAAGCTGCTGCTGGGTAACACCCTGAAAACTGTCTTTGATGTGTTTTTGGGGGTAGGGGTAGATTGCTCAACACTAACTACTGCTCACGTGTTCAGTAAGGCTGCACCCAGCTTAGCAAGGAGAGTAACATGCAAGTATTTGGTTAGCTGCTTGTATTTTAAAAATGAAGTTCTGTTTTAAAGGCTCATGAAAGCTGGCATCTGAAAACTTCCCTATCAGCTGTGATAGAAGAGCTGTGAGCTTTCTGGTGGTGCAGCATCATTCAGCACTGTGCAGCTTTGCTTTCTCACTGTGTAGGCAATGGAGTGTTTTATTAGCTGAGCTGTTTGGTTTCCAGATGCATGGGAAGTTAAAACCAATTTTGGCTCTCATGAGCAATGAGGAGGACATTTTCTAGTGACCTTCGACTTTCAGTCTTGCAAATTACAATTTGCAGTTTCCCATCCAGGAGTCCCCTTTGGCAAATGGTGGTCTCATTATTATAATGCTGCCTTGCTTAGGAATAGTGGAAAAGGGTAGCTGATCTGGGATTGTCACTGCTCTGTGCCACACCTTTGGAAGCTAGTTTTCACTTCAAATGTCTTACACTTACTCGTAAACTTTGTGCTTGATGTTAGAGAGGGCAAGGTTGGTGCCTGTCATCTGTAAGGTGACGTAGTTCTGTCTCCCCCAGCACTCATACGTGTACTAAGTGGGTGCTCATGCATGTGCTGATGGGTGCACATGAGAAATGGCTGCTCGTGCGTGAGCTGATGGAGCACCTGGGCACAAATTTATTGAGTCCCCATGTGAGCTCCCTTGATGCTTGTGTGTAAACAAAAATTGAGTGCTTATGCATGAAGTAATGGATGCTCGGGTATAAATTTATTAGGCACTCATGCATAAGCTAATTGGGCACTAGCGCGTGAACTTTTAGGGCATTCACGTGTGAAGTAATTGGATTCTATACATAAATTCTTGGGGTGTTCATGCATAAAAGTATCGAGTGCTCATGCATGAACTGATTAGGTGCCCATCATGCAGGCCATCAGTCTGCGGTGTCTGCTCAGCAGTGGTGGTCATGCTTGCACATTGGCTCTCTGTTTGCTGCCAGCTGGGAACACGTGAACAACCAATTCACACATCTCCCTCTGCCTCTAGTCCCAGCTCGCCAGCAAGCACAGAACAGTGTTTTCTGCAAGAACTGGCTTAGAACAAATCCAAAAAACCCTCCAGGCAGGAGATGCCAACTGTGTTACGTGCCATCCAAAACAAGCTTTTATCCTACTGTGCAAATGAATCGATAGTAATACTTTGGAAAAGATGTTGATTTTCTCAACTGCCTGTGGAAACTGAGCTTGTGACAAGGTCAGAGGGGGCAATGGTGTGCTAGCCTGGCTTTTATCCTCCAGTAAGTGAATCAAGTGTCTGCATGAGTCACTACAGCCCCAGACCCAGGCATGGGCAGCTCCTTGGCCAGGCTCAGACAGCCTTTCTGCCACTCAGCTGCTCCTTTGCACCATTGCCTGCGCTCAAAAAACCCTTTGTGAGAAAGTGGCCACAGTGTCACCATGGGGAGCATTCAATTGGCCCTGGGCCACATCCTGGCAGACCAGGAGTAGCAAGAGAGATGTTATAGCTTGGGCTTTGTGGAAGTTTCAGTGATCCCTTGCAATTCCAAGGATATTTTTAGCTATATATTGTTTGATTCACCTATTTATTTTTTTTTCACTGACCTATGTATGAAAAGAAAAGATGAACTCCCCTCTTGTTAAAGTGTTTTGCAGGTGAATTACCATGTTTGAGGCATTAAGGTAGAAAGGAGAAAATTGCTTCATTATTATTCACTGTTACAGCTGAAATGTATTTCTCATGATGAGGGATGGTGAGTCTACTGTGAGCCCTTGGATTATGAACACAGCCGGTGCCTGTCCTCCTCCCCCTGAGGATTACAGGCAAATTTCACAAGTCAGTAAAAGTATTTGTGTTGCTGTGGTCAGCATTGTGTCCCTATTGACTTTTCCAATCTCATGGCCTCTTGCCTGGTGTGGGAGAGAAATGATCCTGACCTGACCTGTCTCCCTCCAGTGGGAAGGGCATGGGTATAACCTAAAGAGTTTAAGGGGAAATCAATTCTGACATGATATAGAACAGCTTTTCCACATCATAGAGAAAATTTTTAACATCAGGTAGGCAACCAGGCCAATTGTGTTGCAACATTTATGTATTTTTTTGAAATATATAACTAGTATTAATGCAGTTTGGATCAAACCCACCCATTCATTGCTGCAGATACTCCAGGACAGCACCTGTACTGAAAGAGGGGAAGGTACAACCTCAGTAGTGTGATATTTGATCCTTTAATCAAAGATGCTTAAAGATACTTACTGTTTTAAACCTGCCTGTTCTAAACCTTTGGTTGAAATCCCATCTTGGGTCTTTCCAATTATATTTATACTTTCACTTGACACTGGGTGGCAGCAGTCCTAGGAACACACTATTCACCAATCTATTTCCTTCTTCTCCTTCAGTATTTTCACAGATCAAGTGCCAAAGCAATAAATTGGAAGTGGCTATAACTTTTTGGCACTCCTATTTATATTTATGCAAAATACTTAACCAGTTAGATGTTGTCTTTCTGTCCTCTTGGAAATATAAGTACATTTTTATAAAACTCTTAGATCAAATGTTTCTCGAGGTGATGTGGGGAGAGTGAAAAGGCTTTCTCTAGTATCTGACTTTTTTTCCTTGTCTATTTGACTGGCCAGCCCTGTGATGATAATGGCACATCCACACTATTTCCCTTTCAGCCTGTGGGTATTTTACAATGTTAATGAGCCCAGAGTTTGAGCAGAGTTGTTTGGCTGTGTAGTTTGATTTACAGTGTCCCTCACTTCTCTGGCCATAGCTCTTGGTTCCTCTAGGTTTGGTTATTACCTCATTTTTCTTAAGTTCTTTTACTTTGTACTGCGCTCCAGGGATTCAGTGAATTTTTAGCCTTCTTGTGGTACTTCATTTCATCAGCACCACTCTATCTCTTCCTTGATACAGTGCAGAGGAGGAAATGCTTGCAGCTTTCTGACTGCACATGGGAGGGCTGGCGGATCATCACCCTGCCCACAAGACTATGAAGGGCAGTCAAAAACCCCACAACAGTATCTACTTCCAAGTACAATCCCCCTGAGTGACAGACCATGCACAGGCTGAAGGAACTAGAACTTTGTTCCCAGCAGCATGATGCACCGCAAGGGATGTAGTACAAGGTAAGGTCTGGCATGTTTCTGTTGCTCCTCCTTTCCTTCAGGGAAGCTGATCAGAAACACCTCTAGTGCAAGCTCTCGGCAGCCAGACACCTCAGCAGCGTAACTGCACTTCATTTCTGGGTGGTCTTTTGATTCCCATTAGGGTGGGCTTCAGCTTTCTTTTTCTGGAATGTTTTTAGCTTAGTAAGGCAGCATGGAAAACAATCTACGCAGGGATGTTTGTAGTGACTAGCTGGACTATTCAGCAGCCATTCCTGCTGTTGTTAGCCCCATAATTTAATTGGAATATTCATTCTGTCTTGCTGCTGCTGGTCTGCAGCTTGCTACAGGTAACAGATTTTGTCTCTGCAAGCATGTCAGATAAGCTAAAAAAGAGAAGGGCTGCTTCTCATCTGCCACACATCAATGAAATGCTGGCTGGTGGGAGTCAGCCACAGTGTGCCCCTGATTGCTGTGCATGAGTCACTTACCTTATTTGAGTACTTTTGTCCCAACTCCTGTCAACCAGCCATGAGCCACACACTATTAGGAGTCACAATGAACTCACATTTGGGATTTCTGCCAAAGGATGCACCACTGATGTAGCTCTTGCTGCTGTCTTGCTGTTATCCCCAAGACAGACTGTTGGGCAATAATTGTGTGGCAAACAACAGATCATGGATTTGTGAGAAAGTAATTACCCACCTTTTCTGTGCCTGGTGTGCAACTCAGTTTGCTTTGAACCTGTAACCCCCTGCCTAGCATCAATTGCTTTGATCACAAAAAGGTGACAAGAGCAGAGACTGACTGACAAGAGGAAAAGATGCTTCTGACTGCTCAGTTGTTCCCAATCTACTGACTGAATTTGTGTTGGGTCTCAAAATAACACCCTGCTCTCACCTGCAGGTGACCCAGATTCCCAAGCCACAGGAACATTCAGGTTTGAGGGAGACACATTGCAGCTCTGCATGATTATGGATGCATTTAATTTCACATCTGCTCTCTGCACAACCTCCTCCTTGCTTTCCACCTTTGGGAGGAATTACCCCACTTTACTGATGCTATGACATGCCGCACAAGGAACTTAAGAGATAAAGAGCACCAGTCTTGTGCTGCCTTGCAAAAAGTGGGAAGGAAGGATGAATTTAGGACAGTGTTCTCCACTACAGTTGGGAAGGCTGACTTTATCTCTTCCACACTTTCAACAGTCTTGAGGAAGTCAAATTGTCAAACCATCAAAGGTGTCAAAATCCAAAGCTACACACAGCTCCCTAGAGGGGCTTTAAAATCATCAAGGGACTTTAATCGCCCAGGCCTTTGTCAAATAAACATAAAAATTCTTCTTGCCCCTCCACCACAAGGTCCCTGGGGACCACAGCAGGGGAAAGCTGTGTCTGTTCAGAGATGGCTGGCTGAGCAGTGAAGAGAGTGATCTCAGATGCTTTTCATTGCACGTGAGACCTGTTAAATCCTGCCTAAAATCACAGAGATTCTCTAAATATCAGGATAGCTGTTTCTTCTCATTAAATGCAAAAATCTTAGAGGCTTAAACTCTCTAACATCCACTTCACTGCCCCTATTATGATCAAATTCAAACAATTGGGGCACTGAGGTTACTTCTTCCCCTTTCTATTGACAGGTAGTGCGTTCAGGCATTGGGGTGGCCCTTCTCAAAGGGGCAGATGGGAGGTGGAAATTCATCACATGCACTAAAAACTGGCTGGAATTATGATATGCCTGGGACTTTTCTCTCCCAGTCTGCTTCTGCTCCTGCCTACAAGTCTTTCTGAAGTGCTCACCTGACTCTCCGCCCTGATATAGTAATTGGGGAAGGCACTTTCATCTACCGAGCCCAGGCTAACTGCTCCTCATCTGTGCTGTCTGTCAGGAAGAAACACCATCCCTCCTGCCTCCTGAGGAATGTTCTTTTGTGGCAGAAGTACACGGAACAAAGCAGAGCTACAGCTGGGTTTCTCAGGGAGCCACACAATAAAAGCAAAGCTGACAAGACAGAAAGGCAAAGCACAGATAAGAACACCAAGGTCAGAACTCAGGCAATTACTAACATATCCACAGCATGACAAAAACCTGAATGTCAAATCTGTTATTCAATGACATTAAATTAGAAAATGTAACAATAAGCATAATGTGATCATCACCATAACTGTCCATTCAATTTCCCCACGATCTCCTGCACTGTGCAACTGCTTGAGCCTGGATCGCTTATTTATCTGCTTGTTTTACAACAGCATAACTCCACTGCTGATGCTTTGAAGTCTGAAGTACATCTGTCTGTCAAAAACATTTGGCATTAGTTCAAGTAATGTTTAGCCCCTACTGTATCAGCTTGTTTCTGGAAAACCTCAGCTCAGTCAAATGCCTGTGTGGCAGAAATAAAATTAATTAAATGGACATGGGAACGCTACATAAATACAAAATCATCTGTGACCTCATTTATTGTAGCTTATGCATTCATTTTCTCAACATCCACCAGGGAAAACATAATCTGAGTGGGGGACATGCTGCAAGAAATGTCATCAGTGACTCCCTCTCCAGGGTAGTCTTTTCTTCCTCAGTCTCTTCTGAATCACGTAGACAAGAAGTATAAATCAGGGCTATGAATCTGGACTGCTGTGTGGAATGTGCTTCTAAAATATTAATGTCCTGCCCATTGCACTGTAAGCTTACTTTATTTGCACACAAATAAACAAGGTAAGTTAAACTTTATAAAGAAAATATATCCTACAGCTGCATAGACTTAATGCTAACTGCATTAAACTTCTCATACAGCTATTTCTTCACTTAAAAAACCATATATATATACACACACACACCCCATTATTATTTTATATATATATATATATATATAAGGAAACTACCTGTAAGTACAATGGAAAAATACATTCAAAAGCTTTTTAAAAAACTTGGCACGATATTAGTTTGACCATAATAAAAAATACTTATGAGAGAAAGAAAAATGCACAGAGAAACATAAATATGTAACTTCTAGCGCTTGTCTAAATCCTGAAAAGAAAATCTGGTCTTTGGTATTGCTAAACAGAGCTAGTTGCAAGCATCTATAGTCCCAGCTTACAGCCCCTGCTCCACCTCCTCTGACTCTGTGTGCTTACCATCATTTTGCACAAGCTTTGCTGGCTGCAAATTTCCATAATAATTTGCAAACAGGCAGGAAAACAAAACCAGCTAAACGTGTAATGTCTTCTTTCAAGGGCTCAATCCAGCCTTCATTAAATTAAATGAAAAAGATTCTACTGCCTGATTCAGGCTGAAGGTTATACAAAATATTTAAATCGATTTTCTGTCAAAGCAATGGCCACCCAGTAGTAAAAAAAACAATTATAACCCTGTAACAAACCATGGAACTGCCCCTGTGGCAGTCCCTTCCTCACCCAGTGGGAAAAGTCATGACCAGCAGCAGGTGGAATGACTATCCAGCAGTCATGGGTAACTAAACCCTGAGCACGCAGCACAAGTTGCCTGGGAGGTTTTCCATCCAGCACGTGAAATGCAGTGTGCTGCAGCAGCTTCAGTACTGAAATTTAGATTGGACTTTGCCTCTGTGGGAGATGAAACAAATCCTAGCAGGGGTAGCAGATGCATCAATCCTATAAGCCCAGGAACATCCCTGTTTCAACAGCCACTGTAGTTTGTAACAGAATTTTTCTGTGTAAACCATAAATGTACAACATCCAACTGCATTTTTTCCCCTGCAAGGTAAATGCTTTTTGTCCATGTATTTTATCTTCACACTACATAAAAGCAAAACATTTTAAGAAATGAACACAGTTCTTTGAAGCAGTAAGGGAAACACACACCACAGTCTGCTTCTCCAGGCAACTTCTATTATGTATACACGTTGCTTCCTACTGGATTCTCATTTTATCTGTGTCACAGATTCAATCTGGTGCAAAACTCGACTGCAGGCAGCTTCCACAGTGATACCCTTTTAGCTGCAGCATCAGATCAAATCAACCTTTCAGTAAAAGTCTCTTTTATGCACATTTCTGGATCAGTGCAATACTAGACATTATGGGGAAAAAGAGAAACAACCCAGACTGCAGATAAAATGAGAAGTAAGTACCTGTCCTGTCAGCTGTTGGCAAATGCCACAGAATTACTGGCTTCCAATACTCATCATCTCCATCCAAAATAAAGACATATGGTAACCTTGTTAATATCAAAATATTAGCTATTCATACTTATAATGGCAAAACCATAGATGTGATCTGAAGTGTCTGAAAATATTAGTAGAGACACTGTGTATCAAAAACCATTCAGATTACATCTGTTGACTGAATTCATGCCCTTGTTATAAAGAGATGGACACAGATTTTGGTTGCTGTAGTGTCTTCTATTCTTCAAGGAGAACTGTAGCAAGAAACAAGATAGCAGGTCTAGAAATGAAGCCTATGAGTCTATAAATGTCCCAGAAGAAATAATAATCAGAAATCTTTGTCCCAGCCTGAAAGTTCGTCTGGAGGGGTTCCCTCTTCAGGTGGATAGCTGTCAAAGTAGCTGTAATCAGTTGGTCCAGACAACTAGGACATTAAAAACACAAACAAATGGTTGTTTCAGAAAGTAACTTTTGAAAATGTTCTCTATTGATTACGCATCATTTTTATTGCTACCAGTGTGGAAATGAAAGGCTGGTATGATACAGATGACTTGTTTCAAGGGATGCAATTCCTCATTCTTTAAAAGATAAACCTTCAGTAATTTAATTCTACACCAGAGCAATGGCACTAGCCTTCTTACACAAAAGCATTTCCCAAATACTATCAACTCCAAGATTTCACCAAAAGCCCTATAAAGTCAGTAGGAAAGGTGGGCCACATTGCATACAATTTTTATTCAATTTTTCTTTAAGACCAAATCTACATTCATAGAGTAGCTATTCAAAGAAAACCTCAGAATTACTTTTTGTTTCAAACTGAGGTCAAAGTGAGTTTCAAATTCTTTACCCTCAACTTTTTTTCATTTTAGGGCAAGGAGAAATAGGCCATTTAAAACAGGAAGCTTACTCAAGGGTATGTTGTAACTCAGTAGTAAGAGAACACAAGAATTTGTACTCTGCACAGTAATATGAACAATGCATCTTATTAATGTACCCATTACCAAAGAAAAATACGGTCTTTTCAGTATTAGTTTCTGACTAAACACCATTTATTCTAGTAATGGCGAAAACTAACGTAAAGTACACAGACAGAATAATATTTCCATTATTTAACTGAAGTTATGTTTTGCTTGCTGTCTTTCTTTCTTTCATGCAATTTTCACTAAAAAGGTTGACCTATAATAATGTAAATGCATCTTTGGGAAATTTTGCTATTGCCATCAATTGTCCTTTGAAGCCAAGTTGTATTAGTAAAGCATTACAATATTGAAAGCCAAAGCCAATACCTCTCTTTTTAAAGGCGACGTTAATTTCCTCACTTTCAGACTATCCCAGTTAAAACCGCTCAACCACCTGATTAAAAGGAAATGAAAGACAGACAGGGAGAGACCAAGAGAGACAGATTGTTTTCTGTTGTTATACTATGAACAGCTGAAAAACTTGAGAACAGGGGCTATAAGATACTTTTTTCATGACGACTCCTGTCCAGGTGACAACACAGTTAGGAGAAAGAGAAAATTCAAGCTCTGTCATTGCATTACCAGACAGGGGGAGCTTCAGGGCCACCAGACACACTGGCACTTCTGTACAGGGGAGATGCAGTAACAGGCAGGTTAACACACGTAGAAGTACAGCCATGCAAAGACTTATGTGTCCCCTTGGAATTCCACCCTCTTTATAGCAGGAGACAAGCAGAAAAGTCAAAGAACTTTTTTCCCCAAGCACAAACTACCTTGCTTAGAAACAACTCAGATAAAAAGAGAAAGCAGAAAATGTTTCATCTACAAAGGACTCTCTTCAGTAGAAGAAAGACTTTCATTAGATGACTTTGTTAGAAGAAAGACTTTCTTCAGTAGAAGAAAGGGGACAAAAACCTGGTATTGCTTTGGAGTTCTTAACTACTCATTCTTAAAAAGCAACTGATTAAGGGTCAGGAGGTCTGAAAGGCAGATGCTGAACTGGTGCTAATTTCCCTGAGAACTGAATAAACACCTGTATCAACAACCTCCAACAAAACCAGTAAACAATAAGACATTTCTAGATAATCATGTTGAGGATTTATGTTCGTATTGTTGCTTGGTATAGTTGAAATGTACTCAGTAGCAACAGAGATCTCTCTTTATGGGTTTACCAGACTGGGTTCTAACACATAAAAAATACTTTAAATTGAACCCCAAATTTTCTTCTTGACAGATTGTTTTCCTTACCTGTGCTTCTTGATGTCATTAATTCCATTCCTCAAATTGCCTAATCTCTCTGTAGGGTTTTGCCTTAAAAAAAAAGCCAAAAAGAATAATGATAGCAATTTATAAAATAATCCTATTTGTTAAAATAGCATTTGTAAGTCCTAACTGCTTGTTTTTAACAGTTACACAGGGATGGAGCTTGCATACCACATGTGGCCTCATAAGGAGATACAACAAGGTGTTGCTCACTGCTCCTTTCTTTTAAGGATGGAGAATTCTTCTAGGAAACCAAAACAGAGTCACTCGGCTGTGAGAAGCAACAGTGAAATAAATCAGCTGAATTTTAGTTGCACATCTTGTTTTTTTCTTAGCCAGCAGGTCTGGTCATGAGATACAAAAGGAGCCAAATCAAAATTTACATCTGCAAGGTTCCTTTCAAATCCTGGTACACAAGCACATTGTACATTGTTCCAAGTGCCATGGGTGAAATCCCACAGGAACTGGGAGTTCAAAGTCAGGATTGTCACCAGCCAGAGGTTGTGCACGCCACTGCGCCCTAAAGCTTCTGAGTTATGCTGGCCCTTTTGAAATACCACCTTCTGCACATTTTCAGGTGGATTTAAGTCAGTCTTTAGGATCCCTACGTTTTCTGTAGAAACTATATGCCTAAGTAATTTTGGAATTACCAATGTGTTTGATAGTAAATCAAATTCCCTCTCTTTCCTCAGCTCACACTTAAAAAATTTTCCCTGAGATGTGTTTCAGAAAGAAGTCACAGCTACAGAGAAAGCCCAAAGCCAACACTTGTAGATTGCTGCCTCTGCAGACTGAGAGGTGTGACACACATTCAGAGGCATGCAGTGCATACTGACTATAATCATAACGAACCATGCGATGCATAACAATTATAATCATGTTGTCAGGAATTCTGTACCCTTGTCTGAATTCTAAAAGGGCTCAATCTGTCTCTGGCTCAGGCTTTGCCACAAACTGCCCCTCCTACCTGCAGAGTCTGCGGATCAAATCCTCAGGCCGCCTTGTTATTGTTTTTGGAAAATCCAGCTTTTCAATTCCTTTGAGAATCAAATTGTATGTCATCATTTGATCAGCCCCAGAGAATGGTGGACTAGAAAAAGAAAGTAACACTGCAAAATGGAATGTCTGGCAAGAGCACGTGTGGCTATTACTTATCAAAGCAAATATTTGAGGATATGGGAAAAAAGCCCACCTTCCTGGTTTTACAACCCTCACCCTTTCAGATGCTAGTAAGCTTTGAAAACAAGAAACTTCGTGTAGGTAACAGAGATAACGCATCACTGTGTCTCTCTAAGCCAGCTCTGCCTCTGGTCTAATTCAGAGGAGCTTCCACGTTGTATTTCCAATGAGAATTGTCATGGAAATGTGCATGGAGGCAAAGAATGAGCCCTGCTTACAGTTCACCCACCCCACTGTACACCATCACCCACAAATGGGGAAAAGAACACCCTGTTGTCAGTTGTTCCTCACAGGAAACATCATCGCCATCAGGTAAAGGAGCTCTACACCAGCCAATTATGGCTCGTGCCTTTCCTTGGATGGGTAAACCAGAACTGAGTATATGTACCACACTTTGTGGCATTCCTGAAATGATGGAAGGTAAGACATGTGTAAGAGGCATAAACAAGTATAATTTTGCACGTCTGTTTACTGATGGAAAAAACCCCCACCCCCAAACTATTTATTTTAAAAGTAACTTTAAAAAGATTTCTAAAAACAAACAAGCAAACAAGGTAAGAACTTGAAGCAGGAAGCACTTACCTGCCAGTAAGGAGTTCATACACAAGAATCCCAAGGGACCAAAAATCCACACTGAAGTCATGGCCTTTACTCAGAATGACTTCAGGGGCAACATACTCAGGGGTTCCACAAAACGTCCAGGTTTTCTGCCCTGATCCAATCTTCTTTGCAAATCCAAAATCAACCTGATCAAAATCAACATATGCTGCAAAATGCAGAGTTGTTTTGCACTGGGAAGCCTTAAGGTCTTAATTGCTTCCTCCCCTCCTGCAAATATCTCAGAGTTGCTAGTTTACAGCTAGAACAACTACACAGTGTAGTTGTGACGGGGAGAGAAGTAATTCCACTGGATTACTGAATGTTGTAAAACAGATCCATTTATTACCACAAGTAATTTTCTGAATTATTTTCCTTTTGGAAAGAACAACCCATGATTTCCTTGAAGACATGAGATTTACTGCCCCGGGAAAACAGTGGGTTGCTCATTGTCCCCCCGGCTGGTTATTTCAAGTTCTTTGAAGGGCATTGCACTTTTCCCAGTCACAGTTAAGTATGGCAGGAGTTCTTTACTGTGTTCCCTCTCTACAAAGATAGGGAACCCATGACTGTAGATTGAATGAATGAATGTAGAACCTAATCCCGGACAGAGAGGTAATTCTGTATGTGGGAAATGTGGTTCCTGTCTTTACATTAAAACTAGCTGTTGGGAGAATATTTTTTTCTTTTTTTTTCCCCTGCTGTTTATGCTGTGGCAGAAGCTCTCAGAGGCTGCAAATCCCCAGTTTGTCTGTGGCTCGCAGTGGGTTTGCAATGCCTTTGTTTCTCATTATGCAACAAGAAGCCTGTCCTCTTTTCTACTGAAGCTCAAGAGTTATTAAACTCTGTGATCCTGATTCTCTAATTACCCGCTGTCTATTTATATCCCTCCTGCAAAGAAACAGGAGACAAAAGGATAACATTACAGTGGATTACACCTTACCAGTTTTATATATCCTTCAGCATCCAAAATTAAGTTTTCTGGCTTCAGGTCTCTGTAGATAATTCCTATGTGATGCAGATAGTCAAAAGCCTCTGTCACACACCCAACACAGAACTTGGTGGTGAATTCATCAAAGCTGCCTCTGAAACAAAAATAATTACTATCCTTACAGAAAATTAAGTTCTAAAAATGCCTCACTTATTAACCAGATAACATATATTAACCAAATATTAACAGAATATTAACCAAACATCTTTTCATTGGACAGCCCTTGAAAGGAGAAACTACTCAGCAGACATATGGGGATACCTGGTGACTTTAAAGGGCAAGGTTACACTTTGTTTGCTGTTACCTGTCTCTCAGCAGGCTCCACAACTCCCCTCCAAGGCAAGCCTCCAGCAGCATGTACACATACTTATTGTCTTTGAATGTGCGATACAGTCTGTGGAGACAAATGGCAGCAATTTAGAAAAAGCAAAATAGAACGCTAGCTTGCAAAGTCTTTTCTCCAGAACTCACAGATGCCAAACCTCATTTTTAATAATACTGCTCAGTGGGTCAACTGGGAGTCAGCATTCTAGGAAACCTTACGGTCAACTTACTTGACAATGAATGGAGAACATATCTGCTCAAGGATTTTCTTCTCAGAATAGATATGCTCCTGTTGTTTGGTGTCCACTACGTGTTTCTTCTTTATACACTTCATAGCAAAAGCCATGTTCTCATTTTTCACTTTAACCTGTGAATAAAAATGATGAATACACATAAGGCAAAGAAAGGATATTTTACCAATCAGTTCTCAACAGGTACACTGATACCCATCTTTTTCAACACAGCACAGGACTAAGATTGATGGCTGTAATGAGGGACAAACTCCAGATATTTTGCAGAACTGTTATGGATGATTTAAAGACAAACGTAAGATCTTTTTAGTTTCCCAGTCCCCACTTGCAAAGCAAAATGTTCCCTTTGTTCATTTTAAGTATACAAAATAGCAGCAGTTTGGATAGATACTACATAACACAATGAGTTTATACCACAGTGGGTCCTAATTTCAATTTAAGATTTCTAATCACCAGCATAATACAAAAGAACAAAAAGCAGAGGCAGTTTAGGAAGAATGTTTACAAACCATAGTGCATTACGCTGAAATATTATCCAATATGCAGTAAAAAGGTGGAAGTTAAAACAGGGCTTCTCAGAAACCAGGGAAGCAGTTATCTGTGCTCGACACCTGGATGAGAATTCAGTTTTTAGCTTTATTATTCAGGCCATGTGGTCGAATTTCCAGTGTGGAAGGGGTTTATTTGTGAAGCAAGAATCAGAATAAAACAGTTGCTGGTCTAACTACTGTGAAGGATTATTGACTTCACTAAAATCACAAAGTCTCCCTTAATTTACCATTACCTTCAGCAGCCTGCACAAAAAGCTTTCAGGTTTTTCTCAGATGTTTGCTACTCAGCCAGAGGAGACTGGAATTTAAGACTTTAGGCTCATGAGGTTCTTGGTATCCCAGAAACACAGCTGCTCACGCTATTGAATATGACTCAAAAGAACCATTTCAAATTGTTGGAAATTTCACAGCCAACACAGCTCAGAGATAGATCACACTGGTTATAGCTGTTGTGGAGCATCCTGAAGCAGTTCTAACAATGTGGACTATGTGAGACTGTGGAGATCACTTCAGATCCAGGCACAGTCTTGGGGAAAGGCTGGCATTTGGGGAACACAATGCAGGAAGGCACATCTGTAAACTCCACAAACTGATGACTGGGTCTAGTGACCAGGAAGACACTTTTAACAGCAGGAGATGGAGGCACACAAGAATGGATTTGCTTCTTTGCACATCCAAGTCCTGAAATGTTTTTTAACTATGTATTGCTTTATATAGAATTCTTTCTGCCTGAGAGGCACAAGCATGTAGAATATTAAAATCCTTCACATTATTCAGGAGCTAAATCAATCATCTAAGACAGAGAACTACTTGAATATTTTTAAAACAATGTCTTACAAGCTCAACCCTTCCGAACCCACCAACACCCAGAGTTGCGACAACTTCTAAATTCTTGAATGGGGAAGGAGGGAACTGGGCTACTTTCTCCTTCAGCTCTATCATCTCCAAAGACACCTCTTTGGTCAACTGTCCACAGAAGGATCTTCCTCTGCATTAAGAAAATTAACATAGGTTAGTGCTCTTCCTTGCCATTACTTTTAATGCTCCTACATAAAGGAAAGAAAAGAAAAAGTAAAGGAAAAGGGCAAGTAGAGAAAAAGAAGGAAAAGAAACCCTTCTTATTTCCTAAGAGAATCTTGATTTTATTTTATGCAGAAGCACTTTCTTTCTGGACATCTTATAGAGGTAAATTAGAAGCAAAATGCTGCTGAGTACAATCACCAGTATTTTTAGCAAGAGCTGATTCCTGGTGAGAATCCTACTTATGTGGTCAGCTGCAAAACTCTGGGCACTCCGAGTTGGAGAACCAATGTTTGAAGGACTGTGTACCAGTTCCAGTAGAATAATGAGAAATAAAAACGCAGCTGTACTTCTAAACAGAAGAAAAACTTACTCTGCTAATTTTCCACTAGTGCTCAGGTTGAAATCAGAGGCATATAAATTAAAAATGTGACCCACAGCTAAAAGCAAATGTCAATACCATCAGTGCTACACTGAAACATTAAAACTAAACTGCCTGATGTATGTTTGGTTCTTTTAGAAATGGCAATTGTTTTTTTGCACAGTAATACAGTTTCTTTAACTCAATCACTAGTTATAGTTGGCCGCTAGGGTTTTTACCAGTCAAAGAATTTACCATCAGAATGCAAAATTTGTCTGAGCACAATGTCACTTCTTCTCTGTGATCAGTTTTCTTGGGACAGAGTGAATTCTTGTTTGAAAGTCAATATACTAAGATTCTATGTAATTTTTGTTTCAGAAAATGTTCCTTGGACTCCATAAGCATATCCAGACTGTTCTATTATAGTGATTGCTGTCATTCCTAGGGGTCTATCTCCATGCCTGATTTCACTTACATATCCATCACTCTCTTTTGTGATTAGCTATTAAAGATGTACCTACTGAATGATCTGACTTACTTTGCATGTCGCTCTTCATCAGCCTGGGCCAGGTTAGCCACGTAACCTTCAAGGTAAGTTTGGAGCTCCTCATAAGTTCCAACAGTTTGATTAAATGTCCTAAAAACACAAATGAAGCATTATAAAATGCTGAACATTTAAGCCATGATCCAGACTAAGCTTTACATTGTCACTTTGACAGGATTTTAAGAGCTTCGAAGAGGGAGCAACCAGTTGAAGTACCAAACATTTGCCAGAGGGCAGGGGGACAGAATGCCTGATCTCCTCAGGTCATTTCATGTTATGTTTAAATAATTTGGAGCAGGCTGGGTGTACTTTGCCTCCCACATGCACTGTGGTTATTAAGTTTGGTTCCACCATCCCTACCATGGGAACAGCTTGGCATGAGTCCAGGGAATCAGTCCTTCCATCCCAATGGAAAAAACCCTTGGCACGCAGTGCCAAAGTGATTGAGATCACCTCTCCCACTTCATGGGTGAGTAACAGCACTGTGGGAAGAAAAGACTTAGAACAACCCTGGTCCAACTGCCTGACCATCTCAGGGTGAACGAAACTGAAGTATGTTATGAAGGGCATTGTCTAAATGCATTGAGCACCTTGCTAGGAAGCCTATTCTAGTGTTTCTGGAGAGACAACTTTAGCTTCCTCAGGGACCTTCTTGGAAGAATCCCATAGGAACAGGCCCTGCAGAGAAGAGGGGTCCAAGAGAGTTGGTTGATGTTCAAGGATTACTTCCTCCAGGCTCAAGAAATGAGCAAGAAATTGGGCAAAAGGGGCAAGAAACCTGTGTGGATAAACAAAGAACTCCCGTCATTACTCAAGCATAAGCAGGAAACACACGGGAGATGGAAGCACCCAGGGGATGGGCCACTTGGAATGAATATAGAAAGGTTGTAGGAATAAAAAGAAGTGAGACAAGGAAGGCCAAGGCCCATCTGAAATGAAATCTGGCCAAGGATATCAAGGACAACAAGTAGGGCTTCTTCAAATACACCAGTTACAAAAGGAAAATGAAGGATAATGTGGGCCCATTACTAAATGGAGGAGGGGACCCTGGTAACAGAGGATGCAGAGAAGGCAGATACTGAACATCTTGCACTGATCTCCACTGACAAAACAGGCCCCAGCAATCTCTGACCCAGGAGACCAGGATAAACATCACCACTACAAGGGGAGAAAGAAAATAATAACTCTGAAGTACTTTTAAGCTTCTTTGTGCCAGCACCTGCTGTCAGCCTCTCTTCCTTAGCACTGCAAAAACATAACCACTCGTTCAGTGTTCCCTTAAAAAAACATTGTGAGTTTGCCTACAGGGAAGTCACGTTAGCCTACTGAAAGTCACACGTTAACCTACTGAAAGGATGCAAGTCTTTCATTAAACTGTAGAGTACTTACTCTCTGTCTATAACGAGGCACTCCACGTTGTATTCGTCTGCAATAACGTTTGCTGATCTCACGTCGTCACTAAGAATTGAAATGTGTTTTCAGAAACATATCAAACATATAGAGATCCTCAAAACAGTGGGATTCACATTGTACCTCACACTGTACTCAAGGAGGGTCACAGCTGCTACAGGTGAAACTCCTCAAAGGTTTTTGCAGCTTGTATCTGAATATTGCTGACCCAAATGCAAAATTATAGCATTTTACTAGTCATTATTATTGTAGAACAGTATTTTTTCCAGTTTCAGTAGGGTTTGGATCATGACATCCTTTAGCAACCTTCCAAGGAATTACTGTGAGCTGTAATTAGCATTATATCAGGATTTATTACTTCTTTCTGAAATGATCCTTGGATATAAACATTCAAGAAACCAAAAGTTTCCCTACTCAATCACCCACATAAATATTTCCTATGTGACTGCTTCTCTCTGTTTCTTGCTATCACGGGCAGTGGAAACAACAGCTCAGTCCAGTCATGACAGAGCTTATCCATTTTGAAGTCATACAGAGCCTGGCACAAGTTTTCATCACAGCTTTTACTGAAATATAAACAATAAGCTGCAACATTTGTATTCTACAGGAAAAACTAGATGATAGTGTAGACTTTCAAGGGGTCTCTGCAAAACGCCAAAACATTAAGGCAAGTTCAGTCAATGCCTTCACATTTTCAAACAACTTTACCTTACAATCAAAACAAATATTATATTCAAAAGAGTCATGACTTGTAGAATCTGATACATAGTGACAGGACAATTGAAATACTACACATCATGAGCCAGACAATGTGAACTAACCTAATAAGAGCCTTTTCTCCAAAGTAATCCCCTTTATGTAGATTTTTGATCAGCTGAGGCTTTGAGTGATCTGCTGTACTTTGGGTAACTATCACCTGGAAAGTACAGGAATAAAAATTTAGTAAGGTAAAGTTTCAAAGTATCACATGGATTTCCTTTCTTTGCTGTGTATTTCATAAATGTCTTAAATTCTGTAATGCTGCAGAAAGAGTTACAAATATATATTAAAAAATCCAAACATTCCTTGACACGTCTCTCATTTTTGCGGAGAACAAAGAATACATTCATTGTTCCCCACCCCCAAGTATTTTCTCCTCATGCCTTTTAAAACAGAGCAAAATAAGTCACATTTTAATGAAAAACTGAAAAATACTTTGGTTTCCACAGTAGACAGGCATCATATGAGCTTTTGTATTCTCAGCTAAACCAACAGCCTCCAGAAGCATTAACTAACATTTCCCTCTCATGAAACTGCTTCCACAGCAGCACACATTCTGTTGATGCCTACAAAAAAACCAAACCAGAATATCTCCAGGCAAGTTTTGGAAACCCTCCTAGAAGTTTATTGATGGAAATTCCCCTGATTTGACTCTTTAGAATCCCATGTCAGCCTCCAAGGTAACAACTGATGGATAAAGGCTGCTGCCTTATTCCTCTGGGACTAATAAATGACAAATTCTGGGACACATAGAAGGCCATTCTCCATTAAGACTAGGGCTCCATTACTTCTTAGATATTTCACAAGTCTGTGTTTTGCATGTCAGATATTGAACCACCTAGGAGAAGACATAGGATCAAATCTCATTTACCAAAAAATTGACTTTACATCACTGCTACAGTGTCAAGAGGCTTCAGGACATACTTTAATTACATTGTAATTAGAACAGTATAACATGGGTTCATTGTGAATGGAAAATTATGCTTCCTGAACCTCTGAAATGCTGCTCCAGGGTTTTATCATGGCATTGTGAGCTTAACAGTGTCCTCAAAATCACTGTGCACAAATTTTACTGAACATCACACTCCTCAAGGTAGCTTTTGAAAAACAAGTGTTTGTACATGTTACTTTATAAGTTAGGTTTATTAAATCTTACCTTTCCTTTTGCTATTATAAAGAAGGTATTCCCTTCTTCTCCTTCCCGAATAACATAATCTCCCTTGTCATAGTACTCCTGGTGAGGGGGAAGTGAGAGACAATATTCTGTAATAAGTTGTTAGCCTCTCTGAAAGTTCTGATTATTATGCAGAGTTCTTAAATACGTGTGGATGTCCCACTGATGTTTAATTTGCAGTCTCCTCTTGTTACATCCCATAATATGCAGCCATTCCACTACAGAAAGCATGGTGGCCAATCTTAATGTAGCAGCACATTATTTGTTTAAAAAAACCCCAAAACAATGATGTCCTCCTTATGAGGCAGGGGAAAACAAGGAAAAAATATAAAAAACTCTTAAAAGAATTCTAAATCAAAAATCCATTTCCAAAATTAATTTTAGGCTTGACATCTCAGTGGGAATGGCTAAATTATCTGTTGCAAACTACAAAGGCACCAATTTTTCTGTGCCTGCTAAGGAACCTTTCCCACCATTCCCATTCATTACCATTCAGGTAATTACCACAAGAATCAGACCTGGAGAGCAACTTTGAGCCTAATCTTAATAAAGGCTGGATTATAGATTCACTTATCTACTTGCTTGACCACTTTGATGCCAAAAATTTTACTTACTTTTATGCCACAAAATGTTACTCTTTGCTGTCAACCTGGAACTCCACTCTGATCACTCCAAACCCACTCTCATATTCAAAAAAGCTTGGTTGTGTTTTATTTTGACTGATTTATTCTTCTCTTCTATTTTGAAAGCTTACTGAATACTATTTAGAAGAACTGAACAGTATCTTACCACCTCCAGGCAGTCCATGATCTTGGTTAATTTATCTTCAGGTAAGTTTTTCAGCAGGGACACACTTTCAGAAAACAGAAATACAAACAGACAAACAAAAACAACAACAACAAACCAAAACAAAAAACCAAACCCAAAGTAGTTATCATTGACACTTTTTTCATGATCTCATGTATACAGTTTGTACAATCACGTTTTAAATTGGTGGTGAACACAATATACAACTGAATCTTAATTTGGAAGGTCCAAGCATTCTCATCTTGTTTTTCAGACATACAAAACTCGCATAATTTACAGCTTAGAAATATGGCAAACATTGGTCAGTTTGTAAACCAACTTTGTATTTCAGCAGGGGAAAAGACTCCAGTGGGCACATGGATTGATTTAAAAATTCAGTCATACAGAATCCAGTAATTGCAAAACCAAGCCATTATAGTAATCCAAGAATGTATTTTCAAAGGCACTGCAGAGACTGCAAAATCAGGCAAAGGTAAAAACTCCAGCACTCCCTGGAGAACTATTAAAAGAGAATCCAATTACAGCGATGACTTAGTGAACTTGCTGGTAAGAATGAAAAAATCCTCCCATGCTGATTACTCAGACTTGTAAAAGTTTGGAAATTATAGAACCTTCTCGCTGCTCAGGCTCAGCAAAGAAGTATGTACAGAAATCGAAGATGGAGATGAATGTAAAAATACACACACATTCTATGCATGGCCAGGCTTTACATCTCGATTTGAAGGCACAACAGAATGGTCATTCTTCGTTAAAAAAACAAAATAAGAATTTTGGTTTGGAACCTGTAATTTCGCCATCCTCCTAAGGAGGAGCATGGTAAAACACCCAGTGTTCCTTGCAGGAAAGAGAATTATTCTACTAATTTATGCTTGAATTAGCTCATAAACTGAGAGACAGAGATCTCATATTCAAGTCTCCAAGGGATAAGGAATATTCCTTTCTCTACTCCAGCAGCAAATTAACTACTAGCTGGAGGATTTACTTAACTCTATTTATTCATTATATTGTTTTCACTTTTAAACATGTATCTTTTCTATATGTTTATTTTTATTACTTAAAAGCATTCAAGCACCTATTGAAGTTTCTTAGTCTGATGCAGGAGAAAAAGAATTAAAATGGGAAAAACTCTCATGAATCTTAAAAAAAAGAAGAAAAAAAGAGGTAAATAGTCTGGCTTTTGAGGCCTTGAAGAGCATCTTTTTCTCTCTGTTTACAAGACAGGCACGGTATTCTAGTGTGCCTTAGTACGTAGCCCAAAGCAGTATTAGAAATAGAAATTAATCATATTTACCTTCGAAGGAAGTTTCTGTACTGCTCTTGTCTTGTTTGTGCTGTCACTCTCATGATATTTTGAAACACTTCTCTGTCCAATGCCCATGTTTTAACATTAGTGATTGCTTGGGGAAAACAAAAAGCCAAGAACAAAATCAACGATGTTTCCAAATGATTTGATGGATGATATTGCAGTATCAGTTCATGGTACAAGACCAACGAGCACTCAAAGGCAAAGCTGCAAAGGAGCTGATTTGAAAGGACCAACAACTTGGCTGAAGCTTTTCAAAACCTAGGATGTTGAATGCTATGGCTTGGATTCATCTCTAATTCAGATGATATGCAAATGTTTGTTAGAGATGCAATAAGATAGAAATAACAGAGGTCAAGAAATAAATTTAATTTCATTTAATTCTGTGATCCTCACAGAGTTTTTGTCCAATGTATCCATCTTATAAGGGAATAAAGGGTAATTGAAACATGAATGATTACCCTTCAAAAGATAACCAAAATATTAATACAGTAAGCACGCACAAGGTTCAGCATCAAAGACGCAAACCACTAAGCAGCCTCTGTGTGCAGTCATTGACACAACAGAACGTGCTGCACCTTTTATGTTTTTTAAGCAAAAGGAGGTGTTTCTGTTTAAGTTAATCTCTCTTTTCTAAGGATGTTACACCATATACAGCAGTTTTCCTTCTATCATAAGGAAGAACAAAACCGTAGCACTAGCCATTGAAAAGTTGTTTGGATAAAGTCCTTCACTGAAGGGTTTTCAAATGTATGTTTACTACTCACTCTCAGTTATGGCACTGTAGTGCTCTTCCTCCACAGGAAACACAGGAAAGCTACTGGGGAGGAGTAGGTTTCTGCAACAATTTCAAGCATTCAAATACCCTTTCTTGCCCATAATTGGACAATTCTTGTCCTACCTCAAAACCAATTAATGTTAACAAAGGTCTAAAGCAGCTTGACATCTTATTATGCAGAAACACTACTTTATAATGCTAATACTGTACAGCAGGCAAAAAAAGAAAAATAGGGGACATATTCAAGTAGAACAGCATGCTAGTAAGAAAAATAATCACATTACTGATGCTTTTCTGTTTATCAGGCAGCAAAAAAACCAGATTACATATAATAACTTCCATCTGCACAGCCAGCAATGATTAAGTGCCTGAACTGGGTGCAGGAAGAAAGACCAAAAGCTTTTAAAGCAAACAACTTCTTGTTTTATTCCATTTGCTCCTTATTAAGTCATGATGAACTCTTCATACTTACTGGTGGTTCAAAGTCCCTGCAGATTTAGATGAGAACACAAATTAGTGTTCAAACACAAGTAATACTTATGGAATGGTGGAGAGTGGAAAAATGATGAACTTAATCCTAGTTGGTCACTTGTTTGTCATAGAAAAATTATAGCACGTTAGAAAAGGAATCAGGGGTTATTTAATGGATGAATACCCAGGAAGAGGGACATTTGTATCAGAGCAACACTTAACAACTCCATCCTGGTCAGTCTGCAAACACGAAATGCAAAAACCATTTGCCTCAGAGAAGCAGCAGGTCTCATCTAGAAGTTTCATCTCTCCCACCACCACATTTGAGATCAAACTCAAATCTCCCAAATGGCAGCTGCAAATGGATCTAGGCAAGACTCAATAATGTAATGAGATACAGAACTAAAGGAAGTACAGAAGGAACTAATTCCTATGTATTTTATTTCCTCTTGAATTAGACTTTACCTGCCCTACTAAAACCACTGTGGTTCTAAGAGCTTTTCAAATTCACTGTAATTGAGCCTCAGGTTTGCATTTCACACAAGCACATAAAAGCCAAAGACCATCACCACTACTAAAACATCCAAAATGAAAACACAATCCTTCCTTAGCATTTAGTATGGTACAGATCAGGCTAACCAGGACACTTTGCAGATGCTTAATTGTTTATCCAGTGTTATTCTAAAGATGGAATTATATTCATGGCATAGTACTATTACAGTTCCCAAGCAGAAGGAACTCAAGGAAGGAAACATGAGCTTACTGTAGACAATCAAGACATGCAAATACATGTTAAATGAAAATGTTAAAGAAAATCTGGATATAGCAGAGACCTCACAAAAAAATCCATAGTTTTCGTTTGGAGCAATGTTGTCATAATTAACCTTAGGTACCTTTCACAGAAGCTGTCCGTGTGCAGTTGTATAGGATGGCTAGTTCACCAAATGCTGTCCACACAGGTATTGAGGATAGCAGCTTATTCTGCTGAAAGACTTCCAGACTGCCCTCTGTCAAAAATCATCAGGATAATAGGTATTAAAACTGTGCTCAACTGCACAGAGTGAATGGAAAACAAGTCAATATATTTTTGACTTTGCTACTCCCTGGAAGACAGGAATGAGAGGAATGATGCAAACAGTGCTTTGAAACACATACAAGCCAGTTAGAGATTCATTTTTTAAAAACCTACTGCCAATCTACAAGTCTGTTCTGGAAGGGAGGCCCATTCTAAATCCTGATGGGATAAACCTTTGCTACAACAAACCAGTCAGTAGTGGTTTAGACAGTCTAGTGTGGTGTAGACAAACTTAATATCTTAAAGTAGTGATCACAGGACAAATGACTCACGAGGATTGTCTGCTCATACACATATATGTGTATATATGTGCAGAATGCAAGGGAAAAGGGTGAAACATTAAAAGCACATTAAATCTTCCTTCCAGAAATTGTTCTTGAACCTTTCTACAAATCAGGCAAAAATCAAAGAAAGTCTGAATTTCTTCACAGGTTGTGGCTCAGAAAAGTTTCCCGGTGCACATCTTCTTTCTTGTATTTAATCTGTTTTCAAATGTTATCATTTTGTCTTGCAAGAATATGTCTATCCCATTACAAATCCTTCCTCCTCTTTCTCATAAATAATATTTATGTTATCCTAACACTGTTATCATATTTTTTTTTCAAACTAACACATGTTTACGAAGCCAGAAGACAGAAAATGTTCTTTCCAACATATACCACTATGCTTCTGGCCTAAAAATTCGTGCCTCAACAGAACATACTCATGGCATGAACTCTCATTCATATGAGTCCCTGGGCCTTTTAGTGGTTCAAAACTGACAAAATATGCAAATTGATTTTAATAGTGTGATTATGAAAGAGACAATTGCTGTTAGGAGCAACTTCCAGGTTAAACTTGGGGTCCACTATGGCTGATCTGCAATTTGAGATTTGCATTTTTCCCAGATAGCAGTCAGCACAGATGACTGCAGAAGGATTATTTCAGACCTGTTGGCATTATTTTAGGAAAGCCTTTGTATTCTAAAGGTTTTTGTTTCCCTTGTTGTTTGTTTGGCTTTTTCTTGTTTTTTTTTTTTTTTTTTCCCAGAAAAAAAACCCAAGCAGGTCTTCAAAAACACCCCAAAAAACCTTCCAGCTTTGAGAAGAGTAGATGCAGATCTCATCTCCCAGTTTTCCATGCACAGAAAACTGGTATAAGCACTCATGAATGTTGAGAGGTAAGTTTACTTCAGAAGTGGCTTCACCATTAAGCAGTTCTCTATATTTTAAATAATTCCTGGTCTTCCTTTTGAGAAAAAGGGGTTGTCTGCATGTAGAACAAAAAGGATTTGCTGGCCTCCAGGCTTTTATAAGTGACAGAGGCCATGAAATAGCATTAAGTCAAGATTCAAGTTTTCAAGGTGCTTTTTGTTTTTCTTACTCTCTTTCATAAAAGTCATAGGTAAAACTTGTGTCACCCTCATCAACGCCAGCATAAATTATGTAGGAGCACAAACACCACCACTGTGGCTTCCTGCCAAATCTTCTGAACTACTTTCCTGTTTCTAGAACCTGTGTGTTGTACAAGCAAGCAATATTCACCTTTGAGCACAAAAATGTGATTGCCCGGTTCTCCCTGTCTGATGACGTAGCTGCCTTGCTGGAAAGTCCTCTCATACATACACTCCACCATATCTCGTGTCTGGTGAGGCTCCAGTCTCTTCAAGAACTGATTTCTATTCAGGGCATCAGTGATAAGCTTCTTCTCACTGGTTTCAAACAAAAAACACCAAAGTTTAAAATACCCAGCATGGTTGTGGTATATTATTCACCAAGAATACATTCCCCTCAAGATGCTTCCTCTCATTTCTAATACTCGCATGACAGGTACCACTGACAAATAATTCAATTCTTGCAGGATTTTACAATCCTTGCAGGATGACAGGCTCCCCAGAAAGTTTAGCACTGTTTCTTGTGGTATTCTTTCCCCATTGCACAACTGAGGTATGTAGCCTTGCTTATCTGAAGGAAAGAAATGTGAAATGTATGTCTTCTGCCTGTAAAGAATTGTCAGTTTCTTAGATCTGGCCCACTTTTCTAAGATTCTAAACCATTTTTTTTCTAATATCCATCAAAATTATAACACAGATTATATTAATAAAATTAAAGTCAACATTGATTGTATTAAAACCTCATCAAGAGTTTCTCTTTTGAGTTATGGAAAGATGCATGGAAGCAAAAGCATGCAAAAACATGATTAACAGGTGTTGTTTTTTCTTTAAGAGAATGTTGGAAGACATTGGTGGTGGGTAAAATGAAGCAAGTTGTAGGTGGATGTGATTGAAAGATGATTACAGAGTCCTTCCCTTGCACTGGCAAAACAACACTGATCCAGTGGCATTCCCTGTTTATAGTTACTAAGTAAATTTATTAGAATATTGTCTCAAAATTCACAAAGTGCAGGATGTGTGTGGAGGTGGAGGGTCAGTGCTGATCCCTTCCTGCACTGCTCTTTGCCATCCATCCACGACCCTGAAAAACTCTTCCTATCGCTACTGTGCCCACCTCCTTTACACAAATGACAACAAACATCATAAATGATGCTGAGTAAAAAGCCCATACAATTTGTTCATGTGGAATGCCACATATATTCAGTTTCCTTAAAATGACCAAACATGAGAGGATCTTCCCAAAGCAGACCTTTTCCTCTACTGTTTCTAAGAATTTTTAGGGTATAATTACAAGTTGCCAAGCCACCCTCCATGATATTTGAGAAGTCATGGCAGTCAGGTGAAGTTCTAGGTGACTGGAAAAAGGGAAACATTGTACCCATCTGCCTGGGGTCAGATCTGTCAGCCCTGAGGGCAGTAATAGACCTTATTGATCAGCCTCCCTTCAGACCATGCACATGCATCCTCTGCCCACTGGACTGTATACTCTATTTAAGCTCAGGTCTGGGCATTCAGTTCTTGTCTGGGCTATGTTACAGAAATAATTTATTTTGGTTTTGTCTTCTGGATGAGTATTGGCCTAATACTTTAAGTACTTTGTTTCTGTCTCTTGGTGAGAGCTTGCATCTGATTGACTTCTTCTGTGGTACTCCTGATGGACTCTGTTGTCACCACCCTGCTCAGCCTACCCTGCCCAGACCATGGGGGTGGTATCCTGGTTAGTGAGGGAATTGTCTGGGCTGTAGTAACCTGGTTCATTTTTTATTGTGGAGCAATCTTGTTCTTGTTCTTGCTGCTCCCTGAGACAGTCTCTGTATCGCTTCCTGTTGTAGTAAATATATACAAATGAGTGAGTTGTAAAGACAAGAACAGTCTGTATTTGAGCTGCTGGGGGAAGAGCCCAGTGCTTGAATTTTAAGAAGAAAACATGGGAAAATAAACAGTGGATGAATCTGCTAATAATAACTAAGCAAGATAAAGCAAGCTATACATACCTACTGGGCAATCTATGAGTTCTGATTGACTTGAGCATGTCATGAGTAAAGGGCTTCCTGTAACACAGTGCTTTGAGTCCATGTCAGAAATTAATGCCATTAAACAACTCCTGCACTGGCGGAGCTTTTGGGGACCTGCTGATTAGTTTTCCTTTCTTTATTGCTGAAGTGAAAGATAAATTCTGCCTCTAAGTCCCCATGTTTCTAACGTGCATGTAAGGAAGGTGTGTGATGTAGTCAGCACCCTGACAGCTTTCTGAGGCATTTAAGGCCTCGTCTTGCTTGTATTCATAAAACAATGCAAAGTTGTCATCAAAGCTAGGTTATGTAGGAAAATCTCCTGAGGACAATCCAGGAATGAACAAACAGAGGGCAAGTAAATACAGTGTTATTAGGCATATAATGACTGAAAATACGTAAAGGTGATGAGATGAGGCAAGAAAATAAAATCAAATAGCTATGGGAAGGACTGCTTTAGAAATGGAGACCATAACTTAGATTCTGCTGAAAGCAGCAGGGCTACTGGAACATAAGCGCTAACTTAGTTTTCTGCTAAAATCAAACTCGCTAATTTAATTCACCCTGGCCTGCGTGATGCATGCAATACTGTAATAACATACAGTAATTCCATATAACCCAATACTTAAAATGAGCACAAGAGCTTCCAGAACTACACAGGAGACTGTGCTGTTTTCAAGAAGTGCAGGTGGCCACAGAGTGAAGGACTCATGGGTATCATAAGTGCAGCTCAAGCTCTTGAGCCAGCTGCTTGCTCATTTCATGGGCATCCAGCACACTAACAGTTGTCCCCCCCACTTCTCCTGTACCTACCCTACTTTCAAGAAATGGCTGCTGGAAATAACTGGATGTCCTGAAAGGACAGAAAACATTTAGTCCTGAACTTGTGCCAGTCGCTGTTCTTATGAGTAACTACTGAAAAGGTAAAACCGGGCTGCACAGAGCCACAGAACTGTTCTGGTGTTGAGGTATCTCTTGGTCTCACTGTTGGTACAGCTTCTGTCCACTGCCCAGGGCCAGCTTTGCCACAGCATCCTTCTCCAGGTTTTGTTCTCCACCCTGCTGTTGGCTTTCATGGAAATGTTCCCCCTGTCTCTTTCAACACGTTCCCAGTCAAACCCCAGAAATAGCACCTGACACCCTAAGAATGACTTTTTGCGAACAGGACTGGGAATTTATTGCCACCATAAGACAGATGTCATCTCACAAGTGCAAGGGTACAACATATGTTTTGCCATGCAGTGCTTTCTCTTAATATATTTTTCTGCTACTAATGAGAGATTTTTGGCTATCTGCTGGCATTAACTGGTAAAAGGCACCAATGTCAAGGGTCAAGATAGTTCTTCCCCAGCCACTAATGGCTGATAACAGAACTGGGTCATGATCCTGAGCCCATAACAGGAGGAGACTTGACATAGGTAATTTAAATGCTGCTGACAGTAATAACATGCTCTGTAAGGACACAAAAAATGGAGAACCACTCCTGTAGATAATGAGATACCTAGATTATTAACCCCACAAAGGTTAGGAGATTAAAAATACTTTCCATTTGAAAGGCTTTTGAGACATCTGCTCTCATATACCATGTTCAGACTCCAGAATCTTCAGACTTTAGTTAAATTTTCAATGCTTAAACTTCCATTAAGGAAAAAACTCATTTTTTGAAACTGAGATGGATTTATCCAACTAGCTCAAAAGAAGAAATATATACATGACAAAACATCCACTCCCACGGGATAGATAAGAACCATTGAAAGCTTCTAAAACTTTAATTAAAATCAGTCATGCTGAGATACTCCAAACAAAAGCATGGCACTTAAAACCCTACTAAATGAACAGCATAAAATTATGGCCATTTGTTTTACAAATATTTTTAAAAGGGACTGCTGACACTCTAGACTCAATGCAAATTCAAGAATGTAACATGGAGCTTCCCCTCCTTCTGTAATAACTGCATTCTCAACTGTGTAGCAACACTGTGCAATTATCTTACACAGAAGTGGGGCTGCATTAAGTCCCTTCTCTGTAAAGGAGAGACAGCTACTGATATCACTAACTCTAAACACTTCTATAGACCGTTAGGCTAAAGGATCAGTATTTGCTAATTACAGTGGACAGAATTCTGTAGACAGTAAAGATCAGACTTTGTTCTTACATGTATGCCAACTATGTGAGCTTGAACTACCACAGTATTTACAGCTTAGGTAAGGAAACCAAATGTTTGTCCCTCTCAGCATTTGGTCTTCTCAGTAGGAAGGTGATGGTGTCTTAAACAAGCACATATCACAGGCTTATCTAACTGAGAAGCAGAGCAGTGCATAGTACAGTTTTGTGGTGGGCTTTTTTGGCTATGTTTGCTTTCAAAGTATTTGGAACATCAAATGATACTTTGGCCACTATCACATCAAAAGATGATGTGCATTACATTTAGATTGCTTAAGCTACAATACTTGGGTTTGTTCTGACTGCTGCACTTCTCTTGGCTTTACTCCTCACTGCAGTTACAATTCTGTCTCTGAAAACACCCTAGAAAACCATCTGGAGGATCACCAAGGAGAAGATAGGTAGGTGATTACAAGTAGAACACTCCTAAAACAAGCAGTGATTTAAACTGCCCAGGTACTTGTGATGAATTATTAATACAGTTCACTTACTCTTACGGAAAAACACTGCTAGCTGAAGTTCTCAGCTCTTTATGGTGACTCAGGCAGCCTTTCTGATTCACAAGACACCCTCTAATGTGTAATGCTGGACATGATGGATGAGAAATCAAGTCTCATAACATTCAGGTCTACTACAGTACACTCACGTACGTCATGAATTTTTAACAGAATAATAAAGCTCCCTACAAACCTGAGGCACTTAAGTCACGGATGAAGTCCAGAAAGATTCTGGCTACCACCATGTTAAAGCAGATACTCAGGTATTGTCTACACTCTAATGCCCTTATGCTTAAGGATACCAGTATGATACCTCTGTCCACAAGGTCAGTGCAAACACAGCTATTTCTGGGTCTTTCAGAGTCTAGAAAGCATAATTGGACTCAAAGAGGAACAAGTAAAATTCAGTTCCTACACCATGACTAGCAAAAGCTGTTGGGCAGGAGGAAGCAAGGAGGATAATCACACCATACAAAACATTTCATTGCATTCAGCACCAGACCAAGTTGACACTGGGCTGACAAATTTCATACACAGCTCAGGATCAGTGTCCATATTGCATTTGGGAGAGCTAAGCTGGGGTCACCTGCTCCTTCCCAAGCCATCCATGCTATAGGATTAAGAATGAAACTAGGTGAAAGCATCCAGCCACTTTCTCATCAGTGTTGCAGAGCACAGCTTAAGCTGCGAGCACCAGCCAAACCTAAGAGGTTTAGGTCTAGCCTAGAAGAGGTTTAAGTTCTGCTTAGTTGGCTATAAAGATAAATACAAAAGAGATTATAAAAGTCTCATCTAAAATACAGAGCATTCCCACCACTCTTCATCTGAAGTCTGTGGGGCGCAAATGATTCTTGGTTAAAGTCAAACTCAACCAGCATTTAACTACTGCAGTGACAAAGCCTGTATGAAAAATATGGTTACTTTACTCTTGATTTATTGTGAGGACAGGATATCATTGTGATAAAGGTGATATCATTGTGATAAATGTCATATCCTTGTAACACAACCATATAAACCCTCTGAAATGAGCTCACCTGGAATCCTTTCGGACAGTTGCTTTTTCAAGGGAAAACATAGCTTGCCTGCTGAAATCATACAGCCGTGTTGTTGGCTCTGCAGATACACCTTCCTTGGCTCCTCTCCTCCTATTGGCAGAAGCTTTCAATGGAGAAGGCTGAAGTGACTGCTGTCCTTGAGTGCTAACAACATCCTGCAGCTTGTTCAACTGTATACACTTGCTCTGAAGTTCCTTGGTGAGTTCTGCTATGACCTTAGTCTGCATGGTCAGCTGTTCCTGAAGCTCAGCAACATGACTTTGACTGTCTTGCAACTCTTGGTTTTTCCTCTTCAGCTCCTTTTCCAGTTCGAGTACCTTGCTGCAAAGAACATCAGCTTGCCCATTGATCAAACTGATGCCCAGGCACGGGTCCATCAAAAACTTATGGTTGGCAGCACATCCAATAGCAAGGTTTGCTATGTGTCTATCTGGCTGCCTCAGATGCTTGGGTTTCACTAATCTGTTCCCCATTTTGTCCACAGACCTAGGTAAGAAAACAAATTTGCAGTTTTATTTCATTCCCTAGGGAGAATAAAAAATAAAACAAAATCATGGAATGGAAAACAATTAATTTAATATTTAACTAGAAGCTGAATTTTTCCATATACAACCATAGTGAACAGAGTTGATTGTTTTCATTCTTCCCAGTCCTGCAAGTCACTGTAGTAAAAGGCAAAGAGAAGAGGTAGGTGGGGTGGTAGAGACAGAGCAAAAGATCTGATGGCTACACTAGTTTTGTGAGTCAGAGATGTGTAAGACGAAAGAAATAGCAGGAAGAAAAAAAGCTTGCATTGCATTGCTGAAGCAGGAAAATTATTAGAAGGAAATAATAAAAGTTGGGTCACTTCCCCACTGAGGAATCATTATTGAGTACGCAGACTAACTTAACAAGTGGCTGCATACCAGCCTAACAAAAAGGATATGTGATTATTAAGCATATGTGTTAACAATAAGTTTTGGAAAAAAACTTTAAGGGTTATGATCGTAAAAGAATGTCATACTGATGAGAACAGGAGTCTGGTTAGCTTGTAACTGTCTCCAGCCATGGCCAGGGAGATGTCCAGGAATGGGTATCAACAGGGTGAGCATATAGGCTGCTTGACTGAAATAGTCTCTGAAATGTCAGATTTCCTGGGCCTGATATGTTTTATTTAATCCTCAGTGGATCTCTAATCCTAGTATTTGTCTCAGTTCCCTTCCAACCCCTGCAAACTTCTTAAAAACTTAAACTCAGACCATGACAGGACCTTAGCAAAGAGTTGCACAGGTCTGCTTCTTGCATGAAGACCTGCCTCCTTTTATATGCTTCTTCCAGTACAAAACCAAGGATGCCAAAGTTAGGAAAAGCCAATTTCAGAAAGACTTCTCTCTATTAACCTCTTCTATACAGTTTTGTAAATTTCTATGCTAGTTCTGCCTGAGCATACTCCTGAATTCTTTCCCAGAATGACAAGTTGTTCCTCCTACAGACATCACTCCAAAAGTTTGACCAACCCAGCTTTCTTTTGCTAATTGCAAATTCAGGACAGCAGAGTTAGACCCTACTTACCCCTATCAAGGGCAGGCAGCTGGCATAATTTCTACAGCTCACTTAACAATTTAAACCTGGCTCATATATATTAGTGCAACAGCTCCTACTGCTGTCAAGGAATAATTATCTTTTTGTGGGGAATTACCCCCTTCCATTGGCTACTCATGAGAAGTGTCCAGGAGAACAAAAGACCCGGACTCCTGTCAGAACACCTATGCTCCAAGGAGTTGCTGCAAGTGGCAGCCTTCAGCAGATTTGCAGTTACCCACCTTCTTAATTGGACACTATCTTTGGCATATTTCATCGTGTCATTTTAAGAGGAGCAAGGTAGAAGTGCCTGCTGCTTAGGTCAGACTGTGTTAAATGCAAAAGTTTATGGGGGGAAAAAAAATAACACGTTACTTTTGGAAGTCTAGTGTTCAACAGTCTAGCCCACTGTACCCCAGAACCAGACTTGGAGAGCAAAGCCTGCCTATAAATCTCACTGTGCACCACAACACTGCCAGGTTACAGGTTTGGCTGAGCTCAAGCCTAAGGAGACCTCCACTAGGAGAGAAAGAATGAGCTGAGGGCCATGTTGTTCAGGCACACAGAGCTTTTCCCAAACCCCTGCTCAGGCTCTTGGTGAATCCTGTTCAGCTGTATCCTGGTATTGCAGAAGACCAGAGCAGAGAAAATATCTGCCTTCCTTAGATGAAACACAAAACTATTTCCTGAGATTCTGACTTTTGCATTATCAATAAACTGTTTTAGTAAGTTTTCTGAAAGTACTGGTGCCCTAACCAGGCAATCACACTGCTGTTGTGATCAGGCATCAGCAGACCCAAAGTAGCTGTTTTTCTGCTTCATAAATATAGTACAACTTTTTTAGATTGAACCCCAAGTGACATGGCTTAAGGTAATACCTTTTATCATTTCATTGGAGCCAGGGATGAACATGTCCCAGGCAACCAGAAATAAATCAAGAAGCTTCAGCAATTTGCTTTTACTGGTTAATATAACCATACTTTAACAGACGAACAATTCTGTTCTGGTTTACAGCCCTCAATGGGTTAGAATTTAAATAGCTGACAAGGTAACATACATTGCAAATGTAGTTTTCCTTAAAACAATATTTCTTCTCAACCCTTGTCTTGCCTATTGTGATTTTGCATAACATTTTGTGCCAATTTCATGGATGCATTTTGGAGCTGGTGCTTCGGCTTGTTAACAGGCTGGTATGTCAGAAATAAAGGCAGCTCTGTACTGCACAGGAGAATTTAAGCAAATGCACATAAAGGTACCAGCCCAAACAACTCTGAAGAGGGACCTATGTGTCATTGCACATGGCTTAACCAAAGATCATAGCTCATCATGCAACCATATTTAAAAAAAAAACAACCCAAAACAACAAGCAAGGTAAACTGAATGTTATGATATAGAGAGTAGAAATGAAGATTACGGGAAACACATCACCACACACAACATAGTAACAGTCTCTGCTACTAAATACAGTGACAATCACTGCATTTCAAATACAGGGTATCACATGCATTTTAAAATTCTCTTTATACAGGTCAAGGTGACTGCCCCAGGGCACAGGAAAAATTACTAATTGGATTGTATTCAGAAGCAGAACAAGTATGCCGGGTGATGATGAAAGTCCATAATATATCAACCCCATTAGAGTGAAAATGTTGGGAACTCCTGTCTTCTCATTGTATATGCACAATTAATTGTCAGTGTAGAATGGAACAAGCAATTGAACTGACCACTTGTGTAGGAAACTCACGACCAAATATACAGCGGGATTCAAGAAAAGACTGACAATTCAACATCACAGCAGTCAATTACAACAGATAACTCAAGACCTCATGCCTCCGAGGTCTGCCCAACCTCTGCCCGCAGCTAACGAGACCAAAAGCGTAAACAGAGCACAGTGTTTACTACAGGGCACCTCACACGCTCTTTCGAGGTCTCTGGACAGACGTGGCCGGGGACCGGGCAGAGCCAGACCCCACCCGGGGAGCCGGGGGTGCCCGCGCCCGCAGCGGGATGCTCAGGGGATGCTCTCGGGATGCTCACAGGATGCTTACGGGGTCCAGCGCCAGCCGAAACCGGGTGCGCCCCAGGCCCGCGGGGGTCGGTGCTGCCGGGCCAGGACCCCCGCCCAGATCCTCGCCCCACCAGAGCCCCGGCGTCACCCCGGGGAGGCCGCAGCTCCTCCGGGCTCCCCGGCACCCTGTCCTGGCCTCCCCCGCTCCCTCACCTGCCCGGCCCCTCACCTGCGGGCTCGGCTGGCCCCGGGCCCCGATGCAGGACGGCGGGGCCGGAGCGATGCTCCCTCGGATGCGGGCGGGGCGGCACCGCCGCTCCCGGTGCGTGTCACGGGCGGCGCGGCTCGGGGGCAGAGGGGCGGCGGTGCCCGCCCGGCTCTCCCCTCCCCTCCCCTCTCGTTTCCTCTCCCTTGCCTTTCCTTACCTCCCCTCTGTCCGTCTCTCCGTCCCTCGGCGGTGCGGGGGCTGCGGGGGCGCCGGGCTGACCCCGCCCAGGAGAGGCAGGGGGAGGCTCCGGTGCGGTGTCCGGGCTCGGCAGGGAGGAGGATGCCCCGTCCCAGGGACAAGCCGGGCTCCTCAGCGCATCCCGCTTCGCAGAGGGGTAAAGGCAGGGCCCAGCTCGGGCCGTGCTGACAAGTGTTTGTCCTGTTTGCTTTCCGCTGCCCTCTGGGTGGGTCTTGCAGCTCAGGCACCGCTACACAGCCCTCTTGGGCAGGGAATCTGCTCGTGTGTCCAGGGTGTGTCCTCAGGCTGGAGCACCGCGCCTCGCTCCAGAATGGAGCATCGCCCCCCTGTTAAACATTGATTCTTGGTAGCATGCAGGTTTCACAAGGGCTATTCTCTCCTTATCTTTATGTCGATTCAAAACATCTGTCTTCACATCAAGACTTGCTGGACACAAACAACGTGACAAAAAATTGGTGGAAGGATTTTACAACAGGCTGCCTGCACATCTCTCCTACTGATGCTGTCAAGCAGACTTGGTCTAGCCCCAGCTTTTAGCCTCTAGGACACTGGCTCACCAGTTTTCTCCTCTACATTACCATCTCTATGGTGACTCTCTTTCTTGACAGGGACCCAAAATTCTTTTCTGACCCACTGTTAAGAAAACTTTCCTGTCTGACCCTCCAGGAGCCTCTCTGGCAGTCAGAGACGCTTGCAACACCCCAGGCTGTCACTGCTAGGACTGAAGCCCCTTCACTGTGGGTGACTCCAGTGACCCAATGGGTGCCCCACTTGACTCCCTACTCATCCCACACTCACATAGTCAGACAGGTTTCCCGTAGCAGACACCATAACAGCTTGAGCTGCTGCCTCTGGGGAGGGACCCCCAAGAAAGGAGTCACAGGGCTTTATACCCTTACAGTCAGTGCAACCATTCCTCATGTGTTCTTCACACTCAATACATGTGCCTTTTGATCTGGGGTCTTGTGGTTTATTTGGTTTCTGCCAGCGCCACAGATCCTCTTGCCTGTTGTTACACAAAGGATCAACACCAAGTCATGGCCCCAACCATTTCCCCACCCA
Organism: Scytalopus superciliaris; assembly: GCA_013400415.1. Classification (NCBI taxonomy): domain Eukaryota; kingdom Metazoa; phylum Chordata; class Aves; order Passeriformes; family Rhinocryptidae; genus Scytalopus; species Scytalopus superciliaris. Next base: position 1,357,478 of record VXBX01000899.1, read on the forward strand.
GGGCACAACCTGCAGCTCCCACTGCAGCTGCACACCGAGCTACCAGCACTAGGTGCATTCCTCAACCCCATTCACAAACTTAAAATTGCTTATCAAAAGTGCCAGCTGTGGTATTGCAATTCTGGCAGCCCCACTAGCACAAAAACCTCTACAAATGCCTATCTATTAAATACCCCAGGCAACTCCATCACATACACCAGTGTCAGTTTGCCTATCTATAAATCCTCCTTTACTTTCAACAGATCTCAGTGCTCAGCACAATCGTTATCTGTGTCTGGGATTAAGCAGCTTACATAAACTCTAACAGGAGCAACCTGAGAAGAGCTGTGCATTCTTCTACTTACAGTGGAGTTCTCTATCACAAAAGAAAAACTTATAAAAAAAGTTGGCCGCATACATTGCACTGAGTCCTCAATACCTCAAGCCAGAAATGTTATAGTGATCAGAGAAACATGTGATGAGAAATCTTGTGCCAGTATGTGCTTACACTCTGGAAGCGAGCTGCTCTGGGAAGCAGCAACTCACTTGGACTCCCCGTGGTGTGAGGGAGTTTGACAGCATCCTCTTTTGCTGTTGCAAAGTTCATAAGAAATGCAGTCAGGAGTCTGGAGACTGCTACCTGTTCAGGGCTGAATGAGGTCAAGCTCTTTACTGATAGAAGTGCAAAAGGTAAAGGGTACCCCCACCAGTTCACCTACCAGGAACCTTCAGAGGTCAGCATTGCATACCTGAACCCAGCCACTGCATGATGGAGGTCAGGTGCAGGTCACTGTCTGGAGGGCTTCATGCCTGCTAGGGCAGGTACAGCTGTCACACCTATTCTAAAAATTCCTATTTTTTTTAGCCTCAGACCTTGTTTTAGTTCAGCAATGTGTTTGGGTTACAGTTAGGGATGCTTCTGTTAATCTAGAGTTGAATTTCATTTGATATGAGTTAGCTTAAAAACTTAGAAAACTTGCAACTTGTTTTGGTCCTCTTGTGAAACAAAAAGCTGTACAACCATACTACACAAGCCCTACATTCTGTAATTCTTACTGTCTTATCTGTGAACTGCAGGGACAGAAATACAAAGCACAAAAGGAGTGTCCTGTTGTTAATTCTTTCCATTTCTACTACTGTTTTAACAAGAAATAGAGAGACGTTTATTGCCATGAAGGATTGAGGAGCAGGAGCTTGAAGACAGGGATTTAGATTGTATCTTGTTGCTGCAGAGTTCATGTTTTGAAGCAGAATAAAATTGGTGGTGTTAAATGTTGCTTTGTTGGTGTTTGGTTTCTTTTGTGTTTGTGTTTTCTTGTGGTTTTGTTTTTGTTTTTTAAGTAGAATTCAAACAGCTAGGGACTGCAAAATAATGATGCTTCTGCTTCTTTCATCCTTTATGAAATATTTCTGTATTCTAAAAATGTTGCTGTCAGCTTTGTGGCTATCCTGTTGAATGAGTAATCTAGAAGATGGACTTCAACCTGAAACACAACACAGTCCCACTTGCCCACTGAAATTTCAGAAAGAGGGTTTTGTTTGGGGTTGATCTCTTTTTTCCCTCCACCCCATATAAAAGGGTTGTTTTGGTTTTGTTTTTTTTCAGGGGGTGGGGGTGTTTTGATGTTTGTGGCTCATCTAGCACCTCAGGACACTAACCATCTTTAGAGCAGTACCATGATTAAAAATCAAACAATCAGAAAAACATTGTTTGAAATCCAAAGCACATAAACCATCTAAGGTCTATTGCTGGCAAGGAAAAAGGAAAAAAAAAAAGAAGAAAATATATTTTGGTTGCTAAAATGTATAAAATAGTGAAAGGTTTTGGTAGTTGTCATACTGGCTTTGTGGATTTGCCACCCAGCTCCCCTTTCTGTGCAGAACTGTAAATAAATCAAATACCTTGACTCTGTGTGTGAATTGGCCTCTTGCACATGGGGTGAGAGAACCTGTTTTGGAACAAGATCCTTGGTGAGAGATGGTGCTGCAGTCCTGCCTTGAGGCCAGGACCGTGACAGTGATTGTTCAGAAGGCAGCACACAAGAGATCCTGCTTTTCTTTCTGTTACCAGTTGCCAGAAAAATCCTCCTTAGCCTTGTAGGAAAGACAGCTTCTCATCCTGCTAAAATGATCACTGGGCAAAGTTCACCACATTTTACTGCTACTCTTTACAACTGATCAACATATTGAATGATTCTAGGATGTCTCGAGCAACCTCTTTAGAGAGATATGATAATATAGTTTATAGCATACAAAAGAGGGGCTGTACGAGGGAAATTGCATTGCTTCTTAATTCCCAAATAGAAACCAGTCATTTGATTACATGAAACAGTGGGTACTTATTTGCTATAAACAAGCCTTTGAAGACTGCCTTAGGCAGTGTCAGTTCACTCATGAGGTTAGCTTCTACTTGCCCATAATTTCCTCCAGCTAAGAATACTCTAATCTAAGAAAAGGAAACCACAGTAAGGGCACATCTTGTGGCATTTCAATGGAGTTTCTGCTTGGGAAAATTCTCCCCCCAGTCCCTCACTTCCAACACTCTCAGTCAGTTTGAAAAAGGTGGGATGAATACTGCAAGCTGAAGTGCAAGATCCTGGAAAAAAGGAGAACTGCATGAGAACTTCACCTGACACATCATTTTGCCACCTTTCCTGGCTCTTCTGCTTTTTTTTTCATTGCACTGAGAGCAAGCACCAAACTCCTGAACTACTCCTTGCCCATCAGCCCAAAGTCATCTGCTGCCCCTCAGGTATGGACTGTGAATGTGGGCAGCCTGCACAAAGCAATAAGGGGCACCTAAACTGCTTGTGCTGGTATGTTAAAGCACTTCTGGGCCATATAAATAATTCTGGATGAAAATAGTGCTACTATCTGTCAGAAACGCACTAGGCAATTAATTTGAACCATTTATATGTATACATGCATAGTACGTGTAGAGCCCTTTATGCTGTCCTTCTACATACTGGGTCTAGATGAGTTCCCTTTTGCTGTCCTCCCCCGCCACAGATGAAGAACATCTCAAAAGCAAAATGGAATAAAGGTTTTTTGTGCTCATTGCAGCAAGAGTCATGCAGACTCAAAGGCTTTAAATGGAAAGAGATACAGTAGCTATGGGCTGGCCTGTGGTGTGAGTGTCTGCGGTATTTGGCTCACTGGGCAAGTTTTAGTTTCCTTGTAAACATCATAATCAATGGGGACTTTGAACTAAAACTTCTGTGGTGATATGGAGATATGGCATTTTCTACATCCTTAATGTTCCTTAAGAGATAAAATTTATCCTATCCCTTGTCAGCCTTTCAAAATTGAAATTCCAATGTCGAAAATATTCTAATATGAGTTTTATAATCAAAACTACATTGTATTTGACACTGTAAGTAAAAATGAAATGGTAATTTAAGCAGAAGATTAATATTAAGGAAGAAATTTTGTCTTGATTTGACCCAACACAGTATAAATCAAAGCTTCCTATGAGTGTTGTATCTTGCTAATGTTTTTCAGTAACAGATATATTATAAATTGTAAACAAAGTACTACACTCTCTAACGTGAACCGAGTTACAACTGCCTGTGCCATTTCTCCTATCACAACCTGGAAAGATACATCTTTTATAACAATACAAGTGTAGCCTGTCTAAATGCGCTGTGTGACCTTTACGGCAACAATCTAATTAAAATGCTACAAGAACATTTTCAAGGTAACTAGTTAGCTATTATTTTTGTAACCTGGGACATCACTATTCATGACTGTTTGCAGTGGCAGAAAGCACATCTTGATTCTACTGAACCCTCCAAGCAAAATCATACTGCAAAGCCACCCTGAGGAGGATATAGAGATAGCTGGCTCCTCTATTTCTGAATTCTGTGACCATCATTATAAGGTTTCCTAGGGTCTGAATCAGTGAGATACTTCAGGCTGTACATTTGAAGCACAAGAACTGGCTCATTGAGGCTCTGAATGAAAACACAGTCAGGAAACACATCACACACTACCACAGAAGCTGTTTGCTCCACACTGCTTTTGTGCTAATACCTTATAAAGACCTGGGGAACAATAATTTCTTTTTTCCCTTTCCAGTAGATGCACAATGACTATCAGTTCTCTATCTAAAAAACATTCTACAGTACTCTTTCCTGTTCAAATCCTTCATTCAGCTTTCTCATGCTCCCTTGAGTGGCACACAGACTCTTATGTGTTAATGTTTCTAAGAAAATTAACTACATCAGGGCAGTCCAGAATAGCACCCTGTAGAAAAGACAAAAATCCCAAGCCTAATAAGACAGAATGGAAAGATAGAATTTAATAATAAGGACCAAAACAAAGTGAGGGCAAGAACTGGAGGTAGATCTTGAACATCAGAAGAGAGTCATGAGCAAGTTTATGACATGTCTGTGAATGAGATACAGAGAACCCAGAAGTTCTGGCTCACAAGGAATGTAACTGTGCTGTATCTAAAGAAAAGGCTAGCAGAGTTTAGGGGGTTTCCTCAGACTATAAGATCACAAATCTAAGCTTGTTGTGTCTTTAATTACATGTATGATTCCTTCTATAGCTTCTTCATATGATTGTGGTACTCACCATGTCAGCTTTCTTTGCTGCTGCCCAACTAATTTCCCCTGATCTAGCAAACTGAATCTTGTTTATGACTGCCCATTTTTTTCCTCTGTGGGGTGACAGCTCTTTTTATCCTAAAAGAAAAAATTCAGTAAAAAGTGAGAGGACTATAAGCTAGAAGTGTCTTGTTTGACCCATGGGGATACACAGCCTGTGTCCTACAGGAGTTCATATAAGCAGAGACAACACAAACAGAAAAGAATGTGTTTTAACTGGAAATTTCTGAGGCAACGCAAGAGGGCTTTGCCTGCTGCTTTAATTCATCAGACTTCATAGCATTTCTTACAATACTGTAAATGGAAGAGTATTTAAGATTGCAATTAAATTATTTTCTCTCTTTTCAGGCAGTTTATTTAGAAGGTTGTTTAAGCATCTATGTGTGTGTGTGCATGCATGCACAAAGCTCTGAGGTGAAGGTTAGCTCCAGAACTAGACAGCACAAATACACCTGCACCAGCTACACTTCAGCCTGGACACCTCACTGCTGGAACTCCACAGGCCACATTTGTTGTGTGGACCTGCCAAGGCTGTGGTCTCCTTAGTGGTCTCCTATCCCACCACAGAACTTGAATATCTTCAGGAAACCTCTTTCCTCCACATTCTGCCAATCTAACCAAACAAGGCAGACATCCATCTTTGAGCAGTCAGATTAAATAACTGTAGCAATGCTTCCTATTACTCATGCCAAATGCGTGTTAATACCACATTCTACACCAACACCACATTCTACACCAACTGGAACTTGAGGAACCTCCCTTTTCCTGCCCACTCTCCAAAGAGAGCGATCTCATTTCAACATCCCTGGTAGTGGAATATAGTCCTGGACTGTGAAATGAAAGCTCAGCAGCAGAAGCTTAAGGATCATCCCTGCCTAATGGGGTCCAGAGACCTGGCAATAAACCCTTACAAGTCCCTTTGTGTTTTCCTTCCCTGCCACTTCGCTCTCTTTAAATTTTCTTTTCCCAGCTGCTCTTCTCAGTGCTACCTTTCAGTTTTCTGTTCAGTGCAGACACCTGGTGGTCGAGCTGGGGATGGCAGCGGAACAAGGGAGGGATGCAGGGTCTTTTTATTCTTATACTTTCGCCTAGTGGTAGGAAAACCAAATTCTGCTATGCAGGAAGAATCTGCAGAAAGTTACTTCTGTGAATGAAGTGTGCTCAGAGCTGAAGAGGAGGTGTCTCAGCAGAGCAAGCAACACATCCCCACAGCAATGCCAGGTATGTAGATACTCCGTATGGCAAAGAATGGCTTCAGTCAGTTCTGCCAGGTGCAGATAACTGCACTCTACTCCTCCCTGTGATGCTCAGTAGTAGCTGGCAGCCGGTAGCATTTCCAGACAGTGTGTGTGATCTTCCCAGACCACCTTTATCTGCCTGGAGTCCCCTTCCTACTCTTCCTCTTGGATACAGTTTGTGTATTCCAGTACAGGCTTCATTTCTTTCTAAATAAGAAAGAAGAGAGGGGATATTTGCCCTTCCCACAGTGTTGCCATGTCTGTCACATCCTTGGTGGCTGTTTGCTCCAGGCAAACTGAGGCTCGTCCAGCAAATGATCTAAAAAGGAGGAAGAATGGCTCTGCTCTACAGGGAAAATGCAGATACACACTTTGGGTGTATTAAAGGAGGGACTCGGGGGGAACACAGATAAGAAACCCCAGAGACAATTACAATATGCCTAATCTTAGGAAAACACTCAGGAAGACTGCACCAACAGAGATGAATTCTTGAGTGCTCCAAGAAAAACCCATTAAATCACCAATCAAGATGCCAATTGCTCAATGCTACTGTAGGAGGGCTACTCCCAGGCTTTTTCTGTGGCACTTACATGACCAATCTCCTTAAGAAATATTTTTAGAGTTGTTTTATTAGAGGACAACTGCTTTAGCACTGTGGCAACAAATCAGGACGAATCACGTCTTAAGGGGATATCATTGTCCCCTATCTTACTTAAAGAAGTCTGAGGAGCTCATGGAAAGCACCATAGAAAATGCTCTGCATGACTGTGTATGAAACCATTTCAGCAAAACCATCCTCTTCCCTGCTAAAGAAACTACTAGTTTAAGTTCCAGCCTTTGTAATCAAATCAGATCTTTGTTGGAATTCTCAAGAGAGGCAAGCTGAAATGCATGGCCATGATGCTGAGAGCTATTACTTTGCTTCTTACAGCATTGACAGAAGGGGATATCTGGAAACCTCTCCTTTTCTCTAGAAAGAGCACAGCAGTGCGAGTATCATGCAGATATATCTGAGGTGAGATGCTTCCCACAGCTGAGGATAAATTGGCTTTCCTAGTCAGCTTGCTCCACCATCCCCATAGTGGATGTCATAGTGGAATCAATCACTCATAATGGAGCTGTGCAGTGAAACCCACAAGCAATGGGCAAACAGTAAATTGGCAATGGCAGAACTGGCTTAGACCCAATGGCAAAATGTGTCACTTGTGTGGATACAGAAGAAAACACAATGTAGTCTGAAAAAGAAAACGGAAGTAGATTTCCACTAAAGCTGGCATGAACTTTCTTCTTTTCTTGGTTTTGTTTTGTTTTAGGGTAACAATTAGTTTGGCAAATGCAGAATAATTGAATGGTGCTCTTAGCTTCACCCTGTTTGAAAAGCAGCATAGACATCTCATAGATGTATTTGGCAAACATCTCTACATTCTGCACTTGGCCCAGATCTGTATTCTGAAATGGGTTAGGGTTTTTATTTTGTCCCTCTCCTTACATGTAGTGCTAAAATGCCTGAATATACACATACATATACATATGTATATAAGAAGTGGGGAGGGACTGGAGGAACACCTAATTTTTTAAATTTTTTTTTAGAATTTTTTATGTGTCAACTCCAGTCTTGTTCTAGATGTAACTGTTCTTTCTCATTAAACTTACTGTGTCAGCATCACAGCTATCATCCTGTGAAACTAAACATTAAACCCAAGCTGATTTCAGTCAGTGTCACTTAGATTACCTGCCACAGTGAACAAAAATCCACCCTGAGAAATAGTAACAGAGTTACAGGATGCAGATGAAATTGTGGCATCAGCTTTGCATAGCAGTTTACTGAAAAAAAAGTCCTCTCCTGGTCTCCTTCCACACCAGCCTTTGGTCCCTCACTTTCAAGGTCAATTAGAGAGTGTTGCCCCTACCTTCAGTAAGCAGGGAAACAACTCCTGCTCTGCCTGTATTTCCATGTAGGCACTGCTGTAGAAAGGGAAAGGCAAAGACCACTTTCCAAATACTTCAGGGAGGAGAAGATTGGCTGCAGGAGTCTCACAGCTGTGTACACCGCCTTTGTAGCCCAAAAGCTCTTCCTAAATCCATTATTTAAATGTACCTGTTCTAATTACTTTTTGATTTAGAGAACTTTGGGGCCATCTCTGTAGATGGTGATTATTTATGGTTGTTTGGCTTGGGTTTAAGACCCTGTGCAAATCAAGGAATGAATTCTGAACCTCAGCCACAACGTAACTCCTCCCACAAAAGTCACCTCAACCCCCCCTTCCTGGAACATAGTTGTATTTTGTTAATTAATGCTACAGGCAGAAATAAGCAGGCCCTTCTGCACAATGACAGTTTCAATCATCCAGATGACATATGAAGATCATAGATAATATGACTTCTATTTTAGACTCGGGATAGAAAACCAGAGGAAAGCACATTTTTCACAAAACACTCTCAAATATTGTTGCTGCTTCTCCCCTTTTCACCACATACATTTATAGGAGAAAACATTTCTACAGAACCTGAATTTTCTTACAGATACAGTCTGACTTCATGGGACACATCTGTCTCCCATTAATTACTGCACTATGCTACTCTGGGCTCATGAAAATTTGGCTTTGACTATTGACTCTTATTTTACCATATTCAACTTCAGATGAGCTTTTTATTCTTCAGTGTTCTTCGTAACTTGATTTTAGTCTGCAGCCAAAAGTAACAGCTTAGACAACGTAAGGGAAAAATGTGACACTGTCTATTTTATAAGGAAAACAAAAGCTATGTCAACTCTCTAAGGCACAAGGGCTTCTGCTTTACTCTAGAAGATATTTGTGCTGCTCTTTAATTCAGTAAATGGTTCTGTGTCTTTCTCATTTTGCTTGTGTTTCATATTTTCCATTGGTATAGTTATGTTCCAAATGAAAATTATTTTTCTTGATACCTGCAGTTCAGCTAAGAAATAGATCACATGGATGAATAAATACCATAATATTGAGAATAAATTACTAGAACAAAGTCCTACATGGGTTACTTGTAGGAAGCCTAGTCTGAGAATGTTAACTGAGATTACTGACCTTAGGAAGTCTTTACGATGGGTGAGCTATTTCCCCAAAGAGAAGCACAACTTTTGGACCTATCTCCATAGGGACAAACTGATGGCTCTTCAAAGGAATATGATCTGGGTTAGAAATCTACATAAGCACCAGAGCGAGTGCAAGGGAGATGCATTGTCTCAAATTCACCTCGTATTCATTCTTAGAAATTCAGAAGGAGCTCAAAGAACTCCTGTATTTTCCCATGTTTTCTCCAAGGCATTTGATATGGCAAAGTTAAATGCTTTTCCCCCTAGCAGTGTTACTGTATGTTTATTTTTGCTAGTCTATCACAGTAAAAGAAACCATGAACTACTCAAGCCAGGACACAAGGAATAGCCAAAGTGAGTATACAGCATATACAGAATCCTCTCCAAAATAATGAGCCCCATAGAAACAAAGTAGAAAAAGATATTTTTAATTTAAATATGAACTTTGTGACAATGCATTTTCTAACTGCTCAGCAGAGAGCAGTTAACCCACTTTGGAGGCAACAACAGAATTACACATTTTATAACCCAGCTGTCAAGATTTGGTCAGTTTTCAGCTATTTATTATATAGATCCTGAATAAACTAAACATGCACCACTACCACCCTCAATTTAAAAATGTACCTACTCCTACCAAGTATATGCTCCTACTGAAACCAAGAGCATGTTTCCATGCTAAGGAAATCTCCCCCTTTGGAATTAGAGACTAAAACCTCATTTTGTCCTGAGGTATTTCAACAGATGCAGGATGAGAAACATACACACCTGAGTGGCACATTTTTGGCCAGGAATATAACGTTTTCTGTAGGGCAAAAAATGGTGACACTCATGATAACAGTTTCCTGGCTTTGTGCTGATTAGCCACATAGCTTCCTGGAGGGAAGGTTCCCACCCCTGGAGATTCTCTTTCTCCAGGGCATGGCTCTAAGTAAGCCTCTGTACCATTCTATCTTTCCAGCTGGCCAAGGGTGACAGGGAATATGGTGTACTCAATCTATTCCATGATCTGCGGCCCATTCTTGGACGCCTTTGTGTTTGAAAGAGCTTTCATTATCTGACTCTAGCTCAAGTGGCACTCCATGGTGACATGCATGCTTATCTATTCCTCGTAGGGGGCTACTCCTGTTTGCTTTCCCAGCAGAAAGCCTCCAGTCACCATGGTGACAGCTGTACCACTGTGAGACTGCAGCACCTGCCAGTCTTGATGGAACCAAGGGGGCCACATTAACCTGGTGGCCAGGCTTTGTCAAACAGGCATTTCTCCCACCACATGTGCTGTTTCATCATTCACACTTTCCAAGCATGTTGGAACAGATCTCACACTGCCTACTACTACTCACAGCTTTCCAGTGTGAAATTCAGTCCCTTGAAGCATGTCCAGCAGTTTTTGTGGGCCTGCAAATGGTTCTCCATTATGGTCTGATTCCAGATCTATGAGTTAAGGTCAGGCAGGATGGTCAGCCTCCTCATTGTGGTTCTCCTTCTGAATTGCCTTTGAGACAGGCAAAATAATGTCAGGGAATGAGACATTCTAAAGATTACCACAGAAGAACAGCAAAAGGTATTTCTCTTTGTTGGTGTTTTCTGGTTTTAGCTCAGTGAATGCAATGATTGTTGTATAAATGGGACTGGAGGAAAATAACATGTTCACAATATCCACTACTTATTCGCAGCATTTTCAGCTCTGCCAGCCTTTGCTTTGGCGGTGCAGTGCAAGAGGGGAAAAGAGTTACACATCACTTTGTTTCAGTACGTGCTAAAGAACTGCTTTATGCAAAACACAGATCCTCCAATGTATGATGTATCTGGAAGGGTCTTCCAGCTCTCTCACTGACTATGCAGGTTGAATACATATAGAGAGTATTCTATAAATGGAAAGAAATATATAGGATCAAGGACTGCCCCATCTGCTAAAGATGAGATCAATCCTATTTTTACTTTACCAGGAAGTGCAGCAAAGAGGGAGATTACTTCACCTGAGATGAGATGAATCAAGTTCTGGAGGTGCCTGATTTCTTCCAGTGTCTTAAACTACATGTGCAATCCCCTGGCTTGTAAGTGTGACATCATGTACACATCAGAAAAGTGTGACATCTCAGTATATAAAGCTCTTTTACCTGAAGAGTCAAACACAAATGTAATTTGACGCAAAAGACTAATCTCAAGAACGAGCATATAATCCCAACCTCTAGCTGTGTTCTATTTCTGTTCAGTCTTCCTTCAAAACTTACTGTGTTTTCAAGACAAGTAATTTCCTCAACTTCAGACAACTATTTTAATGCCATTTTGTTTTCAGATGTTTGTAGCTGGAAAAGCAGGAGTCAGCTTGTTGTCACGAGCTTACTTACATTATATAATTTATTCTATAACCAAGTAAATTCTAAATTCTAAATTAGATGACTTGCCTGATTACAGGAGGTTGTGGAAGCAATGTGATATTAAACTGATACATGAATGGATTGACAAAACAAAAAGAATGTGATAGAGATCAACATGGTGAGAGACAGCACTTACAACTAAGATTTTTGCATTTGACCAATAATGGGGCAGGGAGGAGCGGGAGAAAGGCAGAATGAATGTATCTAAAAACATTTTTATATGCACATTGGGTTCATTCTCCAAGTATGTGAGTACTTGTTTCCAAAATTATAAATGTTAGTCATTGCAGGCTTGCTGATTTTTTCTCCACTAAGAGAATCCTTTTGGAGGTTCTTACCTCTCCTTCTGCAGTTAGAGTTAAAAAAAGGAACTACAAGAGAAAATTTATGTTGAATCCTGTGCTCTGTATGGTCAGTCCCAAGAGAGACATTTCAATGAGTTCCATTTTGACTCAGTAGGTTGTAAAATTATAGGGAGAAATTTCTGATCATGCTCTTGATGCTTTTGTTTCTTTCATTTTGCCTTTTACTTTGCCCCCATCTCAGAATATCTGAACACTTTTCAGCAGGACATTAAGCGAGATAACATTTGTCATGTGCTGAGGGGACTCTGCCTGGGGCAATCATTACAGGATAGCCAAGTCGTTCCATCTCTCACCCTGTCCATACCCAGCTGAAGACTTCTCTATCCCATGGAAGACACCCAGAAACTCCTTCTGTGATGTGCCAGTGCCCTGCCCACTCAGTGAAATTAGCTGCAATATGGGCTAAGTTAAAACATGTCAGCAGAGGTTGAAGGTTATGTAAATAAAGCTGCTGGGTATGGTCACAATCTACACAAATTTCTTCTTGTCGACCTTATTTCCTCATCCCCTCCCAGATTTGTTTCATCTATATCACAAGAGGGCACCCTGCATCAAACTACAGTTTCCCATCCACAACTTGAAAACAGGAAAGTCCTTGGACTGAAATGGGCTTACAGGGAGAGGGGCACTGAAGGAAGGGCCACCAGGGAACAGCCGGTTGCACCTGCAATATCAGTGCCCTCTCCTTGTGTGAGAGGGATGAACACTCTCCTTTTTTTATCCCTAGTAGGAAGAGGACTCCTAACTGAATTCAAAAGTAGCAGACTAAAAATAAGGCATTTAAAGAAAACAACTGTGTAACACTCTTCACTGAAAACCTTCCCTCAGTTATGCTGTAGGTATTTGAAATGCAACTCTTCCCTTCTTTCCTTCATTGTTCAGACCTCAAAGAAAATCAACTGCCAAAACAATTCAAAGCTATTTTGGCATGTTATGGAAACAGCATAATTTTGACTGTCAATTGCTTGGCTTTCTCCACTGCCAACAAAGTCCCTGGCTCCCAGTGAGAATTATACCTGAAATACTATGTTTGCTGCCAGTATGTGCCTGTAGTTGCCCATGACCAGCAAAGGAGGTGACCTTGTTCTCTAGGCCCCTTTGGTGTCCAGGTGCCATTCAAGACACACTGAAGCTTTCTCCCAGCCTCTCCCTATAGCTTCTCTGGCAGGATCTGGGTCTCCTGTAGCCAAGCCTGACAGTCACAGGTGAAGAGTATCTGACACCCCAGGACACCTGAACTCCTGCTCTGCCTGAAGGGAAGTGAAGTACAGCCCCTGGGGTGCAAACTCTAGGCATCACTGAAGCTGTTAAAACAAGCCAAGCCTGTGCTACATGAATTTCATTACTACAGTCACAATATTCACAAATAATTACTGAAAACCAGCTAAATATACAACTGATACTCTTCACATGGCATTATGTAACTACTATTTTGCAAGGCAGTTAATAAAAAAGAAAGAGTTTTATTTTTTTTTGTGAAGAAAAGCAGCACTTAAATAATCCATTTAAATATGCTTCTATTATATAAATGGAAATTTGTATAGGCAGAAGTAAATACAGACTTAAATAAAGGCACACTTTGCTTCTAGAGGTGGTGACTGACTGTTTCTGAAGTATAAAAAGTACTTAATAGCACATCAACAAAAGGCATACTGTGCCTTGAAACTCTGCATTATGAATTATGCAAGCAACATTCTGGGATGAATCTGGATTTGATTTTGTATGAATTGTAAGGAAAATTTTGTCCATTAAAAGACTGACAGTGTGAGGCTCTGTTCTCATAGACTTACCTTCTTTTTTCTTGGAACTTAATCTGATTTTGACATACCCTGTGAATATTGCTCCTGAATATATTGTCACTAATCTTTTGTGTAAACAGCTCAACATGAATCGCAGTTTCCAATTTTTACTGTAAACCTGTTGAAACAGAGATTCACAGAACAGATCTCTTTAATCCTCAGCCCTCAGAATACAATCTGGATCTTCAAATGAGATCTGTTCTCTGTGATGTTGCTTGAGAATACGTAATGCTGTAAAGCACCTTTTTTTTATGGGGCAAGGCAGCCTCTGAACACTAGTTCTGATGGTTATCAAATCATCTCAGACAGGGATCAAGGAATACCATCTGCTACTTCCTCTAGGCCTGATTCTGAACTGCCAAAGAGAAGTAAGTACCAAAATAGTAACATGTTTGCTCAAGTAGAAATTAAGGAGAAACAATAATGTTCTCTGTTGCTAACATCAGAGTAGATTGTTACCCTAGCAGCAGCACTAGGAAGGAACATCATGTTGTATGCAACCCAATATGTATCCTTTACTTGTTTCACCTCAGGTTTCATATGCTCTTTTTCTAAACTGCACCTAACCACATAGGTAAGTATATTTCTTACTAATTGCTCTGATTATATAAAAACTTCTGCTGTCATACTACTAGGTTACTCTCGTTGGTATTTGATGCTATTTCCTTTTAAGCCTGTAGCACATATAGCATATCTCTGACTTCCTTTACTGGAGAGCCAGCAAACCTGAAGTTCAACATATGCACGCCAAACAAACTATTGCAACCTTAATTTTTATTGCCTGCACTTCTTCCTGCTCAACACTGCTGGCCACAGTTATGTGATATGCCTTAGGAAAGTGATATGCCAATTAATTTCCTACCAGATTCTCTTTTCTATTACTCCATAGCTCCTCTTCTAACTCCTTTTGTGGACAAACACCTGCAATTCTCTTAACTGTCCAGAAAAGAAGAGGTCTATGGAAAGTGTAACTCCTGAAATAACTGACTTTCTCCCAGGCCCAATTACTTCTGACTTTCTACCAACCTCTAGTGAAAAAAGTCCTACTGTGCATGTTGAAATCAGCAAGAAGCATAATTTTTCACATGTAATAGATCTTGTTTTCCTATTTTTTATTTTCAGTCTTTTATTGCACAGATTAGAAATGTGGAAGGTGGCCTGGTTTGGAAATGCAAAGCAAACATGTTTCTCCATTACTAAAGAAATAGTAAACCCTCTATCACACATGAAGAGAAATACAAAGGCTCTACCCAGGAATGTTGGCTGCCCAAATGTGTCAATACCCTTATGGTTAAACAGGAAAAAAAGTATCAAGGTGGTAGCTTCAATGCCTCCACAGTAGCTTCAAAACATACTTCTGTCCTTCAAGGCAGCATTATCAATAGATAGATCATTCATAAAAATAGGGTTGATCTGTTTGACTGACATGATGAGCTGCTTTGAATTTCTTTGCCCCCATTAGTCACACTGTCCTGAATCACTAGCCTTGAACTTTCAACCACAGCTCTTTGGAATGGTTTTCTCTACACACCTTTCTCCCCTCAAAAACACACTTAAAAAGCAGTGAGGCATTCCACATGTAAATGCTACTGAATTATCCGACAACAAGGACTGGTTAATGGCATACTGGTTCTTTCTAAGGAAGGTTATTTAATCTTTTGACCACTAGACCAAACTTTGGGGCCTGCAGAGGATCCTGCTGTAACACCAAGACAGATATTTAGTGTGGTTTATCCCTCTCTGGAATGTATTGGCTCCAGATGCAGCTAGAAATCTACCTAAGAACCACTTCCCCTTCCAACCTCTGGACTTCACAAGGCAGGGGAGAAAAGGACTAACAGAAAGCAAATAATCCTGTCCCACAGCATCATTAATACTCAGACTGATTTGACTGTATAAATAACTGATGAAAAACAGCTCCTTTATTCACATTATCTTCTACATTTTTCTTCCTGAAAAGTAATTTCCCTGAAAGAAGAACAGTGTACTTGGCTTATAATAAGACATCCTTTTGGGTCACGCTGTAGCTGAAACTTTCTAATAAAGCAGAAATTAAAAAAATGTATTCCACAAGAGCTTAATGCAGCATAATGACAGTGTCAGTTGGTATCAGAGGATACCTTTTCTGGCACTAAACTCCCACTTCTGAGCTCACTGATCCAGTTTTGAGTGTCAAGGGTCAGCTTAGCACATGCCTAACAACAGGAAACTTGTAAATAGTTTGGTTCCCATGAAAATCCTTACCAGCCTTGTTCTGAAGCTAAAAACAACTGGTGCCACAGGACCACATAAGCATAAAGCACAGAATATAGTTGCTTGGTAGAATTAGGCTGTCTAGATCTGACTGACAGCAGCAGAACAGATGCAGCTTTGAGGGAATGCACCTCTAAGGCATTAGCCTTTCCTTTTATGTGGGAAAAAAATCTGCTCAGCATGACCAAGATAAGACAGAGGACCCGAGAGGAAAAGCAGATACTGCTGCACTATATAAGGACTGTTCTTCTTTTCCAGCAGAAATACTGCAAGAAGCCCACCAGGGAGCGTGCTACAGACTAATGCAACAGAAGCCTCCCGAAATGACAGGGAATATTCCCTAGAATAACAGAAGTCTTGTAAAGCGAATGACATTTTGCCTATTAACCAAAAAAAAGTTGTTTTCAGTGCTAGATCAAGTACCAGTTTCAGCTTTGTCAAGAAGACTCTGTCTGGGAAGGCTGGCAAAAAACCAACCCAAACACAAAATACCCTTGTTGAGGTTCTTGCTTGCTCTTTTAAAGGTGACAGTTGTAAATACGCTTTTGCACATTTTTGCATGCAACTGACTATTCTTTTCATTATAATGCCAGGAAGACTATTCAAAGTAGGAGAAAAGGGAAATAGCTGGATGATAAGGACAGGTACTATTCTTGTGGGCTTAGCCAGACATCTAGATTCAGCTTGTAGGGTTACTGAATTCTTGTAACTTCTCATTTCAGAGAATTTGTGATATTTTCTTTAGAAGCTGGTTGACCATAGAAGAATAAGTCATTTTCTCTCTTACTTGCTACAGAAAGGTGTGAATGGCTTTTTCCAAACCAGTGGTTCAACAATCTGACAATCAGAACAGTGGCTACACCAAATGATGTAGCAGAGGGCACAGTGCGTGCTAATATTCTAACATCAAACACGGAGTTCAATAATGGCCACAGGGGCAGCCCCTGGCTTGCCCCAGGCTAGGGAATTTGCATTCCCCTTTCAAGCACCAGTCACAGGCTCCTGCACCTGCTGCCCAGCTTCTGTGGTATTGCAGCAGCCACCTCTCCATGCCCTGAGCTCTCTCCACACCAAAGCTCTTCTTTGAAATGTGCTGCCTTTTCTGCCCCACAAGACAACGCGAAGAGCCCACTCTCTGGATGGAGGCTGAGTAATGCTATCTCTGTTATTTACAAAGGCTTCATTCCAACTGCATAAACAATAAATCCATTTCTAAACCAGGCTAGCAGTCAAACTGTGTTACAGTGGAGGAGGAAAGAAGAGAAGTTCTTTTTACAGGTAAGCTACCACTTTGTTCAATCCTCTGGTTTTGGCTAGAACTAAAATTGTAAAAAAAGAAAGTTAATTAGGATAGAAAATGTTTTCTCATGGAAGCTCATTTCATTACATTATTATCATATTTGTCCTACTTTCAGAAGATATGGATGAGAAATACACAATTTTCCATGCCTTTCTATATAAACTAAGTCTTGCCTATAAGTCTCAACAACAGGGGAAGGGTGTAGAGGGGAATTGGGGAAAGACCTCATCAAGCCATCCTACTAGAAGAAGATAATGTTGAAATTATCACCACTAACATTGTCAACCCAGCCACCTCTTTGTCCAGTTCAATGTCTACATGGGAACCAGTACACCACAATTGCTTCCAAACAATCAAAGCAACATATTCCTGTGGATAGGATTTAAAAGATACCCTGAAGCAGAATCATTGTTCACTGATGGAGTCAGCTATGTGAGAAATGAAACCCACAAGGTGGGGCATGCAGTAACAATTTCAGATCACGTTATTGAGGCACGGGAGCTTCCTGAGGCACCTCTGCACAAAGGGCAGGAATAATTGCACTCACCAGAGCAGGGCAGGGAAATGACATCAATATATGGACAGACTCAAAATATGCCTTTGGTGTAGTGCGTGCCCATGGAGTAGTCTGGAAAAAAAGACGATTGCTCTCATTGCAAGGAAAACAAATAAAGCATGCTGAAGAAATCTTAAAGCTGCTTGAGTCCATCCAATTGCCAAGGCAGCTTGCTCTTGTGCACTGCAGAGGACATAAAAAAGGTAATATGGACGAGGAAAGGGGCAATAAATTGGGAGATCAAGAGGCAAAAAAGGCATCAGAAAACAGCCGGAAAGGACTTGCATCCTCAATCCCCGATAGTAAAATCACAGAGATAAGCTCCAATGTATCATATTCAAAAGAAGATTTAAAACTAATTAAAGATCAAAAAGCTCAACTTAAAGACAATATGTATTATTTCAGTACAGGGCAAATTTTAGTACCAGAAAAGGTACTATGGAGAGTAATACAAGAAGAGCTCACCAAAACACATTGGGAAACAGAAGCACTGTATAATTATTGAAAGAGGCAAACAGTAGAAGAAATTTATACACTACAATTGTGCAGGTAACTAGAAAGTGTAAAACCTGCCTGCAAAACAACCCTTGTACCACAAATTAGAAACTGGAGAAACTGGAAAAGGTAACTTCCCTGGCAGCAATGACAGATTGATTTTTCTGAACTGCCTAGAAAGGGGGGGCACTGATATTTATTGGTCTTCACAGGTACCTTCTCAGGTTGGCCAGAGGCATTTCCTACCAGAAATAACAAAGCTCAAGATGTATTAAAAGTACTTTTAAATGAAGTCATTCCCCGATTTGGCATTCGGTCCACTATCTCGTCAGATAGAGGCCCACACTTTATAGCAACTGTGGTTCAAAAGAACAGCAAAAATTTACAAATTGATTGGCAATTGCACACTCCTTATAGGCCACCAGCCAATTGTCAGGTGAAGAAAATGAACCACCTCATTAAACAGCAAGTAGATAAAATATGCCAAGAAACAAATCTGCATGGGTATCAAACTCTACCTTGAGCCTTGTTACGAATACAGGTAAAACCCGAGTCTAAACTAGGTCTGAGCCCTTTTGAAATGTTATATGGGAGATCATATACTACTCTATAAAAAAGAGAGGACCTAGTGCAAACAGGAGAAGGATATATCAGAGAATATTTAATACCCCTCTCCAATCAGCTGTTGAAGCTGAATAAGCATGTAATGGAAACTAAGGCCAGTGGTATCGACCACCCATGTCATAACATCAATCCTGGAGACTGGATTTATGTTAAAACATTTACAGGAGAGCCTTGAAGTAGGAAGAGGACTTACCAAGGATTACCAAGTGCTACTGACCACATTCACAGCTGTGAAAGTGGAAGAAGTGCTGCCATGGATACATCACTCCTGCGCCAAGAAAGCTCCAGCTCCTGAACCGGTGAGACCTGACCAAAAATGGACCATCCCCAAGGCAGGGCCTACGAAGCTGTGATTGCATCAATCCTCCTGGTCATGGTAGGACAAGCCATGAACTATTCTCACCCTGCAGACATTACCAGAACAAAGGATAGGAATGACTGGTGGACCAAGGGATACACAGGAGCAGCAGGGCTGACCATCACTGGCAAGAACAGAGGAGGAGTGGTAAATAAAACAGTAACAATTTTAGAAATTGATAAACAATTGCTCGCCAAAGAACAATGGGCAGGGATTACCAAAATGCCTTCTTTCCAAATCCAACCTTCTAGTGTTGTTACCCTGTCATGTGAATTTGAGGAAATTTCAGAATATTACCTGATGGCTATGGCAGGATTGTATTTGGTGGATTTTGGCAAACCTGCTCAGTGCCATATGTCCACTGTTTGTGAGGTCAACCAGGTATTCTGTTACTATTGGTTTGAAATTAATCAGAATACCATTCTTTATTGTATGGCACATATTAATCAGAATGGAATTTGGAAAATGCCATACAGGCAAATGGCTTTTATTTCAAAAGCCAAAAGTAGCACCATTACCCCCACACATGTACCTGCAATCTCTTTGAATTTCTCAGGTAATTGTGTAACTAAATCTGTTCATGGATTTGCTTATTTACCTCTCCTAATGGAACTCATCATTGGCGACTCAGGGTATATTGGACGTTCAGGAGAAATTAATAAAGATAATACAGGAAAACAGCAGAATACATTTTAAATGTTATTGGGGAGGGTAGGTTCAAAGAAGCCTGGGGTAGACATATAAAAAGAAAGGGAGAGGTAATATTTAGGGATAAAAACACATGAAATCAGGATAGCAGGATGACCACATTTTACATGCCAAAGGATAGCACTGTGACTGTAATCTGTTTGTTTTCTACTGGAGATCCTTGGGATTCCATGGTTACTATACGTGCATCCCTGGGAAAATGTAGCCTTACTAAATGTGAAGGAAATAAATGTTTGGTGGAATATACTATTATGCAACCCACTCTTATGGTCTGCATAGGGCACATACCAATGATAGAGAATCCTTCCTTTACTCACAGGTAGGCCTCCAGATCCCTGGAACACACTACTCTGACAAATAAACCTTTTAAACCAGCTGACTGTGCAGTGAAATATCATAATCTTTCCTTGTAAGACCATAAGTAGTCAGACAATCGAGTGAACAAAAGCTGCTCTTGGACTCTACATATTCACCAAATGTTCAGGTAGAAATTCAGAAAGACATATCCACAGTAAAAAGGGATTCTCTGCCATTCATCCTCCAAAGTCTCGATGGACAGAGTGCTTGGTTGAGAACCAGCTCTCACCATGACAGAAAATGGAGAGATCTAACAGGATAGTTTGGATCAGGGCTTGGCGTACTGAACTCAATAGACCATGAGGTATTAGTTAATAAACTCATCACTGTGACCTCCAATCTGGGAAAATTGGAAGTACCACTGAAACCATCCTTAATGACCATAGCTGACACACAACAACTCACTGCAGACCTAATGGTATTGTTTGCTAATCACACATCTGAAGATTTTCGAGTAGTGACTAACTTTGTAGTTACAAGGAAATATTTCAGTGGTAATACAATATATCCAAGCTCAACTACGGATACAATCAGTAGCCATGAGAATCATTAGAGAATTTTGCCTCAGGAAATAAAGGAAACAACACCACAACCATGTCTGAGAAAGAACATCAGGCATGGTGACAATTATTGAATTTTACTTACAATTCAGAGCAGGAGCAGATGGAAGCATATGTTCTTATCATCTGCAAGGCAAGGGAATGGACCACATTTGCTATCCTAGCATTAGGAGCAATATCACAGTGATGTGGTGGTTAGACCCATAGGACGTAACATTTGGGCAAGATATGACAAACTCTTAGTGCAGAAGCTGGTATACCTAGAGAACAATTAGGATGTGTATGTGAAAATGCTGTAACAGAAATGAGGATTTATGTTTAGACACAGAAGACAATGTGTTCACCTCTGAAATGTTTCCAAATACACAGGTGCTACGTGGGGAAAGGATCTGTGTGTATCAGGACATATAACCACTGATGATTGTGAAGACTTAACTGACAGCACCAACTTCTATATTTGCAATTTTACTAAGATACGGGCATATGCAATTTTAACTATACTGCTCCTGTGACCAGCACGCAATTAATCTTGGATAATTACAAGTTATATCATGGAATACTTGAACTACAAATAGACATGGACATAAATATCCTCTGAAAGATGCTCTATCATCCTGATATCAAACAGATGATAGAAAAGGTGACTGCTACTTCATGTCACATGCTGGGGAAAGTGAAACATGACACCGTCAAAAACAAGAATATTATTACAGAAGTGGAAAAAAATTGAGAACATCATTGGTGAGACGTAGTCCTAGGATGGACTTCACTGAAATCACCCACAGCAACACAACTTTTAAACTTTTTAATACATCCAGTGTTAGTACTGATTTTGGCAAGTTTATTACCTACTATTATCAACCTCTGGATGTGGTGGTGAATTTGGACAGTAGCTCAACAAGTATATGTTTTGTGGTCAGTGCAAAAGAATTTGTGCTAGTTTAAAGGAAAAGGGGGACTGAAACCGGGGAGGTAAAGATGTATGGCCAGGGCCTAAGGCCTGGCTATGTCAGCATAAGCTGTAGAACTTAGCAGGAGTGTAACTTAGCAAAATCTAACCACTCACAAGCAGGAGAACTACCCAACTGAAAGGGTAAGATAAAACCTGGAAAACAGTGCTTCAGCACATAGCAGTGGTAATTAGTGATTTTACAAAGGGGCTGTTGGATAGGTGGTGGTGGTGTTGTTGTTTCAAATGATATGACTGTTTGCAGTGACCATGTAATAGAGAGTATTGGAAACAGGGAACCTGATGTATAGTGAGATAAGATAACCACAAACCGAACTTTGTACTGACCTGCAGAGGATTTATGGGAAAGATAAATTCAGAACTTGTTTGTTCCAGGGTATAAAAACCCCTTGAATTTTTACACATGGTGGATGCATACACGGAGGTGCTAACCTCTACGTCTGCCCCAGCTGAATAAAGGTGTGCTTTACTATACAGTGCTGCATAGTGGATTCCTTTGAATCACTGATCCTTATGGAATACATAACTCAGTGACTTACAGCACCTTGTACCAGCAAACAGGCTGTAGTTAAGGACAGTAACCCTGTCAATGGATGCTGCTTCAGCACTTAGAGAATTCAGAACTAAAATACTTGCTTGAAAAGGTATGGACAGAATATAAAAACCAGCTTATCTGGAAACTCAAGAGATGCAGTGCAACAAATATATGTATTTATTCTTATTTATTTTCTTTTTTTTTTTTTTTTTTAATAACAGTGGCAGAATAATTGCAAATACCTTTATTTTTGCCAACTATGTACTTCTGCTTATTGATTTGGCATCCAGGGTGATCTACAGCTACATGGTTATTTTTTTTTCCCATTAGGTTCATTCCAGGATAGAGTGACCAAGTATTCAGAGCCACGAAAAACTTATTAGGAGTGTAACACAGTGGACTACATCACAGTCATAAACATAATCCCTAAAGCAAACACACAGGAAGACTCATTTGTTCATAGCTATATTTGAGAAGAAGCTCCTTTTGTTCTTTTTGGCATCTTGCTGTTCAGTCAAAGTGGACTGTGTTCTCTGTTGTTAGCCTTTCAAAAAAATGCAGTTATAAAAATTACTGAATAAAAACATACTTTCGTATTTCAACGCAGTTTGTACATCCATTTCTCAAAGACTATTCTAGAAAAGTTAGCTTGTTCAACCTATGTAAGAAGAAGGTCAAGTACAGAAAATCAGAGTAACAAAACCATACAGTAAAAATAAGAATGTCTGTAACATGTAGTGGTTAGTTGTAAAGAAGTGAAAAAAGAAGAAACTGCCCTAGAAGTTGTAGAGCTACATAGATACTATCTTTTTATAGCAGGTGTATTTTCTACCACACCCTTGATTTTTATTACTTTATATTTTTTAAATAACTTACAATAACAATGAGTTTGCCTACCAGCAGCCAACTCAAAAACATATTGGAAAAAATAAAAACCCACAGCCACTATTATAGTGGTGGAGAGAAACTTTCCTCAGCAGTCAATTTGTTGTGTCCAGTCCTTTCCCTTCTTAGCAGTCCTGATCAGGCAGACTTCTGGGCTATATTCAGCTTATTAGGAATGGGAGCTCTTCAATGCAGACTTGGGTTTCACTGAAGAGAATGGTGAGTATTTCTCCTCTGTAATCTGCTGTGAACTCTGCGGAGTCCTCACAGCAACAAGCTGCAGCAAAAGGAAAGGAAAGAATATTCCATCCAGGTGTGAAATGATTCACAGGCGGCATCTGAGATCTTCAAAGGACTCTGTCAGCACTGTTCTCAATCAATACTTAAGCCTGAATCACAGCTGAGTGGGCTGTGATTTTATCTCATCTGTCAGATGTGAGAAGCTGCCTGTTTGTTCTTGAGTTAACTTCTTTCATCTTTGCTGGCACAATATCGCAACTGACTGCACATTGTTCATCACTTTGAATGCCACTCAGTGTACAGAAAAATAAACCAAGCCATGCCCCTTGGTAATCCACATAATGCAGCAACAGCAGGCATTTGGTGCACTAGACTCTGCCCAGGAGCGCTGACCTGAAAGGAAGAGGGAAACGCAAATAGGTAAAGACAATCATTAGAATTATGTAGATCTCCTCAGACAGCTTCAGAGTGCCTATGAAAAGGATCCTGGAAGCTGAGATTTGTGTTACCACTGATTTTTATCTTTCCACCCTATGTAATGTGGAGATGTCTGTGCCCTGATGTGAGTAACTTCCTGTCTTCTCCTCAAAATAAGGGGAATTAATCAAATGCAATTATTACATCCCCTCATGATATTCCAGAAAAGAACCAATGTGGCCTGAGGAGAATCCTTAGCATTGGGGTGTTCGGTGTCTCCTAGCAGTGCTGCAGAGTGGATCAGAGAATTGGGGTGTTATATCCATGAGTACCTCTAGGTGTTAACATACCAGCTGCCTGCAACAGTGACAAGGACACCTCACTAAAGGTCAGTTCCTTGGGATATCAGTAGTTTTAAGACTAAAGTGGAGGTATGGCTCAGGGGTGAAAACACAGGCTATTTTTACACCTGCTTAGTTTTGTGTCTCTATCTGTGCACCTGATTAGTTTTCTTTGCTACCATGAATTCAGCTTAAAAAAAAAAAAAAATCAATTAGCAAAGCAAAGTCTAAAACAATGCCATAGTGGTTCATGTATCCTTCCATAATTAGTAAAATGAAAAACTTTATGAGGCTATATTCAACCAGCAGTAGAATAAAAGCCAAAAATATGATTTTGCTGAAATTTGGTTTTTTTCCAGCCTGGCCTCTAAATTGTTAACTGGTTTCATGAATACATTTGGCCCAGAGTGATCTTTGTGCAAAGCTCAGCCCTGTCTGAAAGGCTGGTGCACAAAGGGATGCAGTAGCTGTGAAAACATCTGCTTGGAAACCAGAGTGCTCTCTATAGTGCTTGTGAGGAAGCAGAGATTTCTTGGATTTTAGAAAGTATTTTTTCCTACACCGAGTAACATAAGAAATTAAGATACAAAATTACTTATTCTAAGTCCCGTTTCCTGAGGGAAAGAAGGACAGAGAGGGTTTAAGATAAAGACCGATTGTTCTATATTTTTCCAAGAGTCCCAGATTGGAGGGGGGATTTACAATGACACTGTGCTCCATCTGTTGAAACATGTAGTGTAGTGTGCCATTTGGTTTTAAGTGTTTGATGCTTGCTCTGTATCCCATTCTGTTTGTTTATTGATCCGGGTAACCTCTGACACAAACCTTAATGTCTTCCATCTGTCCTTTTCAACGTGATTCTCAGGACTTTCGCTTTCATAGGAAGCCAAGTAAAGTGCTGCAATCAGAAGCAAACACATTATGTTAGGCCTACTGGCATCATTAAATTTGCTCTCCCTGAAAAGTGGACTGAGTTAAATGAAGCAGGCATGTATTATCCATCCCTCAGATCAGGGCTCCAGAATCCCATTAGGAAGTATAGCATTGCTTATAATTGCATCCAGACGATACTAACAACTGTGCATGAGAACAAAGACTACCCTGAGGGGGAAAAAACAACCAGTGGAAGCTCAAAAGTAGGAGTAGAAGAAAGCACTCAAGGAAAAAAAAATGAGCCCAGGGACATGTTGCTTTGTAAGTAACCAGTGAGTCCTGTTTTCTTTATCAAGCAGCACCCTTTAGTGCAAAGTATCCTGAAAGTCCATATAAATACATTTCATATGACATTTAGAGGGACATCAATTTTATTCATTCCATTTCAGAGAAAAGGACAATGTTGATTGTCACAGACCACACGCATATAAAAGAAAAACCATATCTCCTCTGCCATTTGTAAGGGAGAAGGTTTTTTTACTTGCCAGACAGCGATGTCTCAGGACAAAGTCTTTCTTTACTGTGAGGAAGCCACAACTTAACATGGGAAGACATAAGCAGTAGCCCGTGACACCAGACCTGCAGGAAGTCCAGAGCTCCTTACCATCATCACTGAAGACTGGGACGGTGAGCAAGTACTGCAGAATCTTCCAATCCCTTTCAAAAGGACACTCCACTTGCTTCCATGTCATAAATTCACTGACTTGTTTTGCCAATTCCCAAAATTTCTGTCAGAATAGAAAATGGAAGGGGCATTATGAATTGAACTGTACTAGGTACTCTGAACATTTTTTTAAGAAGAGAGAGATCATGGTTTTGAGTCCAAGCCTTGGACTGATCCCAGCTTTTAAGATAGAACTGAAAATCATCTGACACAACAACTCAGCTTCTGACTTTTGTGTTCCTCTTTCAAACTGCAGTAACTTCCCTCTCCTTCACGTTCGTAAGATTGCTGTTATTTATAAATACAAGTATAATAGATCATGAACTGCACTTAGTTTCTTTTCAAGGAGCTGGTAACACTCTTATGCCAATCTTTAACTTTGATAATGCTCATGCCTTTTGTTTTGCAATGAAATACTTAGTGATTTTCACATCAGAAGTCTCTAGATGTTTAATACAGACATTTCAAAATCCAGATGTTTTTTGTTAGTTAGTTAGTCTGAAATGCTCTATTTTCTTGTTGGAAATTTATGCCAAAAATGAACACTCTCCACATAGTGTGTTGACATCATTCATTGATAAACTCCTTTGATTAAAGTTTAACATGCCTCAAATGCACACGGATTCCTCGAGCAAAAGGAAACTCCAGATAGCCTAGTTTTAGAATCAAGCTAATTCACGTCAATGACTACAAGTGAAGAGCACTGTAATTTTGTGTGAATGACCCAGGCTTCTTAAAAACTGAGTACTGGAACACAGTTCACTGGGTAATCCACACTGTCAGATAACAAGCATGAAATCAGAGGCAGAACTGCTGAAAGACAAGAGACTCAAAACTCCCTCACTGCTGTTCTATCACAGGTTTCTTCAGAGACAATCTGTGACTTAGATGCATGAAAATGCTGCCTATATATCTTGCCAAAGAAGGAACTCACCTTCTACATAAGCAATTAAAAATAATCTCTAAAATACTAACTTGAATGATTTTGTTGTTAAGTGTAATAAATCTGTGAATTGAAACCTTGAGATTAATTTGACCACTGGGAAAAAGTTCTGACTTTTTTCCCCACTAGGAAGTTATGAATATTGGCATTTTCCATAAACACTCAATCTTCAGTAAAACTGCTTTTTCCTGACTACCTCCCAGCTCCTCTGAGAAATAACAAGTATACTCAAGTTCCAGTCTAATTTTGCTCTTCCCAGAATCCAATGGAAGTTGAACCATGAAATGATTCAGTTTTCTATCAAAGGGGCTGACCCCGTATCAATACCCCAGCCCACGGTGCTCTACTTACTTCAAAATTGACGTGACCATTTGGGAGACGATTGGCACAACCCTCATTGAGGAAGTAAATATCTTTGATCAAGAGGCTGAAGAAAGGTATTACGATCTAAGGAAAGAACAACATTATTCTCAGTCTGGTCCTGAATCAAGACATAATGCTCTACAGAGAAAAATAAAAAGAAGTTGCGTGGTACAGAAGATAAGCAAAAATTCTGCATTCACTGCATTTTGAAATATATTATGTCTCTCCACAAAGAAAGCCCACCCTGGAATGGCAAGCTAATCCCTATAGCTTTATTTTCAGCTTTATGCCAAACTGCTTCCATTAACTTGAACTCCTCTTGGCACAAAGCTCCCTCACGGTCACAACCAAAGCACCCATTAGCCAGTCACTGCTTGTCAGCCGAGGCTATGAGACGTGTTTAGAACAACAACATGCCTAACACTTTATTTCTATGTCATGTCCCTCTTGTTTTCACTTTTTCGTTCTTCCTTGCAGATTCCAGCAGAGAAATGCTCCGAGGTGCCTACTTCTTACATGTAATCCCTGCAGGGTATCTCATAGTGTAGCTTTCCCTCTTGACAGGACTTGCTTGGTAAATGAGGGGAGATGTAATAAAGCACAGCAGGGAAAATTTGGGGCTAGCAGCAAAAATGGTTTTTGAACTACAACTCCCTGAGCTCATGCAAGAAATCAAACCTTGGTGCCCGTTGGCTTAAAATGAAGCATTTCCTGCCAACTGAACAAAACAAAGTATCTTTCTTTGGAGAATGCTGGAACATTCTCACATTCTTAAAATGGTTCTATTTTAATTATGCTACAAAATTTTTCACACCTACACATCCTTGTTACAACTGGGGATAAAACAAATGCCACTTATTGCTATTTCCATGGAAGACTCCACTGCATCATTTAGATATCTGTACATTCTTTCTTTGAAGCCTTAATCACCTTACTTAAACTTCTGATCCTTTGTATGATATGGGAACAGATCCTAAGGACTCAGAAAAAAATTCTCCATATAACAACAGTATAGACCAGCAGACAGCACACGGATTTGCTTCGTCTGCCTGGTAGTTTACTCTATGAGCAGTAAGATCAGGTTCATCAAACACAGTCCTAATATTATAAGCAGTTGAGGAGCAATTGCTTCCAAGTGGAAAGCAGCTAGGAAGCTATTTGGTTCCTTTCCACAAGAACTAAAACTGAGATTCTTCATTAGTATATGACAAAATACAGTTTATATCTCAAAAGTTCATTTATTTTAAAAATACAGAAAGATGCCACCTCTATTAATGCATAGTTCACGGTTGCTCTTGAATCTGGAAGGTGGATTTTAACCCAGTGCATTGCACAAATACCTGATTAATGCCACCATTTCCACTAAAAAACTCTAAGGTATATTTAAAGTTCATCTAAAAACTATACACAGGAAGAGGACTCCACAGCTCTGTCTAGATTTGAGTTTTAGAATACCTTTTCTGATAAAGTTTTAAAGGTTTTCCACTCTAAGCCATAAATCCCTTAAAATTTAGCACAAGTAGCAGCTCTAAGAGGAAATTACTAGCAACCTCATTTCAGTCCTTAGCTTTTCCATCTGTTCTACCGGTTTGTGAGATATAGTTCTCTGAAAAAAAAACCCACAAAAACCAAACCAAAACAATGAGCTGGGGCTATATTCTTACTTTATTTAAACAATCAAAGTGATCATTTAATGTTTGGAGCTTTCAGTCAGCACCAAACTGAACTGGCAGCCTGAAGTGGCCTTTTACAATCCCACCAGGGGTAGGGCTGCTGAGAATCAGAATTCCAAGATGAAAGTTTGCCCTGCAATTTAATAAGCACATTTCATTTTGCCTCCTGCCAAGTAATTTGTAAACATACCTTCTCTCTGTTGCTGTGAGCTGTCAAGGACCTCTGAGTGGCTCCACGCAGAGCAGTTCGGTAATTATAAAAATTGCTAGAAGGGTCCATCTGATGCTACAAGGCATAAAGAAATTTAAATAACGAGACAGTGGCATCACCACACACAATCGTTTTTCAATTGTGAAACTATTTTAAAAAGGAAAAGATCTTCTGAACAGCACCACAAGTACAGCTTTTTAGAGGACTGTGGTATCTCTTTATCTGTTCCTTTAATCAGAAGAGAACCTTATTCTAAAACATGTTCACACAGCACAACAAGGGATCCAATACAAGTCAGGGGCAGGAAAGAGAAGGCAGGCTTCATGGGCCTTCTTTCTCTCTCCACAAAGAAGGCAGCTCATCTTTAATTCAAAAGTCAAAATAATGAAACTAAGAAAACAATGGGTTGGCTCTTATATTCTGCTCTTCCTAGTATTCAGGTTTCTCAGAGCTGATGCAGTTGCAATGGCAAGGTACGACTGGACCCCTAAAGCTGTCACTGCCCCACCTCACTGCTCCACTGCTCACTGGCTGCTGCACCTCAGTGCTTGGGATGACTGCATGGCTCACAAAGCACAACCTGAACCAGCAAAGTCCAGCCTGCACAATCAGGTCAAAGGAAATTAGCCCATAATCTTAAGAGCAACTTCCTGAGCTGTGCAGCCACCCTTAAGGCAAGGAAGGTTATTTTCCACCCAAGGGTGGGGGATGGAAGTGTGAGGTGGCTCCAGTGATCCAGTTTTAATCTGTTGCCATAATACAAGTCAAATCTCCTGATGAGAGTAATAAATACTTCATGCCTGTGTCAAGTACAAAACATTGTATTACCTTATTAATAAATAGCCTGAATGAACCAATTGTCATTTATGGCAGGATAATTAGGTGACTGGCAAATAATCTCTTGGGTAAATCACAAACATGTAGAGTGCTGCACCTACATGATCTTTGACCAAGTTCTCTACTACCTGAAGGTAAGTGTCTGTCAATTAATTCAAGACAAATTTCTCTGAAAGTGCAAGGCAGCTGCCTTACAGCTCAACTTGACTTTCAAAGGCAGAACTGCATAAGGTAAATCTATACAATTCCTCTCAAATACATCTCCCTTTAAAGGGCTTACCCACTTTTTGTTTTCATAATTCTTAGGAAGTGGGTTTGGGAATTAAAAAGCCCAAACAAACAAACTTCAATTTCCTTCTTTCAGATCAAAAGAGCAGAAATCAGACAATTTCCACAAATATGCTAAACTAAACATGTCATAATGAAGCCAAACTCATGCTTTAGAGTAGTCAAAAGTAAAATTCTATTAACAGTCCCCTGTCTAAATATTAGCCAAACTTACCTCAAGAATATAAAATTTGGCTGTCTTCACTTTAGCCCAGGTTTTCTTTAATCGAGACACAGGACTCATGTTCATGCCAGCTTGAGGTAAGAGAAAGAGATTGTTGGAGTATTATAAGAAAAAAGTCTTTCAAGTAGCTAGGACTAGTAAGTATTGCTAAAGCAAAGGACCTATTAACAAGGACAAATATTTTTAACAGAACTACTCAAGAATTGAACTTGTTTTCTTTAAATTCCAAAGCAATCTTAGAAACAAAATCTACATCTCTTACAGAAAGAAAGCATTGAAAAAATGCTATGACATTATTTAATATGGATTTGATAAAACATGAATATACAGTAGAAAAGCTCAAATGGGTGTTCTTAACACCTAGTTCATTGAAAACTACACGTAACTATGAAGTTCTCACAGTTCAAATGAAAAAAAAAGTTACCAATAGTTTCCTACCAGCTGTAAAGAGCTCTGAATTTTTTAAACCACTAGGATATTTATGGTATGATAGAAATAATGGAAGACATTGATTCTCCATATTACAGGAAAAGTTACCATTTCAATTTAGCACTGAAGTTTGTTATAAGAAGTGGGGATTTAGATCTCTGAACAGTTGCAGTGAAAGATTTGGTTTTGAGTATTTGTACTAAACTTCTAGCACTACAACAGTGTTGAGCAATTCTCCAGCACTTTCCCTCCCAACTTCATGCTGCTGACCAAGCCAAGCAGCAGACTTTTGTGCAAAGCATTGTGCTTCCTTTATCCAGATCCAAATAGGGATACAGTATCTCAGTACACATACTTACAAATAATAGCCATTAAGGAATTAAAGTTGCCAATGTTAAAACATTCCCGTGCCACATCGATGAAATATTCTATCACTCTTGCTCTGTGCTTCTTCTTCACAGGCTGCAAGAGATGCCATTATAGTGTTATGCTCAGCAGCAAACAGAGCACTCTGACATATCCCCTAAAGAAACAACACCCCTGTTAAAAGTCTTTTCTACATGAACCATGGCTTCACACTATTCTTTACATGCAGAGGAACCCAGACTATTGTGTTCAAAAGCGTTCAGGCTAGTAAAGACAATCCTGATACCAGGCAGGTAGATGGCAAGGACAACAGGCAAATAGGCTCTGCCAAGAAGGAGGATATGAACAACAGTAGAGCAGAGAAGAGGGTCCATTCACAAGGGACTTTCACAGGACAGAACTGCAGGCCAGTTGCCCTCCAGTTCCAACCCAGCATAACATTACCACCGTGCCACAGGAACAAGGTTGAGACACCAGTATAATGCTGAAAACAACAAACTTATTTCTTCTTCAGGTATGTGCTGACCTCATCCAAATGTGAAAAAGTACAGAGCTGAGAGAATGAAAAGTCCAAAAGGCACCAAACCTGTAAAGACTTCACAGTTTTAGATAACTAGACTAAACAAAACCTTGCAGCACAAAAAGTCCTTGCTCACCATACAGATTTCTGTGGCAACCAAGTAACTGAGCCTGTTAAACCATTCCACGTAGGCTTCAAGATTCCGAGTCTTCTTCTGATCTCCATAGCAGCTCTACAGACAGAAGAAAAATATCAACTTTTAGTGCAATTTCTGTCTTTTCCCTGAGGAAGACCTTTTGGTTTTCTGCCTTGCCATCCCCAAACATTGACAAGTAACCAGAATAACACAATTACCGAAAGCGACACAAAGCTTAGAGCAGTGATAGCATTTGAGCATGTTCTGAGCTGTGGCCCAGTAAAGCACTTGAGCAGGCACGGAAAACCCATCATGTGCTTTAAGTCCTACTGGGATACTTGAAGGGCTTAGGATAGACTTATGCAAACTATCGAAGCTAAGTATCTGCTTAAAGCTTCCTTGAATAGGAACACTGTTTCAGTCCTTACTCCTGGCCCACGCTGGAGTACACAGCAGACACATTATGCTCTCTGCAAGTGCAGAAGGCAAACAAAGGCCAGGCCACTGCGTGGGCACATTATGACAAGTTGATGACAAGCTGACATACTGCATCCTAACTTTGGGAGATCAGCTCTACCAGTTTGATTGGATTTTCCCTATCCTGACCAGTGCATCTTGGAATGATTCCCACACCACATCTCAGGGTTGCCTAAAAAGGGGTAGACAGCAGTTATAGTGATCTTTATCTACAAATTATTTTCAGAGACCATCTGACTGAACATAAATTGTAAACTTGTGTCACCATTCTGTTTGTCATTTTTAAGGAGGACAGTCAACTCAAGTTTCAATAGACTGACTTTGGCACAGTTTAGTTACAGAGCATAAGTCATCTTGAAAAACACAAAAAACCAAGCCATCTTGAAAATGTCACTCAAGGAGGTGACAACTCTATCATGGCTAGCTAAAAATACTGCATCTTTGCCTTTCATCTTACATGGATCTAGAGCTCACTGCCCCCTTTTTGTGATATATGCCCTACCTGCAAATTGCCCCACTTGCCAATTTGCTGTGAAGAATTCAGTTTACTAAAAGGAAGAACAGATGTTGAAAATGAGTAATGTAAAAGCCAGATTTAAACTCAGCCTCCTTCAGCTGTAGACCACAGCTGGCCTGGAGGTGGCCTTGTAGGGAGCCTGGAGAAAACACTCATAGGATGAAGTTATCCCTTAGCTTAAGTCAGAAAAAACAGCAAATGTGTTTTTTGTTTCAAAAAGTCAATTTGTTGGCTGAGTTCTGGAGCTCCAGGAGTTGTCCTCCAGAAAGAAAAAAGTATTAACAGAATGTTTAAGAGGAATACTAAAGCCTTTTCATTATAAAGTTTGTTTCTAATGGCCCTCATTTATTGCTGGACCTCACTTCCAACTCATGGTGCACCTGAGCCCCACGGTGTTAAATGCTGCATTTCAGAGCTGCTCCAATTACCTTGTCATTATTCAAAGGATCCTTTTGAACAAATGCCTGGATAAATTCTTCCGGTCCAATATAATTGAGTCTCTCCTAAATAAAGCACAGAAATAGCCAAGTCATATCCCATGCTAACCTGCACTTCAAAAAGAGGGGAAGGATGAAATCATACTTGGAAGTATCACAACTCACAAGCTCTATGTGTGTCAGCTGCTGAGCTAACACATAGGGATCATTGCAGACTGTGATTATGTCCCTCTGGATGGACTGGGGCTTGGTCTTTAGAACCGTGAGGCGATCTGCGGATGTGGCATCAATTTTTGCAAGCACTTCCTCATACTGGCTGACAGCAGCAAGCTTCCGGATCAGGTTCTGGAGGAGCTGCTGCACGTTCTTCCGATACATCTGTTACGACATTAAAAAATCAGCGAGACGTTTTCAAAATGCAGGAAGGTAGCATTAAAGTCTGCACGACACCAAAACAGATGGATGCTGATGTCTGTATTTGTTGTCAACTTAAGATAAGCTCTACTGTGTGAATTTGTAATATTAGCATTTCAGCAGACCAAAAGGAATCCAGCTGAGGATTTAAACAGTGATTGTCCCACAGATTCAATATTGACTCAGCTCAAGGGACAGCAGAAAAGCTGTGCACAATCCTCTTCCTGAAAAGTATGGCCAACCACCAGAAGAAATACAAGAAATGAAAAAAATACATCTCCTCCTGCTTAAGACCACAGGAAAAAAAAAAAAAACAAAAACAACGTAGCCATTCAGTGATGAATAAAGGGCCTGCTTCTCTCTGAAACAATTAAAGATCAGTTTCACCAAAGTCACAGTTAAAATTTGCACTGAATCTGAGAAAAAGACGACAATAATGAAACCATCTCTCTCTTCTTTCACCTTTGCAGGCCTTTTCATGTAGTGGTTTAAGTTAACAGGAGTGACAAATTTAGGAGCAGGACTCCATTCTCAAGTAGATAGATCAGTGTAACCAAGGTGGTTACTCTTCCAAATTCCTAATACCATCCTAAAGCCATTAATGCAAAACCTAAGTGGCTGCAAAAAGGGTCATCCAAAATCCAATGGCAGTACAATACAGTGTGATCAGTCCAAGGCAACAACATTTCCTTTATTTTGATGAGTTTGCCATTCCCTCCAAAGCTTTTTCCACACACTTTTTTTGAAGGAACAATATGTTAGCATGGTGATCCATTTTAGCTGGACTCTTACTAACAGCTCTTAATAGTACCGGAGTTCAATAATTCAGGAAGTGGAATAAGAAGCTACAAGTAGAAGAGCAATAGTGAACGGTAATAGGAAACACTGATTCTTCTGTATCCTTTACAGTAATGACTCACACAAATCTAAGCAATCTGTAGAAAAGCAAGGTCAAGGAAATTGCCATTTACTGTTCCAAGCAGTTCACAATAAAACAAGTAAATTTACTGCAGCACTTGCTTTCCCTTTGTCTTTCTGAAGGAAACTTCAAAGTCAGAAACCCCTCAAAGCTAGAGCTGGGAAAGATTTATACCTCTCTGCCACAGTAAGATTGCTCTCTAGTGCTCATTTTTGAGCAGTTTTGTACATCTGCCTTTCCCCTCAATAGATTATTTCACTGTTTAAACTGTCTGTATAGCCAGAAACTTGACTGTATGCAACTCTTCACTCTTCATTTCACTCTTGCATTCACCGACTCAGCTTCCTCCAGGCTAAACAGTTCTTTCTTTTTGTGCCAATGGGTATTTTTCAAGTGGGTACGAGTCCTCAATCTTACTACTTTTCCTTGAACTGACCTTCAGTTTCCTACCTTTCTATTAAAAATACTTATAATAGTATAGGATCACTGTACAGGGAAAGAAGCCTCTTGGCACCTTACAGTGAAGGCAAACCTATTGCCTCCTCACCATCCAAAGCTCCCTTTAGCTGTCTTGCTGCAACTCTCAGCTTGCACATCAAATTTGGTCGCTTTTTTATTTGTCTTTCATACTGCATCTCATTCTCTTGTCCCTTCTTCTTTCATCCCTCCCTACTTCCACAACATCAAAATGTATTTCAGCTTCCAAATTCTCCTTAGGTTTGTTCTCTTCCATCCTTGTTTACAGCTTCTCAAGATCTTCCTAGGCCTTTGGCAGCACTCTGAACTCCTCCCAGCTTGTTAACTTGTGCTGTTTTCTGCCTCGTCCGTATCTTTATTCAAAAGCTTACATAAGGAACACCAGCCCCTGAGGAACACTGGAAACACGATGCCATTTAGCAATTGCTCTTTGTGTTTATAGTTCTTCCAAATGCAACTCCAGTGTCTTTCGTAATCTTAGTATTATGCCAGCTCCACAGGAAGGATCTGGTTATTGAAACCTTGTTAATTGCCTTTCCACTAAGTAAATACAAGCCTTGGCTTTTGGCTGAGTTTATTTCAGTACTTAAAAGACAACCATCAGTTAAGCATCAAAATATTTCATAATACCTCCACAGAACTTTCATCTGAAGACTAGGACTCAGGGAAAGGTCAAGTAGTTTCCTTGCGTGCTTCATCCAGAGCAAGGAATATGACAGCTTCCTCTGAGTCTTTAGCTGATGCTTTAAGCTCAAGACAATTCTTCCTGG
Organism: Scytalopus superciliaris; assembly: GCA_013400415.1. Classification (NCBI taxonomy): domain Eukaryota; kingdom Metazoa; phylum Chordata; class Aves; order Passeriformes; family Rhinocryptidae; genus Scytalopus; species Scytalopus superciliaris. Next base: position 1,393,107 of record VXBX01000899.1, read on the forward strand.
TCTAGTCTTCTTTTAGAAACTTTCCCCCAAATCTGTTATTAACTTTTTCACTGACCTACAGAGCAAAGGCCCAATTCCAACACACCTTACACAAACTGAAGAAATTATCAACATTGATAGGGATTTCTCACACATACAAGGCTTCCAGGTGTCTTAGCCAGCTTCTTCCAAGTGAATCCCTAAAATGACAAATACTAACATGCAGCAAGTTGTGCCTGCCTGCACAATATGGAATTATGCTATGTGCTTGGGGATGGAGAGGACCTTGCCCATGCTTTGAAAGAGATCTGCTTTTGCTGTGTGGTTTCTTCCTAGGCCTAGGTGCTAGACAAAACCTTTTGCCTACCAGCACCTTCATAAGTTAGTTTAACCACCCAGAGCCATACCATGTTATTAACAGCAACAAACCTGCAATATCAAAGCAGTAAAAGGAACGCCTTTTTACCCAATGACTTTGTGTACAGACAACTTACCTCATCCCCACTGGTTATTCTTTGTGCCAACTCCTTTAGGTTCCTCATCATTCTTTCATCTCGAAAATCATAAGGAAAAGTCTCCGTCCATTCAGTCAACAACTGTAGGATTTTCGGTGCAATTTTTTGCATCCAGTTCTATTTGAAAAGAGTAGTGAGGAATGTTACATGTAACAGCAATATAGCAAATATCTAACTCAAATGTTCTGTAGGATACTGTGGAGCGTAAGTGTATGAATGTCAGATAAATTTTTAAGCTTAATTTAATTCAGCATTGGATTACAGGACAGAGTCAATAACCATGGAAGCCAATGAAGAGACTCTCATTGGATTAACTGACCTGGAAATTAGGCCTTAGGTAGGTGGAAACCTTAGAGTGACTCCCCTCATTATCAGGAGTGTCTCAGTGCAAGGCATTTATTAGTGTTTCAATAACTCATGACTAACTGCTAGCAATGAGAGGGATATGTTCCAGTTCTGCCAAGGCTTATGCACACACTACACCATACACTGAGAAGTTGTTTATAAGCAGAGAACGGTTGGTGGGAGATGTGGTCGTTGGAGGCTGTCTTGGGCATAGTGACCACAAAATCATTTTTGATTCTCAGTGAAGTAAGGAGGGGAGCTAAAAAAGCCTCTCCCTTCGACTTCCAGAAGATGGACTTGGGCTTGTTCAGGACAGTGGTTCAGAGAGTCCCTTGGGGAACAGTTCTTAAAAACAAGGTGGTTCAGGAATGCTGGACACACTGTAAGAAAGAAAGCTTAAAGGCACAGGAGCAGGCTGTCCCTATGTGCTGAAAGACAAGCTGCTGGGGAAAAAGACCAGCCTGGCTAAACAGGGAGCTTTTGCTGGAACTCAGGGGAAAAAAGAGGGTTTATGACCTTTGGAAGAAAGGGCAGGTAACTCAGGAAGAGTACAAGGATGTCGTCAGGTCATGTACAGAGGAAATCAGAAAGGTGAAAGCTCATGTAGAACTCAATCTGGTCACTGCTGTGAAAGATAAAAAAAGGCTTTTTATAAATACATTAACAATGAAAGGAGAGCCAAGGAAAATCTCCGTTCTTTATTGGATGCAGAGGGGAGCATTGTCACCAAGGATAAGGAAAGAGCTGAGGTAGGTAATGTCTTCTTTGCCTCAGTCTTCAACAGAAAGACTGGTTATCCCCAGGGAGGCAGGCCCCCTGGGCTGGGAGAGAGGGATGGGGAGCAGAATAGACCCCCTGCAATCCAGGGGGAAGGAGTGACCTACTACAACATTTAGACACCCATGAGTCTATGGGACTGGATGGGATTCGTCCAAGGGTACTGAAGGAGCTGGTGGAAGAGCTCACCAAGCCACTCTCCATCATTTATCATCAGTCCTGGTTCTGGTTCATTGCGGAGGTCTCAGACGACTGGAGGCTGGCCAATGTGATGCCCATCTGCAAAAAGGGTTGGTCAGCCTGACCTTGGTGCTAGGGAAGGTTATGGAACAGATTATCTTGAGTGCGATCACACAGCACATACAGGACAACCTGGGGAACAGGCCCAGCCAGCAGGGGTTTAGGAAATGCAAGTCCTATCTGACCAACCTGATTTCCTGTTATGACCAGGTGACCCACTTGGTAGATGAGGGAAAGGCTGTGGATGTAGTCAACCTGGACTTCAGCAAAGCCTTTGATACTGTCTCCCATGGCATTCTCCTGGAAAAGTTGGCATCCCATGGCTTGGAGAGGTACACTTTTTGCTGTCTTAAAAACTGACTGGATGGCCAGGACTGGAGAGTGGGAGTGAATGTGCCGCATCCAGTTGGTGTCTGGTCATCAGTGGTGTTCTCCAGGACTCAGTTCTGGTGCCAGTCCTGTTTAGTATCTTTACTGATGATCTGGGTGAGGGACTGAGTGCACCCACAGCCCAATGAAAAAGGACCTCAGGGTGCTGGTCAACAGCAGATGAACATGAGCCAGCAGTGTGTCCAAGTGTCCAGAAAGGCCAATGGCATCCTGGTCTGTATCAGCAATAATGTGGCCATTGGGACCAGGGAAGTCCCCCTGTCCTCAGCACTGGTGAGGCTGCATTTGGAGTGCTCTCTTCAGTTCTCAGTTCAAGAAAGACATTGAGGTGCTGGAGCAGGTCCAGAGAAGGGTGACAGAGATGGTGAAGGGTCTAGAGGGTAAGTCATATGAGGAGCAACTGAAGGAGTTGGGGTTGTTTAGTCTGGAGAAAAGCAGGCTCAGGTGAGACCTTATCATTCCCTACAACTACTTGAACAGAGGTTGTAGCAATGTGGGGGTTGGCCTCTTCTCCCTGACAATTAGTGACAGGACAAGAGGAAATATCATCAAGATGTGCCAGGGAAGGTTCAGGTTGGACAAAAGGAAGAATTTCTTCACAAGGTTGTTAACTTTGGAATGGCCTGCCCAGGGAAGTGACCATCCCTGAAAGTGCTCAGGAAAGGACTGGATGCAGCACTTAGTGCTATGATTTATTTAACATGGTGGTGTCCGGTCAAAATTTGGACTTGATGATCTTGGAGGTCTTTTCCAATTTTAATGATTCTATGAATTATTCAAGTATCTTCATTCAATTTGTGTAATTTCGTGTTGTGATGGAGGTGACACAAAAAACCACGCATTCCCATGCAACGGGGTCAGCTATCTAAGCCACTCTGCAAAGACTGTAGCAAGAAGCGTAGCTTAAGCATACAAGACTTATCAGTGTAATTCTCATTGATGTGTTTAACTCATCTTTCCAACATTTTGGCATCATGTCAAGGCATTTAGAACCCTGAAAGAAAAGCAACCACTGAAGGACCAGTACAAGACATGTCATAAACAAGAAACACTTTTGTTTCTAGCCCATGTACTGGTAAAACAAACAGTGCAGCAGAAGCAACAGCTTTCATGGAGGACAGGCTGAGGAGTGTGGAAATTTCCCACGAATGTCAGTGAATAAAGGGTCAGATTCTAGTTGCTTGTGTCATATTTTCAGTCTGTTTAATCCTCGTGGGGACTCCCTTGAGTAGGAACATTTTGCTCTGGAACTGACAGGAGTCCCTGAGAGTGTGGGACCTTACCTTGTCCAGGCCAGGCTCACTTAGTCTCTGCTGCTCAGTGCACAGGTGGCACACTTTGGCCATGAGCTCATACGGATGCATGAACAGACGTGAACTGAGAAGGAAGGTGAAGATGTACGTCCTCTGCAAACAAAAGGAAGACAGAGAAAGGGATAATAAATTATCATCATTTTGATATTTTCTCAAAATGTGTTCCTAACAAATGTGTTCCCAATACTTCACTACCTGCAGAAGAAAGCTCTGCATGTGGCTGTGGCAAAAGCAACTACTGCAGAAGTAAGAACTTGGCATTGCTCCAGAATCAGTGGTTTAAGTTTGTGCTTGAGCCAAGTTATGCAAGGCAGGGCAGAGGTAGTTTAGCTCTCCTATTGCACACAGCCTTATTGCAACCTCATTATGCGAAACTACTTGGAAAACAAATTTCAACTTATGTTCTCTTCCTCTAAAGTGAACCTTTGAGTAAGCCATTATCAGATTACATAACTCTTTCTAGCCTGACAATGGAATAACATTCATGCTGCCAGTCTGAGCTACCTAGAAGACCAACAGAGAAATCTTGTCTGCTTCCACATGCTACCAGTAGAAGTAAATAGCCTTTAGAAAAAGAACAAACAAACAAACAAAAGAAACAAAAAAACCCCAAACAAACAGTTGACCAGATTGTTGAGCTGACTCAATTTTGACACACACACCATCTTTATTATGCTGTGTTTGCCTGTCTAACCTTGGTACACTCTGACCTTGTACTTCCTTTCAGTATCCCCAGATATTGTTCATTTCTCAGGGTATTGTTTGTCTCCTTGGTGAAATTGGAAGGAGCTACATAGCTTCATTTAAGAGAATAAAAATCCGTAACATTCTGAAGCTACAAGAAAAGCCTACTCATTTTTCTTCAGCTTTCCATATATCGTGATTGGAACTCATTGTGAGATGAATATTCAAAATATCCATTCCACTCTCCACATTGCCAGTGGCTAAATATCCCTGGCACCCACAAAAAAGATACTACAATGTTCCAGATTTAGGATCATGTTTGACCAACCAGAATCTAAATTGCTACATATTTAAAGTTTACATCAAGCATTATTGGCTAAGCATTAGCTTAAGCATAGTCCTGTACTGCTGTTAATTCTGCCCAAGTTAAAAAAGATCCTCTCTTGGAAACATGAACAGATCTATGACAGAACCCTTCAACAAGCAGAGATGCAGTTTCATCATTTCCAAGTCATAACCAACTGCCCACTCCAACCACCACCCCCACTTTTGATATCATTCTTTTTTACCTTCTTTTCTAATAATTACATAAAATGTCTCAGTACATGTCTCTAGATAGGCCAAAAATCCTCATACAACAAACTACTCTCTCATCAGCCTCTGCTGGTTTCAAACAGTGTGGTACTAGTTCAACATCTCTGTTGCTAATTGCAAGGTATATGTAGACATCAGATGAGCAAATGGGAAACAGGCATTAGAAACTGTTTGGTTTTGAAATAAATACTTGAAATAAATACTTTCATCGTGTCATGCTGGTGGTCATGCCTTTCTCCTCAGCTTCCCTGGCAGATTTTTAAAGGTCAATAGTACATGCAATCCATCAAACAGTAAGCCAGTCTAGGCTTATAATATATAAATGCTTATAATAAAACATACAGTTTCTATATAAACATATACATATAGTAAATTATAATAGTTAAAATTATAAATGGGTCACCACGGTTGTGCATCTTACAACAGCAGTAATAAAGCATTAGTCTTGCTAGGTTGGGTGAGTTACTGCAGGCTGCACTCACATAAAGCACATGTTTATCCTATTGTTGCTGATCAGTCACTTGAACCTCTTCCTTAGTGACACATTCTGCTTTTGCTGCACATGTGACAGTTCCTGTTTAGGAGATGCATCAGGCCAAGGCATAAAGTTAGCTGGGTGTATAAACTTACATCAGGATAGTAATCTACATTGGGTACTAAGTGCTGGATCAGAGCTTCCAGAGACCCAGACAGGAGATTGTTGTCATGGTAATAGAGTCCTCCACAGTTGTCCTCTTTCGACTGATACAGGTTCCTGTTGTAGCCGCTGCTGTCAAACACAGCTGCAAAGGGAGGTGTCTGTGGCATCTTTCCCTGGGGAGACACACAAAAGAGATAAAGTATAATTCACAGAAGGTACAATGTAAGAGGCTTTCTATTCTCCAGAGACAGTACCGCACTAGGAAGGAATCCCAGTGTCACTCCATGGGTTGCCTGCACACAGTCATAAAGATTGTACTGTTTTCAAGCCTGTGCAGATTTCTCAGGCGAGGGCCAACACAGGCTCTCATCACTGCCTGTCTATCACAATTACCAGGTGCTGCTTTTATATCTTGTTGTTTTTTCATCAAGTGGCAGATAAAACACCAAGGTTAAGAGTTAGAAGAATCATGCAAGAATCCTGACAGGTTTTGAGAACTCGAACTTTCCATAAAGCTTTTTGCAAAATGTTCACTGACAACTTTGGGCAAATCCTGAAAGTAGCTACCTAAGAGCAGCCATCTGATGGGGAAGCATGTTCAGGCTGTCACAAGCTGACACACCCTCAGGCTGTCACAGGCTGACACACCCCCAGCCAGTGCAGAAGGAGAAAGACTGCAGTGAGACTCTGTGAGAGGACAGTCTCCTTATGCAACACGACAGACCTGTAACTGCAATCAAAACCTCCTATTTCTCAACTCCACCCTGGTAAATCGCTGCTGGGTTTTCCCAGTTACACTGTGACAGGTGTGACCCAGGCTAAAGCCTGACGCTTCATGGCATCTGCCTCCACCTACTCTCTTGAGTGGCTCTACAGAACCTTGGAAAAATATGCCTTTGTATAATTGCTTACCAACTGTTGTCCAAGTTCACCAATAATATAAAAGATGAGAGCAGACTCAGATCTGTGAAACTTTCTCCCCAAATTCTGTCAAAATGTGAAAAATGCAGCCCTATGTTTTTCAGCTTGAGGAAAAACAAAGCAATTACTCATCAGTCTGCATCTCAGTGCCTGTGGAATAAAATGGCTTACCGAGGAAAAGATCAGTCAGTGCTGCAGGCTGTTCAGTCATCCAGAGCAGTGGGTGGGCAGCAAAGGGGACTATGACCACCCAAGAGCTCTTTTGGTGATGCACTGAAAAGGCCAAAAGATAAAAATCTCTCTGATTACTTGAGTGCTGAGTTATAAACTCCTTCCTTCTCATTCCCCCTCCCCTGCCCTCTGGGAGTAGCAGTTCTTGTCAGTGTAAAGAACGTGGGGTTTATAGCTTCGATGGCAAGCTAAGTTTGTGCCTGGTTTTAACCCCAAATATGTGGTGGTTTTAACTCTCCTACGGCAGTTACTGGGCTGTGGGTGCTAATAGGCATTCAGGGAGGGGCCAGATAAACTGCAAAAAGGTATGGCACGTTGCTTCCTATCCTCCCCACAAATGCGAGGCAAAGGAGATCAAACTAAGACAATATCCACAGGCTGCTGTGCTTGTGTGTTGACAGAGCATGTGCGTGTGCATGAGAAAAGCATTAATGCCCCTGAGCCATCATTGTAAGTGCAGATGCTGTTCCTTTTCTATCCATTGTACCAAATCCTTTTCTGGAAAAGGCTCTTTAAAGCCACAGACCTCAGCAGACAGTAGTCTGTGAAGGCACCCTATTTTTGAGAACAACTAGAGATGTGACAGCCTGGAGATAAATAGTGTGCTGCCATCTGTGTGCTCCACAGCTCACAATAAAGCACTTTTCACAGCGAGCTCAGCGCAGATGAGAAGCTATTAAATTATTAGCTAGATTCCTTAGCTAGGACCTGAAGCACCACACAGAGAGCCACAGACTTGCTGCTGCTGGCAACGTGTCCAGACAATGGAGACATTCAAACTAGCACAAGACTTAGTGGTTCAGTAAGTAAACAGTAAGAGAAAGCCAAAAACAGTTGCAAAGACAGAGGAAGACAGCGAAGAGAGCCTCCTGGCCTACATGACCTGTGCTAAATCCCACCTTCCGAGGTGCCAAAAGATATCTGCATCAAAATGGGAAAGAGTAAGGACTCTCCATGTCTGAAAAGTGACATCAGACACCGTGCAGCTGTTCGACCAGTGATTCAACTCCATTCAGACCAATGAACTGGGAGAAGAGAAGAATAAACACACGTGCCACACCATGAGAGCACACAGTGCAGGACTGAGCAAAACAGGGTTCCTGTACAAGACAGTTCAAATTACTGGGCAGGTGAGGTGCAACACAACTCTGGCCGTGCTCTGCAACAATAAAGCATTCTGATGCATACAGACTCCTGGTATTTCAGGTTCTATGCAAGGCTAACACAGTTTAAGAAAGAAAACATTACTGAGGAGCAGACAGGAACCTTCTGTAGTATTTCCTAGGTTTTCAGACTCTGTAAAGCCACAGACTTGAACAACTCCAAACTACTTTTCAGCCACTGGTACTGAAAGATGCCCGTGTTTGCACCAAAATTAATAATTCTTTCCAGCTACTGTAGTGAAGTTTATTCAGTTAAAATGCAAGTGGTAGTGAACAGTGTGTAAATATTGCCACCCACCAGATATTTGTGGCACTCTGACTCCAAGGTAATACTCCACAGGAAAAGTGAGAAAAGACTAGTTTGCATCTGCAGAACACCTCAACATCAATATTAGCACTATAAAAACACCCAAGGAGAGCAGTTGTTTCAATACAGATCTCATATTAACCAAAACAGCCTAATTCAGGGTGAGACTGGAATCTGCAGGGGATTTAGCCAGCCTAGCCAACAATTAGTTGTGATTTCATACAACCCTCACCACCCAAACTAGACAGGGAGTGTCTTAGTTTATTGGAAAAACCTCCACTTCCACCATATCACTAACTTGTAGCATGGTAAGAACTGAAACAGGTGTGAATCCCAGAAGGGCTTTTCTCTGACCTATTTTACACATGCATACTATATATTACTGCTCAATAAAATACAAGACTTTTTCAAAGGTCAGCAGGCAGGGCTTAAATTCTAATAACTAACTCCCAAAGGGAATGAGACCTTTTTGAAGTGTGCAGTCCCTAACTCTCTGCATAACAATTACTCCCAGGACCACATGGATCTTTCTTCAGACAAAACTAAATTTGACATGCAGTCTCCTGGTGCCTCATCAAGAGGAAAGAAAAAAATCACCAGGTCATTAATAGATGTACTGATTCATAACAATAAAATACAACTGCCAAAAGTCTGGCCCAAAAGGTACCTATTAGCTCATTTGTTTGCTATCTATTTCTGGAAGCTGCTTGATAGAGAGGGCTCAGTTCTGCTTCAGTGAAACACCAAGCTGTAGTAGCTGAGAGATGTTGTGTATCTCTGCATTCAGACCCTGCATTTCACTTGTAAGTGAACAGGACAGGACACGTTCTCCATGCAATGAAAAGGGAGGATATCAAAGTGTGACAGAGATAAATATAGCATAGCCAAAGGGATGATTCATACAACACATGTGCTTTTCCAGCATGACTCCTTTATTACCTTGACCTTGACTCCTCTGCTGTATTTTATATGGAGGTGGAAGCACAAAGCATCATGCTTAGTCCTAATTAGAAGCTGCTTTAGTTAAACCCTGCCTTCAGACTAACTTGAGTGGAACTGAAATTTGGTTACAGAGTAGAGAATGGTCCACAAAATCATGGCATACAGAGCAGTGATATCTTGGGACCTAAAAATGTTGTTGCTGAACCACATCAGTAAAACATCTGTCAAGCAAGAACTAGGCAAAAAGACAGGAAATATGACTGTGGTGAAAAACATCCTGAGAGATAAAAACTGAAACTTTTTAACTGGGCTTTGGAAACATTTGGCTAGTAATCACATGGAAAACCATTTGTCTCTCCTTTTTTATTTTTTTAATTTTTTTGGGGTTAAAGATCTGACTTGAAGGAAAGAGCAACGAAATAATTTCCTGGCTTACCAGTGATGTTCTTCTGTGACAGAGAAAAGTTGATAACGCTGCACTGTGGAAACAGGAATAAATTTTTTCTGCATTTAGTATCATTATGGAGAGTGTGAGACCTTGGACATTGAGGTTCCAATTATGACTCTGAGCAGCTCTCACAAGAAAGTACTTTCAACCTTTCCAGTAATAGTGTAAATCAAAAGTCAGAGCCAAAGATGATGTGCTCAAACTCCCACCATTTCCTGCAGGAGCTGAGTTCCAGTTTGGCAAAACTAAAGCTTCCAGGCTGCAAAGTGCTTGTCTAAACCTCTATGCTCATCAACAGGAAAAAAACCCTCTTTTCTACCATAAACAGTGGAAGGTTGCATTGATTTGACTTCATTTATATTAAAGAGCTCAGGCTGCACATCAGACATGTAAACCAAAACCAACAATGTGAACAGCTTGTATCTTTTATAGAAGCACCCACTGAGGAGTTCAGTAGTAGCCATGAAAGGTGCCTTTAAAGCCACTGCCAAACACTTCAGCTCCTCTGTTATGTACAGTTATCTCATGCTATATCCTGCAGCCAGAAGAATGGTGCCTGAATTTGTTATGAGTCCCAAGGCACACCTCCCCATAGAAGATGCAAACTTCAGAAATGCAATTACATCCCATCAGAGATGCTTCCCTATACAATCAGAAATCCCAACCCACATTTAGCATGTGATTACCATTCACCATTGTTCTCAAGGATGGCATCATAAAACTAAGGTATGGCAAAACAAAAGTCTGATGGGGAAAGGACTACCAATACTACCAGACTGCACCAACCTGGGAGAGTCTGAGCAATTCAGAGTAAGCCTCAGTTTTGATATACAGAAAGGAAGTAAGGAATAGGTGCTTGCCAGCAACATCCAGCTTTCTCCTAAGTGTGGAGTATTTCAGGCAATCACAGAATCATAAAATGGTTTGGGTTGGAAGCGACATTAAAGTTTATCTAGTTCTTAACCCCTTGCCATGGGCAGGGGCATCTCCCACTAGACCAGGTTGCTCAGTGCCCTATCCAACACTGTTCGGGATGAGGCATCCACAACTCCTCTGGGCAACCTGTTCTAGTGCCTCACCACCCTCACAGTAAAGAATTTACTCCATATATCTAACCTAAATTTTCCCTCTTTCAGTTTGAACCCATTACTCCTTGTCCTATCACTACAGTTCCTGATAAAGAGTCCCTCTCCAGCTTCCCTGTAGACCCCTTCACATACTGGAAGTTTGTTATAAGGTCTCCACACAACCTTCTCTTCTCCAGGCAGAACAGCCTTGACTTTCTCAGCCTGTCTTCACAGGAGAGGTGCTGTAGTCATCTTATCAATTTTGTGGCCCTCCTCTCAACAGTTTAATGTCCTTTTTATGCTGGGAACACCAGAACTGTATACAGTACTCCAGATGAAGTATCATCAAAGCAGATTAGTGTTTCTCCACCCCCACTCAGGTGCAGAACCATGTTGAACTTCATGAGGCTCACACAGACCCACCTCTCAAGCCTGTCCAAGTCCCTGTGGATGGCATCCCTTCCCTCCAGCATGTTGACTGCACCACATAGCTCAGTGTCATCAGCAAACTCACTGAGGGTGCACTCCATACCATGCTCCAAGTCGCCAACAAAGATATTGGACAGTATCAGACCTAGTACTGAACCCTGAGGGATCCCACTTCTTACTGGTCTACACAAGGACAATGATCCATTGACCACAAGTCTTTTCTTGTTGTCATCCAGTCAGTTCTTTACCCACCAAGTGGTCTGTCCATCAAATCCGTCTCTCTCCAATTTAGAGACAAAGATGTCATGTGGGACAGCACTGAACACTTTGCACAAGTCCAGGTAGGCAATGTCAGTTGCTTTGCCCCTATCCACCAATGCTGTAGCTCTGTCAGAGAAAGCCACCAAATTTGTCAGGCATGATTTGCCCTTAGCAAAGCCATGTTTGGTTATCACCAATCACCTCTTTGTTTTCCATGTGCCTTAGCATAGTTTCCAGGAGAACGTGCTCCATGCTCTTGCCTGGCACAGAGGTGAGGCTGACTGGTGGTACAGTTCCCTGGGTCTTCCATTTTCCCTTTTCTAAAAATGGGGGTTATACTTCCTCTTTTCCAGTCCTTCGGAAGGCTGCCTTGGAGCATCATATTCCCCACCAGTTCCTCCCTGTCAATGAGCACAAGGTCCAGCATTGCACCTCCATTTGTTGCCTCCTCTATCGCTTGTATGAGGAGGTTGTCATTGATACATTTGAGGAACCATCAGGATTGTTTGTGCCCTGCTGTGTTGTCCCCCCAGCAGATACCAAGGTGGTTGAAGTCCCCCACAAGGACCAAGGTTTGTGATTGTGAGGCTTATAGAGGGATTCATTCACACCCTCCTCTTGACTGGGGGGCCAGTAACAGACCCCCACTATCCCCTGTCTCTGACCTCCCTTTGATCTTGACCAACAAGCTTTCAGTTTCATCCGTCTCCAGGCAGACTTCCATATGTTCCAGCTGGTCACTGATATAGGAGGGCTACACCCTCTCCTTGTCTCTCTAGCCTCTTTCCTAAAAAGCCTATAACCTTCCATTCCAATACTCCAGCCATAGCAGCCATCCCACCACATCTCTGTGAGGCCAGTGATATCACACCCATACAGGCATGTACATGTCTCTAATTCCTCTTGTTTGTTCCCCATACTACATGCATTTGTGTAGAGGCATATGAGCCAGGCCCTTGATAAAGCTGACTTGCTGCCTTGAGCAGCTGGAATACCTTTGCACTGCTCTGGGCATCCACCCAGGCTACCCAAAACAAAAGCATACCAGACAGAGGCCACTGGTCACATTCCATACAGCTCTGCATGTGTGTTTGCATTGCTTACAAAGCTTTAGCTTTTTCCACTGAAAAGTAAAGTGAAATTTTACAGCTCAAGCTCTCGAGAAGACAAGAAACCTGAAAACATGAAACAGCATTTCATGTGCCTTACTTGCAGAAATTAACACCACAGAACTATCCCAGCTCAAATCTTCTTCCTCCCATTCTTCATGAAGAAGTTACCATACAATTCTCTGAGTGTGACTTCAGCGCCAGCTCTGACTTATAGTTCCTTCCTAGAAATACTTCTTGTTAACTGTATCTTGTAAAAGGCAGACTAAGAATATTATTTCATACTCACACAGAAGATGAAAAGAGGAGTGACATTGGTTTTTTCCTGTCTGAAATTGAGAATAAGATCAAGAACAACTCAGAAGGAATCCACCCCAGAGCAATAAGAGGACCAAAACTATCCACAGGTGATACTACTGGACAGTGACATAAAAGCAGAAATACATCTTGCACAGTATGTAGGGCAAGAGAAGACCTGAGGTAGACATAAAAAACCTGACTGAGCCTTAAAGTACTTTTTCATTTTTACTAAAACAGCAGAGAATGAACAATTTGGTAAAGTTTTAAAAAATTATCCTGGCAACAATAAGCTGCAAACAAACAAAAAAAATCCCCAGTAGGCAAAGAATAAACCAGGAACTGAATTTAAATTAGAGGCATTTTCCTTCTGAATGTGTATCTTTCTTGGATCTATAAATAGATCCAGCTGATGATGTGGGAAGGTCAGATGCAGCACTGCTGACTGATCACTCACGTATGAGAACTTTGGCACAGTTATTAGACAAATCCTGAATAACTTGAAATTAAAGACTTTGAATACTGAACTCTATAAGTGAGATGGGTATTAATATATTACTGTGTGAGCTTGGGAGCATAAGGAAAAGTATGTGGGGGTTTAAGAATGCCTTGAATTTCTCAAAATTTGCAAGGGTAGAAAAAGGGAAGGAAACAAACAAGTTCCTCTTTGCTGCTGATGTGCTGCAAATCCATGTCCCCTGCTTAGGCATCAGGAACCAACTCTGCTTCTATCCTTTCCTCATGTTCTTCCGTGGGGCAGAAAGAGTGATGTGAGCATAATGATGCTGAGAGTGGATGTGCTACTGCACTGCTGCAGTGCCAGACATGCACAGGCAAACAACATCATGGCAAAAATCCCAGTTGCACAAAAATTACCCAGTCCAGGAAAAGAACAAGACCTATATTCTTCCCAACAAGAACATACAAAACAATTTGTCTGTATTGCTGGACATACAAAAGCAACAGCCTTAAAACACAGAACAAGAAAGGAAGACCACACATGTAACATATTGACTTTAGCAACACAGTTGTATCTTACCATGATCACAACACAGCTGTGATTTCTAGCTGTAGGTTAAAACTGAGGAGGCCAAAATTATTTAAAGACACTACATGAAGTATGCTTCATCACTGACTGATTAATCTTTTCATTAAGTTCATTTGTGAGTTATTCTTAATTTTATGGATAATTTCTTCATCTGGATGGCATCCTTTTAGCATCTGAATTCAAAGTATGGCTGTTCTGTAAGTATGATTAAAAACATCTTTTTGATAATCTCATACGTTTTTTTTTGCCCCTGGTTTTAGAAGAGAAGTTTAAAACATGAGCCATACAGGATAAGTATCTATTTTGAGTGACATGACAGATTTATACAGCAGTAATTATATGTCAGAAAGCAGAAGAGAATCTAGAAAAGTTCACTCCATTGCATACTCCATAGTGACTTCTGCAAAATGTGAGAGACTTACAGAATGAACAAAATGGAAAAAGCTGCACAAAAGTCTCAGGCCAACCAAAGGATGCAACGAAGTATTACCCATCTTAAACAACAAACAACACATACACCTCCTCTTTTCTACCAAACCTTTTGAGCAGACAGCTGGATTGAAAGCAAGGAAGTTTTGACAGACAGTCAATATGGGATTGTATTAAGAAACAACTTCTCCTTGTCCCAAGACCTATTTCCTTTAGAAAAAATCATAAATGGACTGTCCTCCAAGCACTTTGTTTAAAATGAAATTAAAACACAAGCTGGCATGATCTCCTCATTTCTATGTGCTAAATTTTGTTCAAAATAAATACCATTAGGAAAGGCAGACAGACTACTGGCTAGCCAGCACAAAGCATTAAGGAATTGGTTGCAACTGCTGATGGCCAAATTGAGAGCTTTGACGTAAGAGCACAAGTATATTAAATGCAAGGAAGACACAGGAATGCTACTAAAGTCTTACGCTTCTTTAACTTACTGAGGCAGTGTAGGGATTTCAGAAGCAAACAGCATTCCCCTCATTGCACCCAGTAAAGTACACAGCAGTTTTGGTTCTTAAATGTTACAGCTATAAAAGATGAAAATCCCACCTCTCCACTCAGCCAGCTGCAGGCTGGTTTGTCAGAGCTTCCATCCACCAGCAAGGTGCAGAGATCTACAGACTCAAGGAGGTCACCATCCCAGCCTCCCACACCACTGAGCGAACAGCTGAGATCCTGTTCATCCATCAGCTGATGAATTGCTGCAGTTCTGAGGTCAGGAATTAAAAGGCAAGTGAACAGCAGTAAGGATTTTCTTCAAAACTGTAAATGGAGTGATTCGGCAGCTGACTCACGGTGCTTAGATGTCCAGGAATGGGGCGTGCGGTGGGTGGACAGATGGGACCTGTGATGTCATCCATGCTATGCTACCCCCACTAGTGAATCAGAAGTCTGACATGAGTTCTGTAGCTCTGTATCTACAGAGTTCTGTACTCTGCATCATTTCTGTAGCGTGCTATGTGCCTCCTGCATACTTCAAACCGAAGAAATGGAAATTTGATGTTGCCAACAGAGATGGGAGCAGTTTCCCCAATACTATCATCAGAAGAGTATCATTGAATTCATTGTGGTATTAGACTTTCACTAACCTTGGGGAATATGATCCATTTGCTGTGACAAGGAGGTGAACCTCTGTAATCCTAACTCACCTCAGGAGATCAAAGCCAAAGGATGCACCTTCTCCATCTCCATGGTCAGTAGCTGAGTGCAGGTCCAAACTATTTCAGAATCATCCAGGTTGGAAAGGACCTCTGAGATAATCAAGTCCAACCTCTGACCTAACACCATGTTGCCTACTAGACCATGGCACTAAGTGCCACATCATCAGGAACTGTTCACATAGCCGTCCACAGTCAACAGAAAAAGCACTATCTCAGTGCTCAGACCCGGCAGCAGGTAGTTTGGATCTGCTTCTGAGTCTGCTACAAGCTTCTCACTTGGCTTTAGTCAAGTCACTCAGTTTCTCATTACTGCATTCCCATGTGTGACAGTACAAAGAGGGATAAGTGTGGGGTTGTTTCCTTTCATTAAGTACCAAGAACCTTTTTTCTAAAGAGGTACAGAAGGTGTATCACATTATACTAATGCCAGAAGCACAGTACTAGCCTTCAACACGAAGCTCTCTTGACATAGTTCCTTCTTCAAACTCATCAAAGCAAGGCACCTTCTGAATCCAAAAACTGTTGCTATTTGCAGACACACATGCTTGGCCTTTTGGTGAAACCTACCATATATTTCAGAAGAAAGCACCATTCCGTTTTATAATCATAATAGGCAGCCAAATTATAATTTACAACAGCAAGCTGTAGTAGTGTTAAATAACAGTACTTAATTTCTTTTAAGTAGTTCTACCTAAAATC
Source organism: Scytalopus superciliaris (assembly GCA_013400415.1). Classification (NCBI taxonomy): domain Eukaryota; kingdom Metazoa; phylum Chordata; class Aves; order Passeriformes; family Rhinocryptidae; genus Scytalopus; species Scytalopus superciliaris. The sequence continues at coordinate 1,409,149 of VXBX01000899.1, forward strand.
TCATTGCCAAATGTCTCTTTTCCATTTAGATGATGCAGAAAAATTGCTGGGTTTAAGGGCAAACAATTAACATAATCTTTTTTTTCCCATTTGTTGAGACCTTATGTTTCCATAAACATTTTTACTGACATTTAGGCATAGAGCAGGTTGAAAGCAGTATATTTACAGTTTCTGTAGTGAAAATGCTTCAGTTAAAAAAACATCACAACGAAAAAAAGATACACTTTCCAATATTTAGGTTGAAGATAAAAATGGATGGTCCCACTTTGGCAGTTAAGAAAGCCAATACAACTCTGTCTCTGTATCAGTTGCACTTGGCTCACAGTCATTTATATCTAGGCTGAGTATCAGCCAGTGATTTCTAGACCAGAGCTGGGTCTGAGGTACAGAGGACCCATAAAACTGTTGTCTCCAATCAGCTTGACTGACTCCTTGGGAAATGAAAAGAGAAACACATTATAGTCAAAATGACTGAAAAAGCTTTTTTCCTAGTCTAGGCAGGGCCATGGCAGAAATCTCCACTCACACACTGCATCTGCTGGTTCTGCCTTTAAGATTCAGCAGCAGTTCCCATGCTCGACTGAGGGTGGACCCTTGGGATCTGCAATCAATGGTCAAAGGCTCCTTGCCCTGAAACAATTACACCTAATAAGTCAACACACAGTAGGTATGGTATTGAGCAAACATACACCAGTTTGGGTTGTGAAAAGGTCATTACAAACAAGGCCTAATAGTGTCTGAATCCCGGCAGGATGTTTAAGGGAGAATCAACTTAGAGTCCTGATGCACAAGCACTGTCAGTTTAGTGCTACATTCATGCAGAAAGCACCTGGCCTTGCATCAATGAGAGCAATTATCTCAGAGAATACCCCACTCCCCAATCTGACTCAAGCATATTCATCCTCTGTCTTATTCCTCATGAATCTGAGCGTCTCCTTGTAGTGGCTGATGCAGACTCACAGCTCCCAGGCTCATCCCTCTCTTGGCATGTTACCTGGTAATTCTGGCTCCTTTTCCAGATGTACCCAGATGCAAGAAGAGTATCTTCCCCATCGGAGGGAGAGGTGAACTAGGGAACATTTTACTCTGGGGAGAAGATGCATTTTAACAAATCAGAACCAAAACAGCCAGAATGCATGGATCTGAGTCATGCAGTGCTATTCTAGAGCTGCCTGTGAAGAGTGAGCTGGATTGTTGTCATGATCTCGCACATTTTCCAATTAAAAATACAGTCATACTAAATACCATCTATTTACATTCCTCACTGCAGTGATTTAGGTTTTTAAATAGTACTTCTTAGAGCAGCTAGAATAGAAGAGAAATTAGCAAGAGCTTTCAGCTGGAGTCTTTGCCTCCTGTTTGTAAATTATGCATTGTCTTTGCTTTGGTTGCAAAATGCTGTTTGGAACTTTTGTTTACAAGCTTATTTTCTAGCAAAGCGTTTATTGGATGATGTGGCTCAGTCCCTCCAGCCGTGCCAAGCAAAGGACACTTGTCAGTGCTTGCATAGACTCCTCTATATCTACTAACATTTTTAAAAAACGGTTAAGTATGTGCAATCACAAATTCTGCCTCCTCCACTGAAATGCAGGCATCCTATTCCACCCGGCTCTAGTACGTGTGATAACACCAGATCCTTACAGTGAGGTAGCACAAACTGGCAATATGACCCACACATAACTCCCTCTTGTCTTCACCCCAAGAAAAACTCACTTTTAAACTACTCTGAGTTACAAAAATAAAATCCCACGTTGTCAGCTTTTTCAGTTCACATTCCTTCACTGATGATGCTCCAGTGCTGAACTGTGCCTGTCATTTCTGACAGTGTGACAGCAGCTTACCCCGCAGACCGTGAACACGTATGGGACTCTGCATTCCCCGAGGACTGTTTAGATAACTCATACAATTGGAGCACAGGTATCAACACAGTGTGCTGTCCCCAAAAACCTCAGCAGAAAGGAACCATGAAGAATATAAACCAACAGGGATTCACTGTACCATACTAAAAAGCAATTTACTCCATGTGGCAGCACTGTGAGCTTAACCCTTGCTGCTAAATCAGTACTTCCTTTCTTCTTTTACAAAGATTTAACAAAACCTACAGTGGCCTGCTTCAGTCCTGCCTGTTTAAAGGAGTAATATCCCCATTGGGTGTCCAAAATCAGTGCCAGGTCTTATCTATCAGTTTTCTCCAGTACAGCTCACCAGTTAGTTACTTAAGTATATTTAACATTGATTTTCAGTTGATTACCAGTTTCTCTCGAAGGCATCTCATTTGGAAGCCATAAAAGCCTGAGGAACCCATACCTCTAAAAGCTATTCTTGGCTTTCAGAATAAAGAGACAGCCTAGAGAGGCAGTCCTGCCTGCCCAAGTCCCAGCTCCCCACAAATGGCACGTTATCTCAGCCCACCATGGCTGTAATCTCACTGAAAGCAACCCCCTCAACATTCCTCGCTTAGATGGATAGCTGCCTGAGGTACAGACTGCCTCTTTGTTCCTGGCTCTTTTGATTTTTCAGGCCATTCTTGCCCTTTGAGAGGAGTTAGCCCTCCTCCGCTCTATTCAGGGGAACTCCACTGAAAGAGTTCCTCATCCCTCAGTGCTATATTTAGCTTTATCCACAGGCAGACAGGGAGGTACTGCTTGTTAGGGCTGCCTTAGTTTGCAGTCTGGACTAAGCACAACACCGTAGATGTAAGCTGACAAGCAACACACTGCTCTTGGACCATTTAACATCCGTCACTCTCCTTCTACCCCTGAACTGCTGCCACTTCACACAGCATAGGAACCTGAAGTTTTGCCACAGTCACACACAGCAGATGCCCAGTAAAAGAGGAGCCCATTAACATCTCTGGATGACACCAAACACACACACATCCTGCCCTACACCCATTTTACGCAGCCCTACAGCCACGATCCGGTAAATTAGCGTTTTTCCATCCTTCGCATCCAAGAAGATCAGACATCAATTTTACTGATGCGCTTAAGGAAAACCGGGGAAAACTTCTTCCAGGATTACAGCCACAGAAACAACACATCGTGTAGTTTTAGGACCCTGTTCCATTTTACTACATGGAAGGGGACAGGGAGAAGGATCCAATCACTGCACCAGCCGAGTGCTCCTTTTGCTGGGTTGAAGTCTCTCCCCTTCCCAATATGTTGATCCCTCAAAAAAAGCGCAGCCTTGGCTGTACAGAACCAGGTAGCCAGGAAAGAGATCAAACCACAGGAGGAACGAGACCATCGTGCCGGGGCTGGCGAGAGGACAGACGGATGGACAGACAGAGACGCGCTGCAGACTCACGGACCGTACCTGGCAGTGGCCGCGGGCGCTCCCGGCTCCGGGCGCTGCGCTGTCGCTCCACGCACTGCCGGTCAGGAGCGCAGCACGACAGGGATGGGATGGGCTCCGCTCGGGACTCTCCCGGGAGCAGGCGGAGCGCAGGGAAGCGCCGGGAAGCGCCGCTCCCCCGCCCCGGAGCCTCCCGAGGAGGCGGAGCGCGGTCCCGGCCCGGCCCCCGGGAGGGCAGAGGGGGCTGCCACCGGCGGGCAGGTGTGTGGGGTCCTGGTGGCAGGCTGGAGCTTGAGCTGAGCTGGTGTGTGACTGGCCCCTGCCCGGCCGGCCCCGCATCATTCCGCCGGCAGCGGTGGGAAGGGGATGCTTACAGATGGGCAGGAACAGGACGCACATGCACAATGCCTCCTCCGAGCAGAGTCCCAGACTGTATTTCCAGCACAGCCGAAGAATTCGCATTTCCTTGGATTTCCTCAGCCCAGAGCTGTTTCTTCAGGAGATCTCTCTTTCCAGTATTCATCTAGTTCCTCCTGCAGCTCATCCACAATAATCTTCAAAAAGGACTTGCACAGTTCCACTACAACTCCTTACCCACTCCCTTCCAACACAATATTCTGTGATTCTCTGTTTTTGCTGCAACTCAGTTTACTAGCTTGGATGTGGTACCCCGTTGCTCATACATGGAGTGATAAACACTTTGCTCCCACATGCTCTGTCCAGAGTTTTCTCCACTTCATTCACAGCATTCACAGTCACTACTTTTCCAGACTGAAAAGTCCAAGTTTACCCAGTCACTCTTATCAAAAGGGTCCAAATCTCTGACTAGCCTTGTTACTGTTCACCAATCTATTTAAAGTACTTCCATACCTTCTGAGATGAAGGAAATTAACCGGACATGTACAATTCAAGGTGCTGTTGAAACGCTGCTCTCTAATCCCTCCTTGCATTTCCTGATCTATGCTCAATTTCCTTTTTCTGACTGCACCTGGCCACCGAGCTGGAGCTACCCCTCAGAACATCCTGTCAAGATATTCCAACCAAGTAAAGCAGCCAGGTCAGAGCCCCTGCTTTACATGTGAGGCTAGCTACATGTGTCACATCTTTCACTAATTGAAGAAAAACTGCCCCTGGTAGTTAAGGCTTGAAAGAAAGTGCCTCTAGCTACTTTTTCTACATTCAAGCATAGAAGGAGCACATAAACCTGACATCCTTTGGCCACGATGATTTTGGGGGCAATCACACAATCCTGGCTATCAGCATTTCCATTTCTTTAAATAGAATATCTAGAAAGAAATACTTGTACAAGCTATTTTTAAAGTAATTGTGCTGGCGAGATAACTAATAGTAAAGGGAACCACAACACAAAGAACCTTTGTGCACACAACTCTTTCTAAAACTGGAACTTCAAGGTGCATGTGCTCTCACTGTGGATTCCAGAAGTTACCTGCAAGTCTTCAAGTTCAGGAGTCACACAAAATCCTGCTCTGTCCCTTTGGACAGCGTCCCATATAATGTGAAGTATAACAAAACAACATTGAAATGTTATTTCTGAAGGAAGATTACACAAAGCCAAGTTAGAGGTCACAGCATTCACACACATATCCCAGTCCTTTCCCCATTTCTATGAATATGTCAGAGGATGGTGTTACATGCTTTACTCAGGTTCTGCTCTGTGCTGTTTCTACCTCTGATTCCTCTCTGTGACAGGTTTCTCAATGCAATGAATTGCCTAGCTTTCTTGATTTCTGTTTACCCCTATGATTCTTTTCATCAGATAACCCTTGTTATCATACGTACAAGAGATCTACTGTAAAAAAGATTTAGACTTCATCCACATAAAGGGCTTTCCCCTTTTCACCCCTCTTAGATTCAAGGACAAACATTATTTTCCCCTCCCCTTCTATCCTGTGTTCTCACACAAGCTCTTTGATTAAAGTGGACATATTTTACTGAAGTAATTGCATGTACAGACACATTTATCCAGGTTTGTTTTGGTGCAGGCTGACAAGAGCCAAGGCAGCCTGTGAGCTCCCTGGCAGACAGGACTACCCCAGGGAAATGACTGTGTGTGAATCAGCAGCGCTGTGCTGCTGTGAGACTGGCAAATGCTACAGCTCAGGGTGGGCTGTAGTCAAGTTCCACATTAAGCAAGTGAGGTATTTTGTCTGCTGTGCTTGGTGTTGCTCAGGCCACATTTGCAGTAAGGCAAGTGTTATGATTAATTTGGCAAGAGCTGAGACGGGATCAAAAATCGTAAGGAGGTAAGAAGTACAGTCATAAGCCAAAGCTTCAAGCACAGAACATGCCCGGTCTGCATTGCTGAGATGTTTTGCTTATTTATTCTTCCCATTTTGATACGGTAGTCCTCACAACAGCAACACAGATTAAGGGAATTAAGCACAAATGAAGCTTAAAAAACTAGATGGAGGATGATCAAACCAATTAAACCAATGCCTACTAAACAAGTTCTGTGCAGGCAATGTTTTTCTAAAATCCAGGCCTAGGTCTCATGGCTGGATCTGACAGCATGAAACCCAGCATCTAGGCTGGGCTTTAACACTGTGCCAGAAATACAGGCTACAGGCTTGAACTGCAAACCAGGCCTCTGCTTTGCTTGGGTATTTGAGCTGTGGAAAATTTCACCCACAGCTCCATCTTATCTCCATTATTACTGCAAAAATGTATTATTGATCTGCATGGGAAAAATGGAATGTGTTACTTCAAAAAAGTGGATTTTAGGAGACAGGTGATTTTTCTGTTAGACTTGTGAAATCTCTGGGCAAACAAACTACAGTTCTGGCTAATTGTAACCAGGCTCCTGGGCTTTCAGACCCTCAACAGAAAAGGCAAGTTGAAACAGCAATGCCAATATCAATTGCTGCAGAAAAAGAAACTTTAAAATGTCAATACTTACATAGAATGAAAATGCATTCTTTCAAGGTATTTCTGCTTACTTTTCTGGGACTAATAGCTGAGCCAACAAACTTCAAATCAACATATCCAGTGTCTCTCTCAGACAAAAGAATTAGCAGTTATAAAGTAAAGGGTGGGGAAAGTGGGGGGAAAACATATTCAATGGCATCAGATAACTCGAGGAAATGAAGCTTTAGAAAAATCACCAAGTCTGGAAATACTGAAAATAGAGTTGTTAACTCCATACAGTTTCTGTTGTGGACTAACTTCTGTGATGTGGTTGAAAATCTGTGTACTGATAAAAAAAACTACACCTCCCCCATCCCTGGGTTTATCCTGATCCCATGCAGCATTATTTGTGCTATGTGCCCCAGCCTAATATTCATAATTTCCAAGTGATAGACACCATTTCCCTCAGTTTACCCGGTAATCTTTCACTGGCCATGGAAGCACAGTTTGCAAAACAACTAAATGATGGTGAATTGTAAACATAAAGAGTGAACTTTCTCTCTTGTTTCAGCAAGTAACAGTCTGGACAGTTCTCTGCCAGAGCAATGTGAAACAACTGGCTAAACTAGCTGCTATCTGCCTCCTGTAACTCCAAAATGTCACAAGAACAATAATTAAGAGAAAACAGTCAATGCCCATCTTTTTTTTCATTGTAATACTTGTCTCTTTGCAAATACATCAGCCCTTACCCTGTGGTTTATAGCAGTTCCCCTTATAAAGCAGAAAGACAGCAGGTTTCATTTAAGCCCTATGTTTATTCAGTTTGAACTTGAACTAGGATCATATTAAAAACAGATTACAAATTATTTAGGAGCTCTTAATGCTTGCCAAAACTAGCCTGTGGTTTTAAATGAGACTAAAGTCAAAGTAAATAAAAAGTAGCATTTAAGTCACTGTAGAGAAGTCATGTTACATAAAAAGTGCACAGCATATTTGGCATTTCAAAAAGTACTCAGCAGAATCCCATACACAAGGAGTACTCTTGGTGCAAATGGATGGAAGGGAAAGATTTAGAGTTTGAAGTCAATTGTCTGAAATTCAAAAGTAAGCATTAGTCTGGCAATACTAGCACATATTTAAATCTGTGCACAGAACTACTGAAATCATTGAGACACTGGCAGAATTTGAGACATCTGTAAAATTATTTGCAGACACAGGTATCAGAACTCTTGACCACTTTGAATTTTCAAAAAACTGCTTCAAATTCAACTCACACTAAAAAGTGTAGATCAGGGGAATTCAGTCCAGCAGATCATTTAAATCTTGCCTCAGCTTCAAGTTTGAAATTAAGTGCATACTTCAGTGATTTGACAGAGGGATTCAAGCACAGTCTTCAATGTTTAGATGGAGTAGTGTGACAGGGCAAGTATTGTGTGTAAACATTAAGAGACATAGAAGCCCTCAGGACACTTGAATGGTAGGCAGACAGTACTTCCTGTAACAGATTTTTTGTAATGAGACTTTGATTTTGGCTGTTTATGACTGTCCGAATTTAAGCAATCAGTAAGAACAGTTGATTGCAGGTGCCTGCTTCTTTATGCTAGGGCGAAATTCACATAAAATGATTTATGCTCCCTGGAAAGGTGGGGGACAAAAAAGTTTACTGTTAGTGCTCATATTCCTGTGTTGACTACAGCTTTCTGATTTCATGATATTATTTACTGAAGGAAAATATTCTGTGACAAAGCTTTGGACAGATCTTGAAAATTGAAAGAATATGCTCCCTCTAACTCACCTTTAATGTTTTGCCTTTAATGCAAGAACTGTCCAAATTCAGACAAACTCCTAAATTCTGAAAATGCTCTGCCTGCCCTACAAGCACATATGAGAATTTATCAGCATAATTCTCACAGACCTTCTCACAACTAACAGCACCAGTCCCAAGCTTCAGGGGCTGAGCTGGACGTGCACTGAAGTGATCTCCTTAAGTGCAGGGGGCACCAGAGCTGAGAAGATGGAGAGATTCTTCTATATTTTCCATCCTCTCCATGTTAGCACCAAGACAGTGTAAAAAGGAAAATGTCTCTATTTACTTTGGGGTGAACATAACTTTGCCTGTGTTATTGGGATGCTTTTCAAGATCAAAATCACCAAAAGAAGTGCAGCGTGATGCAAACAAGTGAGTGACTATCCCTGAAGGTATTTAAAAGATGTCTAGATGTGGCACTTAGGAACATGGGTTAGTGGTGGACTTGGCAGTGCTGGGTCAACAGTTTGACTCTATGATCTTGAAGGTCTTTTCCAATCAAAAGTGTTCTCTGGTGTTTCACTAGTCCCTGATGTTTCTTACAAACTGGAAGATACACAAAGTGGGTGAAGCTCATGCTGATTCAGTATGGCTTAATCCCAATTTTTACATCTAAAAGACACTGTTTTCTCATTGCAACCACTTGCATTATCAATTACCTCTATTTAATTGTCCCAAAGGAGTAAACTGTCCAGAGTGAAATAATTGTTTCCTTTTAATTTATATAAAACTTCCCCAAAGTATCTTAAGTAATAGATCTTTACAGCTCCATGCAAATTTGAAAAATATTCCACCTTGCATTAAAGGCAAAGAAACTGGGACATTTTCAAAGTCAGATGATGCAGCACATGAACACGTAATACCAAGAACAGAAGCAAATCCTGCTCGCCAAGTTCTCTGTGGCTTGGGAGGTCAGAACCTCGTGGCCTGGGAAGTACCCCTAACTGCAAAGCAGATTATCTAGAAGAAATAACATACCTTGCACAATTACTATCTTTAACTATGGGTAAAATTTCTCATTTAGGACCTTGTCTCTTTTTATACACGTGATGTACAAATACAGGAGAAACGGGAGTACTGATAAACATAGTCTGGCTTCTGTCCGTGGTGAATAACTGCAAATGCTTCTAATGTGTCAACGCCATCTGGCTCAAGCTTTAAAAGACCCAAATCCTTCCTTTAGTAGCATTGTCCCAGAGCTGGATATTGGGATCTTTGTTTCTGTGTAGTTATTGATTTATGTTTGCTTTTGCTGGAGGCTTCTCCCTCCTTTCCTCAAGACAAGGAAACATTTACAACTTCTCCTGCCCCCCCCATCCTTTCCTCCTTCAGTCTGACATCCTCTCACCTGCTACCTGACAGACTGCAGCAATCACACCGTGAATGGTAGGTCATTTTCCTATCAACAGCCTCCCATTTGCTCTGACACCTGCCAGCATTCTCTGACCCTTGCATAAGCATTAAGACATTAACAATCTGACACAGGTTTAAGGGTTTGAATAACAATGTCCTGCAGACTCACTGCACTCGCACAGGCAGCCGAAAAGAACCCCCCTGTGCACTAAACTTTGCCATCCTGGCGGCTGGGAAAGGTGGCTGGAGGGGTGACTTCAGCGAGAGATTGTCTGCATGGATGAACAGCTACATTTTGCTGTCCCAGTCAGTGAAGTCTGATCTCCGGCCAATGAAGCTTTGAACATCTTTCCTAGTATTGCAACACAGGTGGGATCTGGGCTGTAAGGAACAGACTCACCGGTTTAGGAAAATGACAGAAAAGAGCAAAGAGGGAAACAAAAAGGAAGTCTTCAGAAAAAAGAAAAGAAACAAAAGCACAAACAAATCAAAACAAATGAAAACAAAAGCAGCAACTCCCCTCTAAACCCAAACTCCAGATTAAAACAAATAAACAACCTCCTCCCAAAGCCCAAACCAGTCTTTCTTCTGAATTATGGAATGTTCATAAGCCCTTCCTGGTCTGCTGAACTGGAAGTGGAGAGCTCTGAACTGCTTTTGGAGGGCAGAGTCTTGTACTGCAAGTATCACAAGGACAAAATAGCCTCTGTTTTAATGGATTATCAAACTGAGAAAGCGATCCTACTATATTTGCTTTAAGCTTTTACTACAACTTTGTTTATTCCTCTTGTGTGTGTGCCTGGCATGTAGCCAGTCTGGGAGTGGTGTAAGGGATGATCTATTAGCTTGAAAGACATTCTCTGCTGTCACTTCCAACCATACCAACCATGTCAGAGCATGTCATGGAGGAAATTAATCCTTTCAACCTGCGGCAGTGAGGGCTCTTAGTAACTGTAACTGCAAACCTCAAAGCACTGGTTTATAGTAAGAAGCTTCTGTACCAGATGACTTGCAGGAAACCTGGTATGTCTCCCAGATGTTTAATAAATTTAACAGTGTCCTCTCAAAATCTTTGGCTAGAGTTCAATCATCTCTACCCACAAGCAGTGCACAAAGGATTCAAAGACTTCACAAACCACAGCTTTTGTTTTGAAGTATGGGTAAAGTATGCACATGCATACTCTGTTGCATACAATTTTGTGAAGGGAGCTGTTTTCTGCCCTTATGTGCTGAAAAATAGGCTTTTATACTTCATCAGAAAAGATGTCCTTGAAAACTAAGAAAATGAAGACTTTATTCCGTTTCAGGTGTTAGTTCAGTTGCTGGTCAGTGAAGAAAAAGGAAGATTTATTACTAATGAAAGCAGTTTGACAGCCTAAGTGAAAGGAATTTGGTGGATAACCTTTGTCAAGTTCAATGGATCCACATTTTCCAGACTCCCACCACAGCATCCAGCAGCTGCATAGGGAATGGCTTTTGTATTCCACAAGTATTTGTAAGATGTTGAAAATCTCTCCCAAATCAGAACACATATTTGAAATCACCCCAGAAATGAACCAACAATTCCAAACATATGCCAGACTGAAAATCTAATTTACACAGTTTTTGAAAGTGTAAATTTAAATTTAAAATGCAAAGTTTTGCTTTATTTAGGATCTGATTTAACCAATTAACCAAAGGGGGGGGGGGGGGGAANTATTCAGAAGTAACTGAGTAGAAAGATCTCCAATCTTTTTCAATTCTCTCCCTGGGAGAAGATTATGAGCTTGTTCTTTGTAAGAATTCTTCCCCCCTCCCCCTTCTATATTAGCAGTTTTCAGTTTTTTAAATTTGTTAGTTCAAGAGGGGAAAAAAATTGTCAGTGGAAAATTTCCTGCTCTTTCCTCTTAATTGAAAGGTTGCCTGCTGTGTCCCCAGCTGTCCCCTTCCAGCTTTCAGTCAAGAGGAGGATTACAAAGTACCGCAGAATAAAACTTTCCCGAAGCCGCCCCCCTACTCCCCACCCACAACAGAGCAGCTACTACACACCCAAAGGAAGAAAAATATCTGGCCCTCACCCTTCAACCCCTTTTCTTGGCATGGTGTGTATCTCCCAGAACGCTGGGGAACAACAGTTCCTGAGATCACAGACTGCAAGGGTTACTGTCCACCAGGCAGGACATACAAGGCAGAAAGCAAAGCTAAGCAAAATAAAACCTTCTCCAGCTACAGGCTGAAGCACTGGCTGTGCCTCTGTCTACATGGGTAGGGACATCTTCCTGCACAAATCTGCCCAGACTTTCCTTTCCTGAAAAGAAATATACAATGGTGGGGTAGAGGATGGAAAGTGTTGCTACTGATGCTTTTTCTGCTGTTATTCTCTGTAACTGCAAAGGCTTGTCATTGAGTCAATTCTTTTGATGGGCAGAAAATGAACACACAAAAGTCTCAATGGAAACAATGCAGACTTATTAGCTTATACCGGCACCATTTCAGTCTCCAGTGTTTTATTCTACTAAAAAAGCAAGTAATTTAAAAACTGTTTAAATGTTACTTCATGTAACAGAAATGGCTTCAAAACACCGATTCTTAAAACAGAGTAAATAGTGAATACATCATTTCTTGTCTAAATATGGTTCAGAAGGCATACTTTTACACCCATGGTAGGCTGCAATTCTCATCTGTTGTCAGTTCACTCGCTTTCAGTGGCAGTTTGCTTTTCCCCCTCTTGTAGCATAACAGAAAGGAAAGGCACTGCCAGAAACCAAGGTTCAGATTCTGCAAACTGTTGTGCACACAGCAGCAGTAAGAGTTGATCCGAGAGAGTCCCGTTAAATATTTATCCAGTCTTTCATATGGAACACATGAGTACAGGTATGTAGGACACAGGCTGAAATGAAAGATGTTTAGTCTAAGTAGTGCCATTTCTTCCTGAGATTTACAATACTGTTTAAATATCATTGCTTTGCTGTCTTGGCAGGGCTGTATTACTTTATCAGAGCGTAACCTCAGCCAAGTAAGGTGTTTCTCATCACCTCTGACTTTATTGCTAACACGAACATCACTGAACAACAGGCAAATAGGAGAAATTGATCAGAAGACTATTTTTAAAACAAGAGAAACTCTGAATCTAATTATGGTTTTTTTGTTTGTTTGGTTTTTTTTGTTTTGTTTTTGTGTTTATCTTTTCTTTCTTCCACAATTTCCAGGCGTCTGGGATTTTGGGGTAACACTGTACTCACCTTTCATATTGCAACAAAAGCCAGAATTGTCTTGCCATTTTTCAGCAATTCAGTTCACTTTGCCAGCCTAATATTTTATCAGAAAGGTTATAGCATGAAAATATTTGCTGCCTTGCATTGAAAGAAATTTTATAAAGCAAAAAAATCTAACATTGCCTTCATTTGGTTTACCTAAATTTCATGGTTATTGGAAGGATCATGTATATACAACATTGATTTTTACCCATCAGTTAAAGAGTCAACTGTATATTAGCATAGCTCTCTATTTATGAAGAGTGAACATTAATTTTTTATTGCACCGATCAAGAGCCAGGCCTACACTTTCCTTTTTTCAGCACAGGGGAGAAATAAGAAGCTAAGAAATATGTACAGATTGCTGAGGATAATCTGTGTAAGAGAGCACTTCCTCTGCAAAATGAATAGCTGTTCTTTGAGGACAGGATTAATTTAAGAGTAGGCTTAGATGCAATTCATAATGCTAAATGAGCAGGTGGCATTCTAAATAGTCATGCAGAAGTTTCTGCCTTTCTTGGCAAACACAAATGTTTGATGTGAACAAAGAAAAAGGTTTTGTTATTTGCTGAACAGTCAGTGCTGGCTCCCATTTCCAAGCTCTCCTTCCCTTGGGACATAAGGGCCTTGTTTCAGTTACTCACTCACACAGATTAGAGGTTATCCTTAAAAGTATTCTGACTAAGGCAGCACAAAGGTCTAAGAAGGTTTCCACTTCTTAAGAAATGCCCTCAAATATTATGCTTCCAAAAAGGGAAGGAGGGAGGGCATTTGGATAAACAGGGGGGACTGGCTAAAAAAAGAAGTCCAATGGTGAAAGTAATAACAAACATCCAGGATGCAGAAAATAATTAAGTAGGATTGTAGTTCCTAAGAGGAAATCAGAGATCGTTATGTACAGTTTTCACTGAGCCATGTTATTGCAGTTTAAGCTTTGCATAGCTGTGCTGTAATCAAACAAGAAGAACACCAGCAAGGAACAGTGTGAAATTCATGTGCATGACAGTCTGCTAAAACTCTCTGGGTCACCCACACAGACAAACCCCAAGCCTGCACTGAGCAGCTTCAAAAGCAAAGGCAGGTAGGTGATTACATACTCTTTTCCTGGAGTATATAGCAGATGAGTGCACTTCAGCTTTATAAACAGCAAAGGCTTGGTCCACCCTGCAGAAAACCACAACCAAATGGTGCGTCATGGAAACATGGTCAAAGGAAAAGAAGTTTCATGAAACCTTGGCGACAATGTTGCTACTGAGTATTGATGACCTAGAAAACAAGTTGCGAAGTTCTTTTCCTGGCTCGGTCACTAATACTTTTCGTAGCTGTATGTCCATCATTTCCATTCTGTGCCCCTCTTTTCCTTTTTCAGTTTCCTACAGGATAAGCATTTCAGTGCAAACCCAGCTTACTTCTGTGAAGCTATCAGACAATCCACAAATCCAAAATAAGGGGCATCATCATGTACACAGAGTTCAGAGTGCTCTCATACAGAACCAGAATGAAAACCATCTGAACCAGGTTTTACCAGTTAGCAGAACTTTCATTAGCATCCTTTGCAACTGCAACCACCTCACTTCACAGCATCAAGATGAGCTGCAGAGCACCAACAGGACACAGACTCTTGAAATAAAAACAATGCTGGTAAAGGTAGGTGATGGTTATATCATCAGTGAATAATCACTATAGTAGCTTTAATTCTTTTACTTATAGCAGAAACTTACTCTGGATTATGGTATTCTTCAATACCATGGAGTTTGCAGTGAAAATCACAGAATTCATATTGCAATAAACAACATGGAGAAGAATGACTATCACAAAATGAACTTACTGGCTTGATTCCTCTGGCAAGTCTTTCCAGGAGTGTTTACCAACAGGTGTTTCCTGCACTCTACAGAATGGATTCTGTTTTCATCTACCTGCACACAGCCTTTGCTACAACACTTATAACTTTCCCATCCTGAGTCTTGGAATCTTGCAGGTGATGCATATAAAGGAAAACTGACCTTGTTCTTCTAGTATTGCTGAATGACATAATATGGGCTAATTTGGACTGAGATATCAGTCCCTGAAAGGTGAACTCTTGATGACTGTCATTTTAAGAGGCCATTTCAAAGAAACCACAGATGTGAAGAATTCTAATAGCTTAGAAGGTAGAACCAGTAGTAAGACAGAAAGAAATTCAATTGATGTTAAAACTGATATTTCAACTATGTCCTGGGGGGTGAAAGAATATTCTCTCATCCTCTTCCATCCATAGTTCTTCTATGTACTACCAACTCCCTAAGTGGAAGAAAAACTGGAAACTTGAAAGCATTGACAAGTAGAAGAGTCTTTTGTTGTAGGAGCTCATAACTTCAAATGTCAGCCAGCACTGCAACAAATCGCCGTCTGCAGTACTGTTGATATAAAAATTACTTCAGAAAGCCGATATGTCAGCTAGAGGCATTATTTAATGTGGTTGCTAGAAATCCCTTCATAAAAATTCATGGCTCCAGCAGCTGGTTGTAGTTGCCATGAGACTTCTTGTGTGTTCTTCTTTGGAAGGCAGAAAAACCAAAACCATACTCCACTTCTCATCAAAGAGCTGTGCCTGTTTTTAACTAAATTGAACAAGGAAAGGCTCCCATCACTACCCATTACAGAGCTGGCTTTTCCATCACCTACAGCTCAGATGCATCATTCCAGTCTGCTGTACTCTCTGTAGGATCAGGCAACAATGAGCTTTAAACATAATGATCAGACGCAGCAGAAGTAACCCAGAAGGCTTTAGGAGTTTTGCTGCATTCATCCAAAGGAAGAAAAGGCTCAAAGGGGCACTGCTACTCATACTTGCATTTCAAAAACTGTTCAAAATTTGTACTCAAAGTTAAGCACCAATTTCTACTGGAGTATATGAAAATAATGTCTCATAATGGTATGCAAGTAGTTATCTTCTGGTCAGGGCCTTACAAACATTTCTTTTGATACCCCTCTGAAGTTATCAAATCAATCTGTTTTAAAGGGGAGCTAAAAATACCCAAGTGAAGCAGAGTGACATAGTTTCCCAAATTGTCCTACTCAAACAATGAGAACCAGGTGATAAAGTTTAATTAAAGTTTAATCTAGCACATTAATTACCTCACCTCTCCAAACACTCTTTAGAGGTTATAACTCACTATTAGCACAGTCAAAAACTAATAATCCTTAGGGGGATGAAGCCTATACCTCCCACATCCTTTTCCCTCAGGAGTGGACTGCCAGGTCCTGACAGCAGCAACAACTGAGGGTGCTCAGTTGCTTCATCAGAAACACACTGTTCAACACATCATTGCTCAGTGAAGACACTTTTTTATCTGGAGGTCTCAGAACTAGGTGTCTGTATCACGAAAACACCTATCCAGCAACCATTTAAGCATTTTGAGTCTCTACTCTTTTAATGCTAAGGCTGTCTTGCTAATGACATCTTCCCTTCCAGAGACCAAGAAGGTCACAGACCACAAAGTGCTGAACACAGTAGCTTAGCTCATGACAAGGACCATGAGGTTCTACCCACCCACCTCATGTTGGGTAACAGATTACTCACAGAAGACAGATATAACTCCCACAGATTATAACTCCCAGAACTTTTCCTTGTGCCTCTCATGCACTTCCAAGTCTGGCTTGTGTCCAGGATGAGAATTTACCACACTGCCTTGGATAACAGGATTCTCTGCATACATTTCCCTGTCCCTCCTTCATTCACCACCATGTGTTACTACTGTGAAGTAGTTACTACTCAGCTACTGTTTCAGAAACAGGAAAAGTCTTGTTATTCTGTGGAAAATATACAGCACTATAATATGGTGGAATTCCTATGAAGTTATTCATTGAAACACAATAGCATTTTCAAACGTGATTTTTAAAAAAGTAATTAAAAAAATAATCTACTGGCTCAGACTTTTCAAAGGTTTCTTAAATTGAAAACTTCTAAACACTTTCACTTGCAGTACTTTTTTTTGTGATAATGGTATTAAGGACAATGAAATTTCAAGTTTCATAGATGTTTCTGAACTCAAAAGTCATGCAGAACATGAAAAAATGGTACTATTTGAACTGTTCAAGAGTAATAGAAGCTACTTCAAAAACTGCAGTCTTTTCCTTTGCGGTACTTTTCAGTAGCTTTAAATAGAGGTAACTGGTTTTCTGTGGTGTATGCAACTAGGCAAAGAGAGGTGCAGGGGCTTGTAAAACACAGTACTCTCTGGGATGTATTTTCTATTAATATAAACTAACACCATAAAATTTGTTCACTGTTTCACCAAGTATCAGCAAAGTGAGTTAGGTAGCATTTTTCTCAGAAAGCTCCACAGGGGAAACAAAGCCTTGCAAGGTCATTACTGATGTTGCAAAGCAGACAGACAAACCATTCCTCAAGCACAAAACACTGGAGATGAGTGTCCCAAAGTGTTCTCACAAAGTTACAAAAATTGCTAAACTAAAACTATAAAACTATAAGGTACTCCAGAACAGAACCTGAGTCCTTCACGTACAACTATATCCAGTGTGTGAGAAGGAAACTCAGGGTTTCCTGCCTAAAATCAAATCATGGAACAGAAAAGGGGATTTCTCTGCTTCTAACATGATCATGCTCTCCAGCCATTTCCTAAGACCACATCTAACCCCATAGAAGTAATGAGAGAGAAAAAGAAAGGGAAAGCAACAATAGGAAGTAGCTGAATCCTGGCTAGAAGTGAAGTGCTTACATTCTATGACAATCAGTTATCTTTCCCCAACTAAAATGGCCTGAAGTTTGCAGGACACACTAGTGAAGACTTCTGGCTAAGGGATTATGTGAAGGCTTCAGAGCACTTAGAGGGAGCTCCTAGAAAGATGGAGTTGAATTTTTGCTTCTGGGGGTTCAGGATTTGTGTGAGACATGCTGGGTCTCCCTATCTGTCCACATTTAAGCATACTTCTTTCTTTAAGTCTTTGTTGTGACATGTGGATTCAATAAGTGTCTTCATCCCTTCTGGATATCACATACTTGCTTTGCTTGAGTTTTAGCATCCCACCACACACTTCCTTTGAAAGCCTCTATCTCCAGTGCTCACTTCCATCAATTTAATAACTGCCAAGCTTTGCCTGTGTGCTGGGCATGACAGGAAAGTTTTATTCCTCCAAACCAGGTCTGCACTGAACAGTGCTGGAGCAAAGCTGCAACATTGGTTGGCTCCAAGGATTCTAGACAGGGTGAGGCTTAAGGGCTCTAAGTCAATTAATGTTTTACAGACTTTACACTCAACCTTAGTCCTTTAGATAAAGTTGTTTTCTTCAGTAATGCCAAAGGGCTGATCTGGACATGCAGGAAGTGGAACAACACCTGGGAGATAAACCAGCTTTTGTAGTAGTCATGCCTAGAGTTGCGAGGTCTGAGGGGTTCTGCTTGTCTCAGTCTCTACCCCTTCCAGCCCTGTTTGGGGGTGGCCATGGCAAACTGCTTTGTTAGTGACAGTGCACAAATGTCAGCACAGCACCATGAAGAACTGTACTTTCCCCTGAGGCACTGGCTCAGTTTCTCTTCAGTCATCCATCAGCTTTTGCCTCCAAATAACCCCTTAATTCCCATGCCAGCTGCCTTCACCACAAGTAAGTACTACTTCTGTGCACTGCAAAAAGAGGAACCGATGAAATAGTACACTGATTACAAAATTCACTTACCCCATAGAAAGCAATGGAAAACTTTGCTAGACAGAACAATGGCAACTTTCAAAATTTTGCTGGGTAAAGAAACTTCTCCATGCCAACCACCTCATTTCCCTCCATGAGCTTAAAGACACATCTGTTAACATATGAGCTGGATACAGACTGTCATGAGTAGGCTTAAGGTGCTTTAGCAAGTGCTCCAGATAGGAACAGGTGCTTCTTTCTAATGCCCCTTCAAGTAACATGAATTTCAAAGAAAATTCAGCAGGGTTTTTAGTTCTCACTCTTCCATCTGTGTCTAGTTGGACACTACAGGGAAACCCATTTGTGCCAACTCTCAAGTTCCCTTTGTACTGCAACCACCACTGTGACAGTAACTACCACAGTGCAGACTAGAGCTCCTATTTTGTAGTTGATGTACGCTCATCTATCACTTGGACTCTTGAGGTGTAATAAGGCTTTCAGAAATATAAATAGTAAATCCAGATGCATATATCCAGAACTTTCCAATGTTCTTTAGTAATGAAGTACAACAACTTCTCACACCCTTTACTCCTTACCTTATTTTTCAGAGCTAATGGGGCTTAGCAAAGTGGATATAAACATCTGGGGAGGTGTCATAAATCTAGTGTGAGCTGACGGCAATTGGATTGTGGATTCTCACCTTCCAAGAAAGAATTTCAGACTGGGAGAGTGCAACCTGATGAATGAAAGTCAGACCTACAGACTGACTAAGCCTGTCAGATCCATCTAGCTTGCAGGCACGTAAATCCATGGATCAAATAAAAAACCCCTGAGTCAAGAAAGATTACAGTCTAGTTCTCATTCCTGCTATACACCTACTAGTGGTTCTCAGACTGTCCTTCCCAGCACATATGCTGGTCAGGTAGTATTTTCATCTATATGTTATTCGAAAGGCAAGTACTCCTTTAGAAGGAAAAGAGATGAGTGGTTTGTTTTTCTTGCCTCTAAGCAGAGACCATTAAACATTGAATATTATGCAAAGTTTGTCAGAAAATTAAATTTAAATTGAATGGCCTAAAGTCCAAAATAAACTAAGTTATGTGACTTTAAAAATTACATCCCCTATCCTTAACCACAGGAACATTTTTGCCTTTTTCCTATCCCCTACATGCTGGCATTCTTTCCATCACCACAATCATAAGAGAGCTTCGCTATATATATACACCCTCGCTGTCTGTATTTTCCTTCTTGGGTAGATCCAGGTCAGTCCAGTGATCGGCAAGTTCATCAGAGTGAATTCACTCCAGTAATTTCAGGGGTAAAAGTCCTGGTTGAGTCTCCTCACCGGGAAATCATTCCTCATTTTATGTTGTCTGCTGTACATTGAACAACCACATAAGAGACAGACTGAAAGAGCTTTATCTCTGTAGCTCATATCACCAATTACAACTTGGAATGAGAAAATCTTATTCATAAGGGTAAATGAGCTGCAAGTACAATAAGAATCTCCCAAGAAAACAACTGCTGGCAAACAGTCACTGTGGGCCTGTGTTCATATGTCATGGGTGGCAGGTGAAGCTCCTCCTCTTAGAGGAGCTCGCAGAGCTGAACATTTTAGAATCAAGCCACTGGAAATGTTTTGTCAGTTGTTCACATTTATGATACTTTTAAGTGCAAACAGAAGTCACCCAACTGGCTTAATATTATAGCTTTCACCTTTCAGAACACCACTGTAGTTACAACTCTTCACATGACTATTGGAATACCTGTTTCTAAATTACTTTACATGATTTTATTAATTATACGCTCTAAGGATAGAATTTGGTAGTGGCTGAAATGTAGGAGAGTATTCCAAATATTTCCACAGGAATTTGCCCCCAGCATCTAAAAACATTGTTGCTAGTTTTTATGGAATGGGGCCATGATATGTTGAAGATTTTTGTTTTGTATTGTTTTTTTTTGTATTTCAAAGAGATGCTAAATGTTTAGGAGAAAGTTCAAATATATTTTGCATTTGATAACATCTAGAACTGCAATTCAAGAAATAAAGAAATCCTGTCAAGCAATCTTCAGATTGCTCAGAGCAATGTCTTTGCAGTATCCATACCCCTGTGTGTGTGAGGGAATTGTACCACCAAGTAATACAGCCTGCAGAGTTCTCCCTTTTTTTGTTCCACAATAATGTTTGTGGACTAAAGGTAGGCAGCTTTACAGCAGCATGCATGATTGAGAGATTTTGGAGACCAGAACTTAAAAATAACAGTCAAGTCTAGCTGTATACACTGCATTAAAAAAAAACCCCAAACAAACAAGCAGGTTTGGAAAGTCCTTGGAATATCAAAAGGTAAACTGAACACACAAACACTGACGCATAAGCAGGTCTTGCTGCTCAAATCCCGAATCTGAGAGGCATTTCTTTTTTATTTACACTGCTTTTGGAGGGCTCAGGATCAAATTTCTGAAGGAATCCATTTGCATAGTATGCTCTGAGTATATCTTCAGAGCCTGGAAAACAGATAGCTTTTGTAAAAGGAGAATAATATGTACTTTGCTATGCAGCCCCATGGAAATGAAACAAAGTTTCTCGGGGACAATGAGGCCATTTTACAAAGGAAGCACAGCTATGTGGATGGCTGAAGAGCTGAAGTAATGCCTGTACCAAAGAATTCCAGAGTAGGCTTGTGAGAGAAAACAAAGACTTGCTACACTGGGTAACTTCTAAGATATGTGAACACATTACTGAAACATTTCAGCCTCAGGTGGAATACAAGCTATCACTGGCCTAAAATCCACAACATAAATATTGAGTAGCTGTGGTGGGAAAGCTGTTTTTCCTAATGCAAGTTCCTACCCCTTTTTGTCAAGTTCCCTGATGACTATAAGAGTGACATACTGAAGTTCAACCCACTCCTCTTTTCTGCAGGGTAGGACAAAGCAGCATTCAGCATCCTAATGTACTGACAAACACACCCAGGCATCTCCTTATCAGTGCAGAGAGCACAGAGCTTGTTCATGCTGTGGTAACTCTGAGAATTACTGTAGAAGGGAAGTTGATGTACATATATTCATAGATTATTTCCATCGACCTAATGAAATCTCTTCCATCAGCCCCAATTATTGACCAGGCCTCTCAACAACTGGGAAGAAATATGCCACAGATAAAATCTCTGTGCTGAAGGATAATACTGGCAGCAACCAGGAGAAAACAAAACCTTATTACAAAGGCAAACAATTTGCCTGCTTTCCTTTTCTATTGAAACTCCCAAAACACAGTTTAAACATAAGAAATTTCTTCTTCTCCAAAAGAATATTTGGCTTTTGGAAGCTGGTATATTGAACAAACTCTGACAACAAAGAAAGAGCTTTATCCAAATACCAGTGTCTATTGGGGAAAAAAAATCCCTCTCTTTTATTCTAGCCAAATTATATAAATGGCAGTTCTGAGGCTTGGGGGGCAGCTGAATCAATGTAATACACATCTTTCAGTCCATGATGTAAAAAATGTGCTCTGGACCACAGCTGGGGAGAATGGTCCTACCTGGAGGCTCTGGCAGAAAACACCAGTGGAGACTCAAGGTCAACCCCTAGATTTTTGGAATCAAAGGCAGCCAAGTGGTATGCCACTATGGATATTGCTAATGTATTTTTCTAACCAAGGTCATGGAGGTGTGCTGATGGCAGGATGGCTGAAACATAAACATGGGGAGGCCTTAGAAGATTATGTCACACTCCCACAAACTCACAGGATTTAAGGTAGATTATACAGCCACAGTGTAGGTTTGCTAACAAACTCTAAAAAATTATTTCATAGCTATTTCCTTCTGCAAAGAAAACTTGGCAAAATGCTTAGAGATATTTTGAGTGTGTATTTACATCCCCATGAAGAACTCAGGGTGTAGAAGACTGGCCCTGACAAAGACTTGGCACTCAGCACCCTGTAACTAGTGGTGCGGATAGAGAAACAGGAAGGAGTTTATCTGGCATTTCAGAAAGTGCACACTAAGTTTTTAAGGCTGGAGATTTGAAAGCTGTTCCTTTTACTTCTCAATTGCACATATTTAATCCAGCACTCATGACCACAGAGAACCCTGCATGACCAACAGCCACCACGTATACCTGAACTTAATATTTTTAACTAAACTGCAACTTTTTTTTGCATCACAAATGGTGGGTTTCAAGATTATGCTGTCAAGTAGAACAGCTGGTAACCTGCCGAGTACATTGAGAGCAGATTATTGCAGATTGTGTTTGCTTTCTTCTTTGTTTTCCAAGCCTGATCAAACTTCTTGTTGAAAATTATTTAAGTGGCTGAACGACAAAATGTTTTCTTTCTTCCTAGGTTTAGATTGGCTGGTTTGAGTTAGGTGACTAGTGGAGAACGTGGACTATTTTGACACCCACCACCACCATCCACCTTCCAATTATTTCTATTACAGAAAGAACTGTAAGAATTTTTTTTTAATGACAGTGCACTTTTAAAGATAAAAAATAAATAGGAACTTGCTTCATCTTCACATCAACATACTTCCTTCCTCCAATCTACTGCATGAAAGGAAAGGATGTTACTGGGTCATGGGAGAGAGCTGAAATGATAACCTATATGATCCTCCTTCCTTAAACATTTGCCTCAGGTAGGTAAGACAGAGGAAGTAATATTTCTATGCTGTTTACTGAGAACATAATGACTTATATAAAGAGATAAAGTAAAACCATTAAAGCTATTTACCCCTAAACAGACAAAAATAATTTTCATTGACAAAATCTGACTTGGTGTCATTCCGTTTCTCCAGGTCGCTGTCAGGTCCTGAAGTCCAGCTCACTTCCATCTCTTTCCTTCTGTATTTATTAACACCAGACAGGTTATTTCCTGAGCTGTAATTCAGACATGGGAAAAGCTCCTTCTGACCATTTTCTGAACTAAAGCATTACACTTTGAACCCCTCTCAAAACTCTTCTTTGCAGTGATGAGTAAAGGAAATTCAGAAGTGAACAGGCCACTGATGTTCTCTGATATGCACAGACTTTTGTGGCTGGTATTGGTTGCACCACTCCTGATGCTTCCTTTTCTGAGCTTATCAATTTATTCTTCACTGATTGAGATCATAAATTCTTTTATGATACATGAACTATGTTCTTGTTATAAATCCACATGGTGCTGAACACCACCATGTCAGGAAGCACAATACATAGAAATTCAGAAAATAAAGTCCTGATCAATTACAATAACAACCTGAAGAAATCCAAAGCAATGTAAGACATTACAAGAAATTAAGACTTCCATGTGGTATATGGGCTGCCCTTTATTTATCCAACTAGCTAAAAGTTTCTAAAACAGGATATTGGGTTATATTTAGTTATCTCTCATGTCACAGACAATTTTGTTTGTGTAGCAATGGCAAAATCTAAATGGTTTCTGATGTATTGCTTCAAACCATGAAACTTTTATTTGCTGATTTGCTCTGTATTTTTAATACAGTAAATTTCTAGCTACACAAACAGCACTAATTTTTCATGTTATAAGAGAGTAAAGTGATGATTTTTGCTCTATGTTAGACAAAACACTAATAAAAGGCTCTTGACCTACTGCTGAGATACTCGATGGATCTCAAGTGCTGTGCTTATTCCACTGAAGAGCTGCTGCCATGAAATGGAGTAACTGTGTGTCTTCCTAGGAGAAGAAAACCTGTGCTTCTCTTGTTGATTCTATCATTGACTATGAAAAAAGTCACTCTGATTAGGTCACACTGATAATGACCTTCACAATAGGTTGCTCATAATCTTGAATTTCTATAGGTGCAGGCTTTTTCCCTGCTAAATATCTGTGCAGCAGAGGTGAGGATACATGATACGCAAGTGGTCTCTCTCATTGATCATCCCATCCTGATGTTACTATGTGAGGTAGGAGCAACTCCACCAACACTAGTGAGGCAGATCACAAATAGTGGAGAACAATCTCAGTTTAGCTCTGCCCAGATAACAATGCATCAAACACTGAAGGATTACCTTTTATCCAATGTGTCCTTATGCAGCACGTGAGAATGTTTACTTGTAACAGAGTCACTGGCTTAAATAAGAGCAATCTCCAGGTTGTTTTACCTTATGCTCTAAATTCAAATCTTGAGGATTAAAGTGTATTATCCCTTTTCCCCTAATCCACAAAGCAGAAGCTTCACTGGGGACAGCACATACAACCATACAAGTCACAGGACATGGAGGACATCTGGTATCTTAAGAGAAGTGCAGATACAAAATTTCATGTCAGCACTTGATCTGTCTGGACTTTTAACCAAATAAGATTTCATACACAATTGGAACAGAAAGGTCTTCTGGAATATGCTGTCTATCCCAAAACATGTCCCACTCGACTATCATATTTGAGAACTGAACCTTATATCAGGTATAACTTGAATGAAATATTTTGACAACTCATAATAATGTAAAAACAAACAACGCACCCCAAACTAATACACAAAACCAAACACCAAGGTGCAAATAGTGCAACATGTGAACATAAAAGAGCTATTTTCAGCAGCTGATCTAGCTAGACAAGCTAAATTTTGCTGTCCACTTGTTGAGCCATATCTTCAGCTAGTGTAGATTCACAGAAATTTGTGAAAGTTCATGGAAACATTCTAATTATTATCCCGTGCATACAATTCACTAAAATGCAAAGATTAGATTTAGATTATTCATGAATCAAAGCATAACTGCATGCACCCCTGCCCTGCATCTCCACTTCCCAGCCAATGCACCTGCTGCCTTCTCCTGGCCACATAAACATGCTTGGATCTCAGAATCTCCTATCAAAGAACTCATAATCCTTTGATCATCAAAATGTTTCAGGGAAGGGAAGTCTTTCAGCTGATTTCCTAACTATTTCTGCAAGCAAGACTGTGTTCTGATGAATTCCCAGTGAGTGAAAACAATACTGAAAAGGAAAGTAGATTCTGATAGACAAAAAAGCATCACATGTTGAAACTTATGATAACCTGTCAGTGAGACAGCAATGCCAACTGCCTTAGAAAAAAAAGGGCTAGAAACAGGGTAAAGGTTCCTCAGTAGAAGATAGCTAGAACTAAAACAACATTTCTTCCTTTAACCAGTAAAAAATACTAACGGAGATTCCCAAGATGCAAGAGCTAGAGTATGATTGGGGAAAAAAAGTATTAGTTCTTTTACATTTTTAAAAAATTGGTTGGTAAGTATCTAGTCATGTTTGTGAAACTTTCTAGCTAGTAGTTTGGAGGTTTTAAATGCCTTTCCTGTTTCAGAAAAACAAAACAAAATGTAAACTAAGATTTTCATGTAAGTACATGGTTCTAGAAGCTAAGATTTTCAGAAAACTGCAAGAAATTCAAACCAAGATCTGGAGAACCTCCATTGCTCTAACAGCAAGGCAAAGAACTGAGGCCAGGAACGGTATATCTTAAAGTGGAATCTCAGAGGAAAAGAATCTGTTTTTCTCCTATGTCCTCAATTATTTGACACAGAAATTCTTGCCTTCAGTTGGACTGATTTAACATATATAGGCTGCTTTGTTTTGCTTAGCTTGATAGCCCTACAAATTAACCTTCTACAGATAGTTCTCACAAGGGGAGAACTAAGTTCTGCAGAACTCTTCTGTGTGAACAGCTCTATCTGACACATTCCCAAGTTGCCCTCTCCCCATTTCTGCAGCAGCAAAGCTTTTCTTCTCCCTTCTGCCAGGCTTCATGCTACTTAGGAGACTCTTTCCTTGGCATCTCCTCCAGCCATCTGTTCATCAGACACAGAAGTCAGATATTCCCTCTGTACCCCTACCCATTGCTCCTGTGCTGGTGTTCAAAAGAACACATGGGGAGAAATTAGCATGGATAAAAAGACCAGACAAGGCTCTTATAAAGACTTCTTGCCCGACCTCAGGCAGGTCAGGCTTACAAAAATTAATTCACTGCTGCTACGTCACAGGGATTCCTACCTGATAAGTCCACCAGACTTGTGGAAGGAGAGGGTCAGCCAGGCAGGAGTTAACAGAGAATCACACTGTCCCTTAAACTCTGTGGCCTTAGCCTGAATCAGTCCAGACTCTATTAACTTGCCAATTCTCAGTAAACATGCATGGGTGTTGGGGAAAAGTATTGAAGTTTTATTGCTTTGTCCAGAAAAAATAACATATGCTTAATAATAGAACAAAAAATGGATGTTTTTGCTTCATATCTTCTCTGGTTGTTTTCAGCAATAAAATTTATCTTTCTTTTTTGGCAAGCATATTATTTTTATATTTTGAAGTCTGTCTGTATTTCAAAGGGAAGTATTTTCTTTGACAACACTCAAGAGAAGCAAACAAACTGGCAGAGACAGTGACACATGGGTCACTAGGAACGATACTGCCTTCAAATAAACTTTCTTAGGTTTGTTTTATCGTTTATACAAGAATTTTAGTTTTAATTTTCAAAATGTGCCTTTGGGCAACTACACAAATCCCATTCCTTTAGTCTAATTGTACTAATTTTAATCACAAGCAGCTTGTGATTTCTGTAATCGCTGAAATACCTTCTGACTAAAACTATTAAAGCATTTGACAGTGATGCATGCAAAACAGCATCCTGTGATTAGGTTGTATCATTAGTGGGAGATGGTTTACTTCATATGATTAAATCTTCTTGACATTTGGTATTACATTTACAGTGGCTGTTTGATCATCCCCCCAACACACATGATAGCAAATCTGCACTCATTCAGACAAGGTCAGTGGTAGCCAGCACAGAAATGCTGTAAACAATATAACAAGCAGCCATGTGTTTGCCCACATGGGGCAGGAACAGAGAGAAAGAACCTATCTTGAAATTCATGAAAAGACCCAAGAACTTTGTTGCTTCTCTCAGTGCAAGCACAGGATTAAAGAGCTTTTGCTCCTAACAGGTCATTCCTGGCTCAGACTTGGCCTGCAGTTGTACCAACACAGGTTGCCTGGAAAGCTACAGCAGGAACGTTGCTTGGACATGGAAACAAACTGACAGCAAAACTTCTGTGTCAGTCTCCCAATCCATTTCATCCTTTTGTCTCACTAACTATTGCCACATCCGAAGATGAACAACTAACCTGATGTTTAGGAAAGTTTCCTGCCTGACTGCTCTGGCAGTCACACTCACACCACCCCAGGCTGCCACTGCTGGCACCGCTGCCCCTTGAGAGCGTGTGCTTCCAGTGATCCAATGGGTGTTTCATTTGACTCTCTACTCATGCAGTCAGACAGGTTTTCCTCACTAGCTGGAGTCCAGGTTTCCCACAGCATGGTCCCAGATGTCTGGATCCTTGAAACAATTTAATCACTCTGCAGTACCAGCTGAACAGAAACAGCTTGAATTGGTGACTCCCAGGTGGGACTCTGGAAAAAAAGGAATCCCTGGGCTTTTATATCATTACAGTCCAAGAGCGTGGGAGTTGGGGTCTTCCTACTGAGTCATGAGCTCCTGTTGTGTCAAAGGAACTGGGTCACCTCATGGCCTCTTGCCTTGGACTCCCGCTGTTCCCCCGCCCAGGGCACACACCTTGCAGCTGCACACCAGGCCACTGGCACTAGGTGTATTGTTCAACCCTGAAGCCACTGGAGGTACAGAACTACATGCTTTTTGGCAGCAGTGTACATATCTACACTAATTTAAGGCAGCTGCAAAAGCAGGGGTTTAAAGGGAAAGCACTGTTTTTTTACTTAAAACAGTGATGTGGATGTGGGGACAAATTGTTCTGAGCGTGTTTTCTTTGATATCCCACAAGCTGCAAACTGCCATTTACATATCCCCAGTGTCTGGCCAGCATCCTGGCACAGATGGCTGTTCTACACAGCTCTGCCAGTACAGCCAAATTACAAAGGCTCTGTGGTGGTGACACCCCCACTCAGTCAGGGAGAAACCTGTATTTAATACAGTTACACTGGCAGAAGATGAGTTTTAGCAGCACAGACTGCACTGGCAGAGGATGAAGTGAACAGAACTTGCTCAAAGCACAGATTTGCTTTCCTTGAATGTACCAGTCTTGTCAAAGCACTTTTGTTAAATTCCTGCTGTATGCAGGGCACATAATTCCAACAGGAGCAGGATTTTCCTCTCAAAACCATAAGCTGTGTCATGAGGAACTGCTAAGTACATTCCCACCGGGAGACAATTGTGATTTTGAGAAGCCTTTCCTATCATCAATTTATTTTGAGGAAATACACAGACAAAAGTCTCTACAGGCAACTTCACAAGCTCTCCCAAGATTGGAGAGCTATAATTCTGGAGGATGAAAAGCTGTTATCAACAGGTCAATCATAGATACATATTCTGTTTATTTGCACTCAGAGAAAACTTTCAGCTGTATGTACCACCCCAGAAACCATTTTTTTTTTTTTGAAATAGTACCTTAAGAGACATGCACCTGACAGCAAACTAAAGGCAAATTTTGGTCTTAGGGGTACGATGTGAAATAAAAAGTAATGTGACCACTGCAAGCATCCCTGAATTAATGGTAATCAAGACCCTGAGAAGACCACTATAGGCAGGTCAGTCTCCTTTAACCCGTTGTCATCTTTAAGCAATTAATTTAAATTTCATTTGATTTCTGTCAAAAGACAGCTTTCAGCTAAATACATTTATTCAATTCAGACATTTACACTGAGTATGTTAAACTGCAGGCTGACAATATTTACTCACCCAGAAGGTCATTCCTTGTTTTTGCTCTCTATCTGGCACTCCTCTCTCCATTAGTTTATTTTTTTAAAAAAGGAAAAGCAGGGTGAACCAGCTCATAAAGGATCAGATGAGCCAAAGCAATGGAATTAGGCAGGGAAGGAGCACAGAGGAGTTGAATGGTTAGACTGAGTCAACCTTTGTCACTACTCAGAGTTCAATGCTTAAGCTGCTCCCTCACTGCTCAAGGGCATTTTTAGCACTGATTGCAGCATTAATCATAAGGGCCTCTAAAAATTGCATTTAAAAGAATCTTTATTCCATCCTGATTCAATTTGACTTGCAGCTGTCAGAGATCTCTTGGGTATTTTGTGTATTCCTGGATTGTTTTGATGAATGGAGGCCAGAACATCAGCACCTAGCAGCAATGATCCTGACACGGTTGTTCCTGGACAATGGCTCACTTTACCTAGTCAGATGCACCTAAGTTAAGATCCTCAAGCTTCATGGTGAACTACAGAAGAGCTGGTCTGTCCCATTTATTTCAGTCCAGTGGCAGCACCTAACACTTAACAACAAATAGTATTGAACACCACATATCCAAAATATAAAAATAAAGCATATTTTAGGTTGCAGAAACTTTCCCCTATAGTCAGAAAACAACATAGCACCAGAGAACAAAGGAGGGGAAAAACCCCCCAACATCTGCATCATCTGTTTCATATTCTTGTGGAACAAGATTTTGGTTGCCCCTTTGCTTCTCTTTGTTCAAGTGGTGACAGAAGATGGTACCATAATGGTAATTCACTATTATTTCCAAGCAGAAAATTCTAGTTACATGTCCAAGAAGTAGACAGGGAACTTGATAAAAAAACCCAGGTGGTTTCCACTACACACTGTGGTTCTGTTTTAACCTCCAAATTCAATGAAATCACCTCAAAATACAAGCCCGATTCCACACAAATTTTTATTGAGTTTCAGAGGGACCTTAGATTAATTGTTCTTGGACTAGAAACCATGGGAAATATGTTAGCTTCATACAATCAGACCACAAAAATGATGAAAATGAGCAGTTTAAGCTCAGCTTTGTTTTGAAAGGTTTTGCAAAATGAAGCTCAGTTACTGGGAATTCACATGTTGCAGAACCAGAAATAAAACCTTCACAAAGTGCCTAAGAAATAAAACAGTAGTATTTTACATAATGCTCCTACTTTCCTTTAAATGTTCTTAAGTGGCAATTATTGCCTTGCTTACTCTGTTTTCTATGCTTCTTTTTCCACGTTTAAGCATGAAAACTCATATCTACCTCAAACCTCTACCCCTCTGCTGAGAGGTTGTGGTGAATGGGCATAGCTTTGGGTTTGTATATTTTTTGCTTGTGTGTCTTGTTTGGTTTCTTTGAACGTGAAGAGGAAAGCACTACAAATGTATGTTTTGCAACTGAGTGTTTTTGTCAAATTTAAGTCAAGAATTGAAAACAGGGACTCACCAAGCCAATCCTATCATAATCAATATTCCTGACCATAGAGACAGAAAGTGGTTACCTGGTTTCCACTGCTAGCACACACAATCTGCAACATAAGCAAACCAATACAGATACTAATGTTGTATAAAGAGCTGCATATCCTACACCCATAACATAGTGAAGTGCTACATTTAGAGCAGGCACAGACCTCTGCATTTAAAAGAATAGCCCTTCAAGGCAGACTTTGTCAGGATCCCTTACTCAAACTATCAGTCAGATGGAAGTTCGATTACCATTATGTCTGAGCACATCCAAGTCTCAGAAATGAGCTGAATTATTTCATTCTTGCTTTTGATATTTAGTCTTATAGCTGATATAAATACTGATACAAACGTGAGGGTCAGTTAAAGAGAGATGATACATTTTATTTTCCAGAGAGTGGGTTTGTGGGGTAAAACAGGGGAGAGAGAGTTTAACCCTTTGCTAAGTCAGAAAGTTCCTATTGCATACAGAAAGTAATAGATGACATTTGAGTGAAATATCCAGATTTACAAGGAGCTGTCACAGCCTTCAGCTTGCAGAAGTGAACAAGGTCTGCAGAAAGGGAACTGAATGTGAATAAACCTGCAGGGAAACTTCTCAAAGTCAGAAGGACTACAAAGCAAACATACTGCACCAGGAAACAGACTCCTCTGAGAAATCTAACTAGACTACAGCTAGGCCATCAGCTTCCAGGGAAGGCACCTGCAACACAGTAGCCAAGTACAGGAGGGACACCTTTTATGTGTTATCCTCGTATAAGCAGATAAAACTTGCTTTTTATTTCTGTGGGTGTTTTTTTTTTTTTTTTTTTTCCCAGCTGGCTTTTTAATTTTTACTAGTTCCAGTTTGAGTTAAGATCATTGCAAGTCTACTGTTAGCATAAAGACTCGAGGGTAAGGCCTTGAACTAAATCTGTGTGTTAGGCTGTCTGAAAACTCCTGAAATGCTGCACTTTGGAACAGTTAAGGAATAACTGGATGTGGCATCATGACAACTTCAGAGCCCTGGTGGGTAGCTAGTATTGCTTAGAAACAGGCTTCCATAATGGCCAGAGGTCTCTGGCATGTAACCAAATCTTCTGAGATATGCTGAAATCCTGAGGCCCAAAAGAATTTTAGACAATATACAATCTGCTGTATGGAGGGTTCCTCAGGAGCTAAGCATCCCTTCAGCTGCTCTTCCAGCAGAAGTTGAACTGTCCCTGCCTGTTTGCAGCATTTCATGTTTCCTCAACATCATAGCAGAGATCATCTTAAAATTTAGATGCCATGCACTCCTTGGGACACTCACAAGATTTTACAGAAAACAAGGTTGAGACCCAGAGGACCCCTGAGGGACCTATTTCTGTAGCAGAACAAATTTGCACTCAAATGCTCACCTCCTCCTCAAACATGACCTCTCCACTTCATATATCTTTTCATGTCAGGTCAATGTACTGAGGGCAGGTCCTCTAAAATCCTGTTACAACAGGGTTTAGTGAAAAAGCATATTTCAAATGCACTTTCATTAGTAGTGATGCCTCCTCCTGCAATTTATTTACTTGGCTCTGTAAATATCTGGTGGCCAAGAGTAACCCTTGGTTAATAATAAAACCAACTGATACAGCCAGTACACTCAAGTTTACTGACAAGGGGCTGGAACAACCTCGTGCTGTGCAAAAACAGAAACCAAGCACCAGCTATGCCAGTACTTCCCTTTTCAGAGCTGCTTGCTGCCACACAGTATCTTTCACTCAGCAGTCACCAGGGGATATTATAAAATAAATTTGACAGAAAGACCCCATGCTCCTTTTATCCCCAAAGGAATAATTTAGAGACCTGTTATTTTTCAGATCTTCACATCAAAATTTGCAGAGATCTTTCAGAGAGAATGACATGTGCTAGAAGTCAATTTAAGTGGCATTACTAAAATCTGAGCATATCCTGACACTGAATAATTTTTTTAAGCATTCAGATGTTGCAGCTTCTTCTAACTATGCCATTAAATATCATAACTTCTGAACAAGGAAAGAATTCAGGAAACTCCTTCAGAGCTTCAGTTTTCATCAATTCTCTGTTTATTTACTGTAAACCAGCTCTCCTGATGAGGAAGTTCCCAGCCAGGTTAATAAACTCACAGTAACAACTTCAAGATTATAAAGTGCTAAATCATTCTCCTGCAGGATCTAGCCCCAGATTAGTGTGATAAAAGACTGCACAGTGCCACGGGAAGGCTGGAGACAAGCCAGGTTGCATAAGACACTTCCAGGGCTGGAAGGACCCTGTCAGGCCACCCAGGCACAACCCCAGGGTGAGGCAGAAGGGAATACTCTGCAGGCAGCAAAACTCCTGAGGCCAGGGCTGCAGCCTACAGCAGAAAGGTTCATTTGTGTGAGGGGAACACCCAGAGTTCTTTATGGCCCAGGTGCTTTGCACCCAAAAAACTGAAAAAAAGGAGCACAAGGATGAAAAAGCCCCCAGGAGCAGTGAGTGTTTGGCATCAAACCAGACAAGGCTTTGCCTAAGCTGTTCATGATCTGCTGGTACATGGCCATACTCATATAAAAAGTCAGCACCAAACTGAAACTTTGGAGTTGGCCCTTGTTACTCATGGTGAGAGGTGCTGGTGTCTATGAAAATAAGACTTACTCAGTTCTGGGGGGGAGTGTGGATATTGAACAGCCTGTTATTGGCCAGTAAGTCTACCATAGTGCTAAGGTCTCACCTTGCACCATAAGTCACTGATTTTAAAATGCTAAGCAAGAAAGTAAAAGTGATAAAAAGAATGGTATTTTTGAATGGGAATTCCTAAAGAAGGTAGAGGCTTTGTCTCATCTCTCTTGTAGAACAGGCTGGCCCTTTGCCACTCCAATAAACCAAACCAGGTTCTTTGGAAATTCCCTGAAAACTGCAGTAACAAGCTTGTAAAAATTATGGGAAGGTGGTTTTCTTAGAAGAAATGATATTATCCTTTTTCCATAAGGGCCTACAAATTAGGGGGGGAAAGGGAAGAAAATCCAGAAATCTCATTCTGTTCCAATAGACAGGCTGTAAATACAGTATATACCCCACCAGCTTACGAGATGAGTAGCTGTGCCACCCCTAACCCAGAAAACAAAACCATCTAAGCAAACCTAACCCTTCTGGGCTGTGGGGTTTCACATTTCTGGTATCAGGAGAATTTTGACACAATCCTAATTTTACCTACTTTTCACTTGTTGTTTTTCAGTTGTTGTTTTCTTTCTTTTGAGACAGCTGATTTTATGATATCCTGCACAATATCCCTCTCCCCTACAGTGACAGAGCTTCCTGCCTGTGAGGTGAAATGAAGATAGTCTAGGGTGCTTTCTTTTTTCCCCTGCTAGGTAGATCTGGGGAGCTACTGGTAAGGATGGCTCTGTAGTCACCAGTCTGCATGTGAAATGAGAGCAGCCAGTTCTAAGCAAATTTAACCTAACAGAGCTCTTGATCAACAAAACACAAACTTCCCACCCTCTGATTCATCTTTTCTACCAAAAATATTGTTTTGTTGAAGCATGCCATCTTCTCCTCTGTATTTAAAAAGCATGGTGGGGTTGCCTGGATCCAGACACTTCACAACAGAAATTCTGAACAATGCAACCTCCTCTGCCCAAGCCTGAAGGACAGAGAAGTGAAGAAAGAGAAAAACCTCTAGAAAAGTCTAGGGCTACTATTGAGGATAATGACAGAAAGAAGCCACAAAAAAAAACTGAGAAAAAGAAATGGTATCTCTGAAAATTACTTATAACTGTTTTTCCTTTTGAGATCAATGAGCTGTATTAATGAGCCAAGGGGAAGCAATGGATGTCACAGAAAAACAGGGTTGGACAATCCCCTGGAAAGACGAAAGTCACCCTATTTCTGTGTAAATGGGCAACGAGCATTCATCTGTTTCAATCCCTAGTATGACATAGTTCTGCTCCACTATTTTCCCCCATTATTTATCCATTTTCCAGTGGATGGGGGAAAATTTATTCTCACTCTGTTTAGTTGTCTGAGTGACTTTCCACTCCACGCAGATGGCCTTTTTATGGAAAAAGAAAGGATAAATAGCTCTCCATGTGATTATTTTTTTTTCCTGTTGACTGACCTTTCTATTCACCATTTCATCTCAGCAATCATATGAGGAACACGGGAGTTTTTCTCATCATCTGCTTTTTTTAAGCATGCTTGGGCAAAGCTGCAGTTCTAGCCTGTGAGAACCTCCCAAGATACTCTTTAAATTAGCAGTTTTTCAGTCTGCAGCTCTTGAGAGGACAAGTACATTTGCATGAGTGACAGCCAGCAACTGCTCCTGGGTCATTCCAGTCACATTTCTTTTGCATCAGAGTTGACACTCGAGGTCAAATGACATGTTAGCTTTGACACTGCAGTGATATTTGACTTCATCAGTCTCTCAAGGTTAGGCTGTTCTTGGCTGAGCAGCACAGACAGAGGAACCCGCTCGCCTCCCTCTGCTTGGTCCTGCTGTGAGTATCCACAGCAGGGAGCACTTCCCTCTGTTTTACTGTAAGGAGTGAACTCAGGTGCCCCTCTAACTCCTTCTTGCCTGGTGTATTCACATGACAGATACTCACCATGTGCTGTCAGACCCAAGTTGTGAAGGGCTACACCAGACACACTAGACAAAGGGAAAGTGAAGGAGGGCCTGACAACTGAGAATGTCATTTTGATCCTTCACATGCCACAAAGAGCAGTACACTGAAATATCATGAGCAATGTATGCACTCAATTCAAAAACCAGCGCTCTGGAAACAACAGCACTCACCTTGGAAAGAGAAGGTGAGATGCTTTACACAAAGCTCTGCCAGTGCCTCTGAAGTTTGACAGACACTACTTTGGTGATTGGCTTTAACAAGCACACAAACACACAAGTCAGTTCTGTGCTGAGCCCCATACTGTTTTTAATGTCTTCGAAGATGTGAGAAGGCCTTGGAGCTCCAGGCAAAAGAAGCTTAAAGACAAAATGTGTTTGATCACTAACTATATTATGACCACTGCTTGCACAGTAGCCTCATCTTTCACATCAATCTGTGCAGCTTAAACCTTTGTGTGTACCTTCCACTTTCCTTTGATCGTAATACTGTGAAACAATTTAGTGGCAGACAAGGCAGGAGCTGAGAGAAAGCTGTGCACATACACAGCATTACACACACGTGATGGAGAACCTCTGTTTACTTTTGCAACATGAGATATCTGGGAAAGCATCCTGGAGGCAGACACATAATTTAAAGTCCAGAACAAAAACTGGCAAAAGAAGAATATTCACCTTATTGAGGACACTGTGATTTGGACAAGTGACATCCTACTCTATACAACTACTGCAAGGACTAACCAGCACTTGGATAATTATGTTTAAGAGCAGTCCCAAAAATGAGTTGCACTGCATACAGACTGAAAAACACATTCAGTTTATGTAACACTAAAATATAAAATTCAACTTGCTACAATTAAAAACTAAGAGCAAAAAAAACCTGATAAGGACATAAATGGCTCCTGGCTACCACACAACAGCCATTTCAGCATCTTCTGCAGCAGTAATTGTGTTTTGGTTCAAAACCTTCAGTACAAGTCAGGAAATTATGAATAAATAATAACAGATGAGCATGTCTGTCCCTTAGTAAACACAAGAGAAAACCATTTATGCAACACTTTACCTTTTACTTCAATTAAATGTTTTGAAGCACAATATGTGAAGAAAGGTCATATAAAAAACCAAAGTCAAATCATAGCATTTGAAAACTTAACACACTTCTGTTTGGCTGAATTATTTCTTTTCTTTCCATCCCTGAAACATTTGCTCTGCAGTTTGAAAAAGCCTCCATTCAAATCTGCTCTAAAATTCCATGTGTGCATGCCCTGTGTAGGTTCAACACACACACACTCACCCATTTGCTAGAACATGGCAGTGTGCTGTCATCAGCATGTGTGCATACACACAGTTACACAGTACCAGCTGTGCTCTCTCAGCCTCTGTTGCAGACAAATAAAGCCAAGGTCAATTGTTTTCTCTATTAGCAGTCCATTGCATCAGTTTGAACAGAATCTTCCTTTACAAAGACTTCTCTTTTGAAAGCTCATTTTATTCAATACCATTCTAGTTGCTGCTTCTTTTTCATCTGGGACTCTTTTTATTTGACCCATTATACCAAAATAAATTTATGTAAGCCAAAAATGCTCTGTTTCAATGTCAGTAGTTTGCTTCTCTTTCCCTTACTAAACAATCTCCAGATTATTCCTTTTCATCTGGTATTTGTAAAGTCTTTTCTCTTTCAGTACTCTAACCCAACATAGTATTTCTTTCCTAGGGTTTGACAGTGACTCATCTTTTACTAAGATAGCAAAATACCTCTTTTCTTCCACCCCCAAATGGCAGAACAGAATAGTATTAAGTCACCAAAAAAAAATTAAAATAACTTGAAAGTAGTAAAAATAGCTTCTCAAATCCTACTACCACATGCAATATTCCTCCTACCCTCTTTTTGACTCAGAATGATCTGGTTCACAAAAGGTACCCAGAGTACAGAATTCCATCTGTTCCATCTGTCCTGCCCATTTACTGCAATCTTGGCAAAGGTTTTATTGAGCTGACCAATATTCTTGTGCTCTTTATCTTCTTACAGTCATTATGTGGTACCTTCCAGGAGATGGCCAGAAAGCATTGTACTGTGTCTTAAATCTAACCCTCTTCGTGGGGTTTCAAGGTGAAAGCTCAACACTTGCAATAGTGAGAAGAGTATTACATTTCTATCTTGTCCATTTTATTCCAGGTCTATTGTTTTGGTGTTATGAGGGTCCCTGAGGTTTAAAAGCAGGGCACTGAGGAAAAGCTCTTCTAAGAGAGATTGCTTTCATCTTATCCTCAGCATGGCTGCTGATACTTGGGCAAGGAGACTGTGAAATGATGTACAAATAGACATACTGGGCATAGAGTGAAACCACACTCCTATGCAAAGAAAGGAGACAATCAGGTGTGTGAATCAGAAAGCACTCTGAAAAACTCATGCCTTGCACCACATCTATTTGACTTGACTCCTTTGTAACTGCTCAGCATACAAATATTTTTGTGTTCATTTTTTGGCAACACACACTGTTGTCTGAAGCCTCAGAACAGCCACACTTTAAGCTTACATTTGGCCTCCAAATGGCATGCTGAATTATCAAAAAAGGCTTTCTCCATCCAAGCACTATATAACTTGACTGATCTATTATTAATATCCTAAATCAGTAACTCTTTGAAAAAACTGCTGCTACTTAACTAGTCACTATGAATGTTTATTTCCCATAAGAAATGAACAGTTTTTCAAGCTGCATGCCCTGTATATGTCAATTTTATACAAATTTGCATGCCAAGAGCATAAAATAGGCTTTTAAAAGTTAAAAATGGGCTTTATATGAACCATATATATTTTTTTAATAAACTTCTATTCTCAGCTGTTGAGTTGGAGGTCTACAAAGAAATCTCAGAGGACTGAGTCACAAGCAAAGTAGGAGGGCTTTTAGATACACAACTTCCTCACTGACTGTCATGCTTTTGTGACTTGCTGAGCATCATACCATGGAAGGCAGCGTTTCAAAAGAAAAATCCCCATCAAAAAGGAAGAGTTTCTGAAATGAGATTAGAACAACTCAATTCAAGAAACAGAACTGGAGATTCCTAAATGATGTCTCACTGCTGAAATGAAGTAAGATTACTCTCACCTAAATATAAACATGTTCAATACGAAAGCTGGAGTTCATCTTTGAGATTCCCCCTGGAGCTCCATGCTCTTCTCAGGCGTGAGTCACTGCCTTTGAGGTCAGACTGCTAAAGTAGGTTAGGCAAATGTCACCTTTGTTGCCTCTCCATCAAACACAGGGGTGGTCTAGACACTAGCTAAGGAATAGATTGCTACGTTATATGCACAGAATATAGATAAATCAAATCTGATTTCCTGTCAAGTTGCACCAGTATACATCAAGAGTAATTGCTGGAAAGTGGTTTATTGAAACCCCTGACACTGCTTTAAGAAATTCATCTCTGATAATCAAGCTGTTTAGATCAAGAAGGGCAAAAATGCTTCCTCCTATCCATTTCCATATTGATTTATTTCAGAAAGCAATTAATTTTATTAAGAAAATTTTAATTACTTACTTTAGTTTTAAGTTAATACTGAACTGGAGTTTTTCAAATATGATTGCCTTTTCCTAGAGAAATTCTGTCTTTAATTTATTCCATGCCAGGCTTGCATTCTCTTCCTTCCTCCTTGCTTGTTTGGCAGTTTCTTCTCAAATACTTGTGCTTTTCCCTCCCTGCATGAGCTGCAGCACTAGGATGTCAGTTTCCAAAAGGCTTATCCTAGTCTCTGTCACATTCCTTTTCTCTATATTGTACTTCAGAGAGTAGATCTGTACATGAGGAAACACTTCTTTACTGTGAAGGTGACTAAGCACTGCAACAGGCTTCCCAGAGAGGTTGTGTAGTCTCCTTTCCTGGAAATATTCAAATCCATCTGGACACAATCCCAAGTAATGTGTTCTAGGACACCCTGCTTGAGCAGAGACATTGGACTAGATGACCTCCAGCAGTCCTTTGCAACCTTACCCAATCTGTCATTCTGTGACCTAAATCTCACATGCTCTGGATTTCCTGCTGTTGAAGATAACCCACTGAAGAAATGCAGAACACGTACAGTGACCTGACACAGAACCCTTTGGTCATTGCATCCTAACAGGGACTTCAGTGAGCAGTGGAATATGGTCTGCATATTTTATTGCTGAGAGAGATCCTGGCACTGTGCCCACTGAATAGGCAACTAAATTACATTTGTATCTGAGCCAGGTAAAAGGCCATGATATGCACTGTTGCTGATCAAGCAGCAGTCCTACTGTGGAAGAAATGGGCAGTATTTCTGATCAGCAATTACAAAGCAGCCTTTGATACAAGTGAAGTAAGTGTTCACAATCTGCACAGCCTCTGCCTGCAAAGGTTTTGTTTGTATGCTGCCTTTTTCATCCAGTTCACAATGCAAATGGCATTTGCAAATCTGACAGCTTCAACATGTGTGCTTGGGACAAAGATCCAAAAGTGCAACTTTGCTTCCCGAAGAAGCAGGTTAAAAGCAGGAGTACAATTCTCGTAGCAAATCAAGTGTCTGGGAAGTATTTGCTTTACCTCTTCCCAGTGGGGATAAATGTGGGACCCTTCCTCCAAAGTTTTAAAGATCAATTTCAATGAAATCTAACAGAAAAACATGTAAAAAAGGTAATTTCTTTCAGTGTCTTCTTGTAATGCTGCTGAACCCATGGCAGAGGAAACCCAGAGGTTTCAGGATAACTCTGACCCATAACAACTGGGTCTCACATTCTCTCACAGCAGCTCCATGTATATCCTACCACAGAAGTGGACAACTATAGCAAGGAGCACTACATATGCAACAACTCTTCCTCATATGATTTCAGTGATAGCATCACATCATTATTAAATGGGTAACTAAAGTCAGACAGTGAAACTGCTCCCAGTGTTTAAGAAAAACAGACTCGTAACTCTGTAAAACAGGAATAGGCTTATTCTTAATCATCAACAGGAGAAGAGACTATATTTAGAATCTTCTTGTAAGCAAAACCACAGATGGGGAGAATTATTTCCTTGCAGAAGAGGCTGCCCACACATTTTGTGCCCTCAGACTAGTTCAGTTTATATCAACTCCAGATGAACTGCTTTTCAACACTGCTCTGAGTAAATACTGCAAAGTGCAGGCACTCATTGCACAGAGTGCAAAGCACAGCACAAGTCAGCTTTGACATTACACCTGAAAAATGTCAACAGGAAGAGAGTCTGAGATTCCCCTCTCTTATGGGCACATGCGTGCACTTACACACTCCTATGAAATTCTGGCTCATGTAGTGCATCTGACAGTGAGTCTAAAAGGCCAGAAGGCTCTTCAACAGTAGCAAGGAAGTGCTCATTAGCTCTAGCCTTTACAAGGTGCACTGTAAGCAGCAATTCCTGATTCTGCAACAAACATCATCCTTGCAGAAGAGAAATGCCTTTTTTTTTCTTTGTTTTGATAATTGTATCAAAAATACAAATAAAATCCCAACCAAGATTAGAAAATAGCTCTTCAAGCATTGATTGTACAGGTCAACAGTTTTGCAGAAAAACTTATAAACCTTGAAAGGGATGCAGAAAAAAATGGAAGCACTTGTACGTCAGCCTTTCCTGGGATATCAGGATTTCCACAATCAGTATTTAAATCCTTGGTCAGAATAAACACTCGAAGAGAGCAATTGTGACAGCTTAAAAAAAAATAAATCCTTAAAGAAGATGGATTCTCCATTCGGGTTAGCTTTGACTGCCAAGTCTCCTTCCTCAAGCTTGCTTTGTAGCTGTTCTGTGACCCCCATAAGAGAGGGCACAGAGGGCTGAAGAGCCACAACAAGCAGCATCTTCCACAGCAGGGCTGCCTCAGACTGAGAAAGTTCTCTGGCCATTTTGAAGCCACTTTCTCATAAAATCAACTTATATTTTAGAATTAAGAATCTGAAACTCAAATAAATGGGGACCTTTTCATTGGCCTGTTTTGTTTAAATGGAGAAGATGGAAGGGGAGTTACCAGTTCTAAGTTTTCCAGTGATACAGAAATTAGTCCCTTAGAGCTCTGATTCAGAAAAATCAATTTATCTCCAAATAGCCCCAGCAAAGCATTCTTCTTTGGATCTAAACAACAAGCTAGTTAGACAGTTATCAGTAAGATTAAAATCAGCTTCAAACCCTGTTGGGCTTGGAGCACCACAGCACTGAACTAATGTTGAAAAGCTCCATCTTCCCCATAAACTACTTAAGCACACCCCTAAATGACAATAACACCCCAAAAGACCACACTTTAGTTTGAGGAAGTGATTGTGCTAGCTTATTTCTTTCTTGTTTCCTAAAAGCAGCTAAACCATCCTTGAATTAGGGCCTAAAACAAAGGTGAGACGGAAGTGTTTAATCCACCCTCAAAAGAGGAGAGGTATCTCTTGCTTTTTCCATCCCATCAGAGAAGAAACAGAATATTAGCTGCACTAGCTACTTTATTTCTTGTGGGCTTGAGTTTCTTGCAACTGGAGTGAATATTGGAAAAGCAGAACCATGGGCTTGGGAGAAGAAGGATAAACAAACTCCTCCTGTGATTTTCATTAAATAACATCTTTTTCTAGGATGATTCATTTCAGCATGTTTGTTTTAAGCTAAACATA
This sequence comes from Scytalopus superciliaris, assembly GCA_013400415.1. Taxonomy (NCBI): domain Eukaryota; kingdom Metazoa; phylum Chordata; class Aves; order Passeriformes; family Rhinocryptidae; genus Scytalopus; species Scytalopus superciliaris. Next base: position 1,450,698 of record VXBX01000899.1, read on the forward strand.
CTTGAAGTCCTTGGGTATATTAAGGCTAATGAAAACACCCATTTAAGAATGTTTATTTATTTATTCCAAACTGTTTGCATTCAGGAAAAAAATTATTTCCTCTATCTGTTGATTAAACAGGTTCTGAGAGGGTCAAACTGGGCACACAAGCAAAAAACGTCAAAGCTACTCCAAAAATAGGAAAGTCTCAGCCTCGCTCAAAGCTTTCTGATCATATCAGCAAGTAACAACAGTACAAAATTACTATAACTAATAGAAAAAAGACTGCAAAAAGTCTTGAAAGACAATACACTAAAGGGATTCCTGTGAGGAAACAACACAACAGGAGCAGTCATATAACCTTATCAGAAATCTAAAGAAAATACATATGACTTGAGCTATTTCTGGAACGATGGCACAAAGGCACTGTGATCTGAATTAAAAATCATGAGGCAATATCATGAGACTAATTGTTTATGATATGAATATGTTAAATAGGGATGTAATTAAGAATGTTCTGCTTTATTTACCCTCAATATGTTGAACACAGTTAGCTCTCAGTCGACAATCTGGAGAACCAGAAAAGTTTAGGAGCACTGCGATGTCAGTTCTTTTTTTAGTGTCATTTTACGCTATAGTTTAACATCCAGGATTAATTATTTTAACTACATGTTTAGTTGGAATCCATATTTACTTTCATCTGCAGAGGATTGCAATATTTCCATACCACAAGCATCTCGTTGCTTGAAACATGCTCTGAAATATACTCCATGAATTGAAATATGACATAGATAACAAAACAGTAACTTTGGACTGACATCACTACTTGAGGCCAGATTACATTTGCAACTGCATTTTGGATGAGATGTAATTTCAAATCCCTAGCAACGTTTCCACTGAAGGAAGTAATTGGAGGGTAGAAGATGACCCCTAGAGAGAGCATTCTCTGCAGAAACTAAAAGCACAATGCTGAAGGCACAGGTAAGAATGGGGCAATTATCTTACAGCATGAACATAACACCTAAAGCAAAGTGCATCTTAATACAGGTAAATACACTGTTCCTGTTCAAAGGGAGCCCCAGAGGACCATGTTCAGACCTAGACCTGAGTGGGCAAGGTGAGCGACCCTGCTGCCACAAAGCAGTCTTGGGAGGGGCCATCTACACTTCTTTGAGGAATACTCCTAAGCCTCAGTCCAAAACATGACCCATTTTGAGGTAAAGGAATTCTAGACATTACAAGTGAGGGTGATTTGCTCAGGCTGATTTCCCACATCCCTAGCCTCAGCTTGTTTGTCTCACAGCAGACATTCTTTGAAAAAAAACAACCCATCACTTCTACCCACGAATTGTTCCATGCAGCCTCAAGAGTACTAAGAGGGTGCATTGGTCCAGATGCATCACTGTGTCTTGCAGCCTCCCATATGCATTGCTACCAACCACTGCCAGAAAACACAGAAGAGGACTGGCACACCTTGAGTCTCACTCAGTACAGCTGCCCTTGTGCACCTGGGCTGCACTTCCTCTCACAGGGACAGTCCTGTGCACTTGTTGTTTCAAAATAATTATGTTTTGGAAAAAATAGAGTAAAGCCTATAGGCTATGATGGTTAATGAAAATCCGTCTGCTGGATGTTTTAAGGAATATGATGGGTTCTCTCAAGGAAAGGGAACATGTTTGCCAGAAGCTGGTCACCCAGCAGAATATGTTTTTATATAGTTTGGACTTTAACTTGGCCAGTCAGAGTGGAAATTCATTCAGGCTTTGAAGTTGGTAGCAGGTAAAATATTCATGAGTCAAAAGGGTTCTTACTTCAGAGCTAAGCTTTTTTTGCTGACATCCTAGTTAAGAAAAATAAGTAAAAAAAAAAAAAAAAAAATCAATTACTAAATAAAGCTCAGATGGGTTTAAACTCCTAACCCTGAATCACAGTTAAGACCATAAGATTTCCTCAAACTTTCTACTTAGACCCTGAAACAGTAAGATTCTGTGGTCAGGGATGTTGCCTTCCTTTAGGATGTTTCTGCTGCCACACAAATAACAACTTGTACCAGCAGCAAGCATAAACCAACTCTCCAAACATGCAGCTTCAACTGATTATGTGGGAGGCTTGAGTCCTAGACTCATTTCAAAAGCCTATTGAAGGAACCCAAACATAACTTCTCTGAATTACCATAATATTTGCAAAGACCTCACTCAAATCTCAGGCTGTTTACGTATTTTGAAAAACAGATCAATTGCAAACTACCAACACCACTCTGAGTCTGGATCCAATTCTCTGATTTCAATTGGATTTTTTTTTTTTTAATAGCCACATGGCCCGAAATACTTGTTGAAAAACAGTTTTGTGTGACTGCATCTCAAACTGATGGCTTAAGTTATTTTCTTAGCACCATCTTCTCTCATGTTTCACAGGGAAGAGACATCTAAGCTATAGAAGCAGATTTTTTTTATTTTTCTTCCCCCCTGCATGTCATAGAGATGCTGTAAAAATCACACCAAATCAGTCATGGAAAGCAAGTAATCCAGGCAGTTTGTCCTTGTTGCCACAACACAATCTCACCACAGGGCTGGAACAGAAAGGTAAGGTTGACAAGGTGACTGGGGAGCTGCTATGAAATCTTCTGTGAGGGGGACAGAATGACAAAGAAATGAGTTCAGCATGCCTGTGATTGCACAGGACAAGAAATACTAAAAGGAAAGGCAAAAGGGGCAAAGGAGGCAACAGACACTCTGATTGTGTGTGTAAGTGTTTAGGCTGATGGGCCATGAAGAAATGCTCACATCTTGCCCTCTGATAGAGTTAGCAACTCTGAAAGGCAGGCAGAGAGAAGGAAGAAGAAAAGGGGGAATCTATAGGCAAGGAAAGCAAGACAGAGAGCAGCACAGCACTGAATCACTCAGCTGTCAACAGACATGCTATTCTTTCCACTGTCACATGGAGCAATCAGGTTTTTTTCAACAGGGACACTTGCACTATGTGGCTGATCATATGACCTCTCCCACCACTGGAAACTCTAAGAACACATGCATGTGTGACAATCCTGGTCTAGCTATTTCTCTGCAGAATACACTACCTCCTTGCTTAAAACCACCATCTTTAACAAAAATTTTCATTCATTCTGACATGTTAAAACCCTTCAAGGGCACAGTAGTCCCCTATAAATACACTGCTCTAACTCCTTGTATAGGTTTCTCTCTTGTTTTACAGTTGCTTGAATGTTTCTTATTCTGTATTTTCAATTCCTCTTGTTTTTTCATGGCCCTTGCAGAAAAAAACCCCAACAACTCTACTCCCTTACAACAGAAGAGTTCAAAAGAAATTAATAACATGCCTGTGATCAGAGTAGTGTTTGGGCCTCTTAGAAGTAAATTCCATTCAGTTCACTCTCAAAACACCTACTGAGTTCTGCAGCTGTTAAATGCATGTTATGCTTCAACATAAAAAACCCCTTTGGTCTCTTTACTTCCTTCTCTTGCTGTCATTGCTTCAGCTTCCTCTTTCCATTTTATTTTCCTGATCCCATTAAACAAGACTGAGTTTTTTAATCACTGTAAAGGAGTGATTTTATTTTCAGCCTTTTTTTTTTGTGGTGCAGGTGTTAAGGTGTTTGGGCAGGCAGTGATCTGACAGCTTAGTTGCATTGCAGGTGGGGTTTCTGCGGCAGAACTGTTGCCTGACTTTGTTACAGAGTCTGTCCTTCTAAGTACTGTATGTAATTCATATGAATGAGCTAAATTTACCTAATTCTCCAAAGTTAAAGCAAAAAGAGTGAAGAAAAGGTCTTGATTTGCACTGTCACTGTTTGGGATACCTCCATGTATCTCTTGAAAAAAATTAAGGTAACAGAGTCTGTTTGGCCTGATCTTTGGTTTTGAGAAGCTCCGTTTCAAGCAGTGCCAGATGGAAGTCCCAAGGTTTCTATTGTACTATCACATATGAACTGGATATTGTAAGAGGAGGATTGAGGAACTTCAATCACTTTAGTAACTCTGCCTAGCACAGCAAGCAATTGCAGCTGTGCAGAAACCACAGAGCCACATCTTCCAACCAGCCCATATTTCCCCGATTTCCCCGAGGAAACAGTACTTCCGTTTATAAAGGAGGGCTGAGCACAATTAAGCTGATCTTCAAAAGTAATTCCCTCCTAACACTCCACTGCTGTTGTGTCTATTCAGTGCAAACAGGGCCCTGCTGGTCATATGCCATTACCAGCCTAACTCCTATCAAAAAACTTACTATGGTAAATGATTATAAACAGGGTCATGTGAGCTTCTTGTTAATCCTCCAAGCTCATGGCACACTAGCTGGGCACTGTCATATTTTTCTTGCACTGCACTTTTCTGACCAGGTATGTTTACTCTTGTGGATACTCACTGTGTCTCCCTCTGTACTCAAGCCTGTGTCACATACACTATTTGACAAATTACTCTAACAGGCAAATGACAGCCCAGAGCACTTGAAAGCCACCTTGAATCCCAGAGGAGGCTAACAGCCTGCATAGGCTGAAAAATAAGCCTTTTAATTAGTCTGACGCTACTGTAGTTACGGTGTGTTTTGACTTTTGAACTGCTACACTAAACCACAGATACTTTACTCCTGCAGGGAAAGGTCTGCTACAGAATTTAAGAGAAAACTAAGTTCTAAGGAGGCAAGAGATACAAAGAGCACAACTTTGACGATCTTTGATGACAAATAGTGTCTCAAGTCCCAGCTGCATTGTCATGAGCTCTAGGTCCCGAATGAGCTAGTGGCATAATCAGAAACTAAACTCAATGTTTTAGGTGTCATTTCTACTAGTGTAGAACCAAAACAGCAACTCAAAATTGAATGGTCTTCTCAGCTATGACTTTGCAGAAACAAACTGTTCCTTGAAAGGATTTGCCCTGCCATGTAAGACTGTTAAATAACTCCCTAAGCAGAGAACAAGTAATCTTCTGTGAATTCATTCAGAACGGATGTGTTCCCACGGGGATCCTTTGATGTCTAATAAGAGGAGACCTCATACTACAGCCTTTCCTTGTGAATTGATTCTTGTCTTTTCAGTTGCATTACTCATGCAGAAGCTGAATTTCCTTCAGCTTTCTGTTGTACAAATTTGTAAGTCAACAGTGACAACAGGGTGGGGAGAAGAATCACAAACATATAAGCATTAAAAAAAAAAAATCCAATTTCCCTATAAAACTAGACTGGAAGGAGAAACCAACAATACTGCTGAGACATGAAACGTGTTCAAGTTTCCCTGACAGTTGCATTCAAATCCAGCAAGCTTTTGAAAACCTTTTCCTTAATATAGAGACCAGCCTGAAAGCAACCAAGCTAAACAATTGGATGATTCAGAAACCATTAGAGAAACTTATTTAATTGAGTGGTCAGGACACAGTTCTCCAAAAATACTGAATGCTCTAAGTAGCCTCCATCTCTTTAAAGTTCACTGTCCCCTAAATCCATAGTGAATGTGTTTATCCCACCAACCATTTCAAAGTTGTCTTATTAGTAAAATTGCTAGACATCATTCAAGTACACAGAACTGAATATTCTAGTGGAGGCAGGCACCAGACCTTGACAACTACTGTCTCTTTCGTCTGTGCAGCTGAAATCCAATTTTAATTTAAACTTTGTTAAGCCACCACCATTGTGAGCACTGTGCCAAAACTGACCCCATGTGAATTGGATGCCATAAGCAATGTGAGAGAACAGCAACTCTAAGATACCTGCCCACTCATTCATTTGACAAGCTGGAGGACAATCTGTGCCATTCCAGGCTATCATCAGGCCAATACAACCACTGTGAACAGAGGTGGTGCTTTTGGAAACAGACTACAGTGACCTAACATCCAAGTCCAAGGGAATCAACTCCACCAGAATTAGTCCAACACTGAGACTAATTCTGTAAGAATAACCATTTCCACACCATCTTTGCAAATCCATTTTTCTTATTCCTGCCTGGCACGTCTTGCCACCAAAGCCACCTGTTTACACAATTAATCCTATAGCACAGTTTGCATACGGTATTTTTTATCACAATCTGTGGATTTTCAAAAGTCAATACAGCAGAGTGTAAGTGTAACCACAGGCAGAGAAAGTAATATACACATATACTCCCCACATTTTTATTCCCATAATACACATCTGATAGAAAGAGGTAACTTCATCTGCACTAATCTAGTCAATATTCTATCCCAGAGCGAACTAGGACTAGACTTGCAGGATCAAAGCTATGAGTTAACAGTTGTAGGTAAGTTGAGACTAATTTTAACTAGTAGAAGGGATACAACAAGAAAGCTGAAAAGCAGATATAGATATGTGTGAATTGAAAAAAAAACCTGTCTCCTCTCAGTATAGATTGTCCTTCTGATACAAAAATCACATCTTTAACTAATATTCATGAAATAGTCTGTGGCTGTTGCCCCAGGAGCTGGGCTTAATGACAGAGCAGTCTACATGAAAAAGATGTTCAGCATAAGGAGAGCTTCTGAGGCTGTTGGCCAGGTCAGCCTGCAAAATCTCAAGGGCTCTCAGTAGGAAGAGGTATTAGATTCCACTCTAAATTCAGTTTTATTAGGCCAAATAATCAGACAGTGTAACATACAACTACTACATTGACTTCAAAGGAAATTGACAAGTTCTCGTCATCTGTCCCAAGAGGTTGTGTTTTACTGTTTTGGAGTAAGGGAGCATAATGAATGTTTTGCTTAGTAGTCCTAGTACATAATAAGAACTGACACATATATGAAATCTGGGTAAGAGCAGTGACTGAATGGGTATCACACAAGGTAGCCTACTCTTTAATCATGGAGAAAGCATCAATTAATACTTTTCTGGGGCAGTGGCTGCAGAAAAGTTCCTTTCCACTACTGCTAATTCATTATCTTTTCACATAATTCATTATCTTTCACACAGATTCCCTGCACTTTTTACAGGAATGATCTCTGAATTGTGCTGTGAGTGATCGATGCCCAAGCTTTACAAACCCATCAAGTGGTGAACAAAGCCCTTTAGAGCACACTAAGCCCACCTTATGTCAGTCAGGCCAGTCTCCTGCTGTTCAGTAAAGGCCAGATACTAAGACCTGCTGAGCACCTTCTGTTCAATTTAGCACAAGACTCAGACGCTTGCCAGCTTAATGTATTTAGCTCTGAGCTAAACTCTATTTTTGTATCCTCATTAGCACATGAACTTTCTATTTTTCATGCCAGTAATGCTTTTCATAAGGATAAACCTAGATACACTAATGCCGGTTGAGTTAAGACGAAAAGTTATTTTCTCTTTCTTGTAATTTCTATCAAAACATTCCTCCTGTTAGAAAAAAGAATTGTCTGTTCAACTGGACTTCACCATCTGGAAAACCAAACAAGTTTTTCAACTGGCAAAGATCAGTGTTGATCTCTGTACCAGAGTCAACCACTGCAGTTCCATCCCTGTGAAGCTCTTGCAATGCCTGTTCCATGGAGTACATGTAACACCACCACAGTGTCTCTCAGCTGAACTGCTATGGATAATCATTGCAGAGCATAGTAAGTGCAATGTGATAGATTGACTGTGCTAGTCAGTTACTTGATGTCACGATGAGATTCAAGAGGGAATTAATACGTTCTGTGCAGTTGCTCTTTTTTCTAGGCTAAAAAGTAGTGTATATATAAAATAATGTTATGTCATCTTTCTATGTGTTTTTCCTCATGAGAGCAATTCCACAGACCAAAGATAATACAAATAGTTTTATACAACAACTCTCACAAGTAGTCAGGCGCCTGTCCCTATCCTTTGAAGCATTAGTAATACAGCTTAATTGCCATGTTAAAACTGTACCAACTTTCAGCTTTGACCTGAGCTAACAAGGTGAGAGTTTGCCTTCAGATTGCTGGTCCACAGTATTCAACAGGTGGCTTTTCACTCATGCAATGTGATTTGAATGACCAGAGAGAGATATCCCATATGAATCTGAAAAATGGTGGAAACCAACTAAAATCAAGTATCACAGATTTTTTTTACTCCTCTTACATAATTACTAATATTTCACTGTCTGGCTAAGATTGCATGTGTCGCCTACTGATGACAAATTATGTGCTTTTCCCTTTTGGTACTTGAAATGCAGGAGTCTTTCCACTCAGATTACAATCTCAGATGGGACACTTGAGGACATGGTTGAGAAGTGTATACAGTGGTGGTGAGTTGACAATCTTTTTCAAACCTTAACAATCGTGTTGTTACACAAATCTTCAGACCCATCCTTCTTTTTGACTGCAGATGTACAGAGGAATTGTTCTCTCTCCCAAGGGCCTCTGTGAAAAGGAAAACATGGCCAGGCAGCATGCTTGACCAAACAAACCAACTGCTCTTGCCTTTTATCTTATTACAAGGGAGGTTTTAACAAACCATCAATGACCACCCTTCACTACTCATTCTTGAATCTACAACACACAGGGAGGTGTCACAGAGCCCAGAAATCTGGGAACTGTCATTTAGTTTATTTAAGAACCTCGGGGGAAAAACAGAAAAAAGCCCCAGGACAGCAGCCAACTGTGACAGAAGGAAACCCAGCTTCCTTCATGATGACCTAGTCCTCCCACTCACTCTCATTTAAGCAGTGGCATATCAATTACAGCATAAATTAACTGCCCAGTTGGGTTAGTAGGTTATTAAGCACTAAGAAGCAGTCCAGTCTAAAAAGCTGAGAGAGACAGAAAAGAGGCAAAGCTGTACAAGGGGACCCTTTACATCAGTTTTCTTAAGTGAAAAATTACAAAAATAAATTCTCTGCTGAACTCATGACTCACCCTTGAGACTAATAAAACAATGTTTTCAATATTTACTGTATTTATTGTACACAGAAGTAGAGTTCCATTTTATATGTGAAGTGACATTCATAAACCTCTATCACATTTCTGATTATAAATCTATTGTTTTTCCTCATTCGAGGTTAAAAAGGATCCCCGAAGGGATGTTCTGCACACCAAATCAAATCCAAATGTGATTGTTTATCTAGTTTCATTAAGATACCTTGATGTTGGAATGAACACTCACATTGCTTTGGCTCATCCTATATCTCAGCTGCTGTGTCTATGGCACATGTCAGTGTGATTTGACGGAAATAACTTCCAAGTGACTTTCTAAGGATAATCATCTTTAACACTGCAAAACCCTGATGGATGAAATCATATGTGAAGAAACAAGACAGACAAAAATCCCCCAATGGAAAAATGTTTTTCCCAAGTTTCAGTTTTTTCTAGTTTCAGTCTGAAGTAGTAACACAAATCAACATCAAGTTCTCACCTGATAAAACTACTGCAGGTTTGAAAATATTGCTTGAGTTAGGACTCAGGAATATGTGCTTGACAGGCAATGCTCTGTCAAAAACTCTCTGACTTGGAAGATTTCAGACTTTCACCTCCGTTTGAAATATTCAAGGCGTGGAAATCTGAGTTAAAAGCTCTGTTCAGATCAAACTGAACAAACTGGATGAATGGCCATTCAAAATACATAGATAAAGGAAACCTTTGCCATTGTTTGGAAGACAGAAACCTAAAATCAGATGACAAACTTCTGTACATGAATTCAATTGCTGAAAGTAAGTGTGTACACCTCCAGAGGAAGATAAGGCTGGGTAGGAAATTAAGGAAGGTACTCAATGAAGGAAATGAAAAACTATCAGACCTTCCATCAGTCACACTTTCTTGCTTAATTCCTCTCTGTGATCTGTAGGAAAAACAAACTCTACCTTTATCTTTATCAATATCTTATTTTAGAGGTCTGGAGATGTTTAAATGAAGACCAAGGCATATGCAGTTAGTAAAAAGTAGCACAAAATCATTGAACAGAAATTAAGAAATCAAGTACAGCCTCTTGACAGCTGCAGCTATCTCTGGGAACTGAGAGATATTGAGCATTGGAAACTACATTAAGAAATTAGTCTCCTGTGAGGGGTGATATTTACACAACCTATTAGAGAGGTCTGAGCACCAGGAAGCTCCCTTTGATGTCAGTGGCAGTTGTCAGATGCACTGGACTGCTGAAAACAAGTTACTATGATGCTTTGACCTCTGGTGACCTTCTCAGGTGGCCTGTTTGGTTAAAAGTTGTCAGTTCCGAAAGGGAGTTCCACAGCTGAGTAACCATTTGGATTTTTAGTAGAAACTCTCACATTACAAGATTATTGGCTAAGAAAGCAAAACCCAAATTGATCTGCCAGGTAATACTGAGACTAAAATTAGAGACAGTATTACCATGGTACTGCAGCAGATGACTTGATATTTGAACAATAGAGGTACTTCTGCTTCCACCGCATAATTATGCATTTCGTGATGTTGATCATAATGAGGGATTACAAGAACAGAATCTTTCAGGAGGTTCATTTTCCAAGTAGTTCACACAAACTCAGGGCTAACCCACCTTTTTTGTCCCTTCTCTTCATTAAGTGGGATGTTTCCGTGACTAATGTCACACTCAGATTTGCAAGATTGGGGATTGTCTCTTGGGTACAGTAAAGAACCATGAATTGGATCAAAAGGCAACATATTCATTTCATTGAATTTGAATCAGGCTTTTTGTTATCAACCATAACAAAACAGACATCTTCAGTCAAGCTTTCCAAATTCTGTTAAGCCAAAACTAAATATTACAACTGAACGCAGAACAAAAATATCAGAGGAGCAAAAAGTTACAACTTTATAGGGATGTTTTCAGAAGAGAGTGTCACATTTATATTCAAACTTTACATCATTGTCACATTTGGAGACTAAGAAATAGAGATGTATTCAGTCCAGATTTTTAGGAAAAAACCCAAAACCCTGAACAACCAGAAATGTTTATTACAGAGTCAAAACACAAGTTTGAAATGAACCAAACAGCCAGAAGTGTATTTAAAGGCTACTCCTACAAATCCACCCAGCTGACTGGACCTTTCCAACACTGCATGCTTCCCTGTTATTCACTATGTTTAGCCTCAGTCTTAAGAGACTGCCTTTACAGGTTTTCCGTGCAGGAACCTGAAAGGTTATTATGATACGAGAAAGCAAATCTACGAAGTCATAGCTAGTTTGAGTGTGACTGTTCACAAACAAAACCTAGTAAACTGTCACTCAAGCTACGAGAAACCAGGTCAAAAATCAACAAGAGGACGTGTGACACGTGGAATTCACTGCAGAAAGTGACCGTGGGTCCAAAAAGCTGACCTAGGTTCAAAAGGAAACCAACAAATTTCTCAAAAGAGAAATCATCTCTTTCTGATAAAAAGCCACGTATACTGAAAATACTTCAAGGGGCAAGTCTCACCTAAATATGTACCATCCAGGAACTGCTCTGGCAGTCACACTCCCATTGTCCCAGACTGTCACTGCCGGGACTGAAGCCCCAAAGCAGTTCCAGTGAATGTGTGCCCCACCTGATTCCCTACACACCCTACTCAGACAGACAGGCTTCCCTCAGCAGCTGGACACCAGGTTTCCTGTAAGACAGTCCCAGACATCTGGATCCTTAAGGAAGTTTAATCATGCTGCAGGGACAGCTGAGCAGAAACAGCCTGAGTTGGTGTCTCTGAGGAGGGACCCCAAATAAAGGAATCCCTGGGCTTTTATATCATTACAGTCTAAGGGCGCAATAGCTGGGATCTTCCTGCTGAGTTGGTGTCAGTTCACAGTCCCTTGGCTGGGGCTCCAGACATTTTCCAGCACCCAGGGCACAACCTGCACCTTGCACACCAAGCCACCTGTACTAAATGTGTTCCTCAACAGTGGACAAGTTGCAGACTACAGTCACCATGGGTCTGACCCTGTATGGATAAAGACCATCTTGACCAGATACATTTTTTGTACTGACCCATACTGTATATCTATAATATATAGTCTGTTCATCACAGCTGTTCTTGTCTGCACATACAATTCTTTCTTATACTTCCTTAAAACCAATGACGATTCATGTAAAATAAAAGACTGGTTTGGACATATGTAAACATCTCAAGTTGCTCATAGAAGAAAAGGGATGTTGGCAAGGCTTCCTGTGTCACCACACAAACACAACTTGAAATAAGAGAAAGGTCAGATTTACTTGTTGCCAAGTAATGGGTTATGCAAACATAATCAAGACAAACTTCAACACATATTTTCCTGGTGTTCCTGAGAACACAATGAGATGTAACCCTGAAAGGCCCTTTTCATGGTTCTTGCATTCCCTGGTGGGCTGGCTTCAGCAGCCCCATGATCAGGGCAACTGTTATTTTTCTCACATGAAAAGCATGTAGGTGTGCAATAGCTTTCCTACAAAAAAACCTTTTGGAAAGTTACTCATGAAAGGAAAGATTCAATTTCTTATCACAGCCCACACAGAGGAAGAAGGAGAACTCAACCAACATCATTGCCATGGAATCAGCATATAAACAACTCAGAAGTAGTTTTGCTAGACTTTAATGGCAAGTATGCCTCATCCACATTTAACATAATCACCCAAAACTCCATCTATGTGCAATGATATAGCCTTGAAACAACCAGAGAAAAAAAAGGGGTTGTGGTGTCAGGCCAATTGCAAAAGGCAAATTCCATACATGAAAGCATGAAGGACATTGAAAATATTAGAAACAGCAACACTCAAATCCTGCCCTTACAAAGCAGCTGTGTTTGACATGGATATATAAAGTCAATCAAATGTTACAAAATCAGACTTGTAGTCTGAGTACTGCCACAAAAGATTATGAGTTGAATGTTTAATCTTTAAGCTGTATTCGCTCCTTCTGCCAAGGCTCATACTATAAAAGTAACATCTAAGGCAGTAGTCAGACCATAGCTCCTCCAACAACAACTGATGCAGGTACATGCCAGGATGGAGCTCTTAAGTTTATTCAGAATGTTAAGGGTGAAAGTAGAAACCAGTACTGTGCCAGTATAAATCTGAACATAAACCCTCAATACTTTGTTTTGAAACTTAGCAGTTGAAAATGAATCCTAGCTTTAATTGATGTATCAGCTGAAATGAACATAGCAGGAATACATCTCAATTACAGTAAAAGCTCTAGGCTTTAAACTGTGGTATTCAATACAGAGCTGCTGAAGTCAAAGTAGACAGCACTTCGTGTTAAATGAGTGGACTTGGGCCCTGGGCTGCTGTACTAATGGTTTGGCAATTGCCATTACTAGGTATACCTCTTTTGAACTGAAACACTGGATGTTAAAATAAGAAAAGCAATCATTTCTGCATGCAGTTCTTTATGCTACAATACACAGAACTGCCAACTTCTCAGAAGCAGACAATCATTTCTGCATCACAACTCCATTAACTGTTAACCTGACAAAGCATGACAGATCAGGGTTGCTTGGTCTTGATCTTAAAAGTCCAGGTTTTAAGAGGGCTGGGGTAGGAGGAACAGGAAGAAATAAATAAATCAAGTTGCCCCTCAGCTCTTCACCCTCACAGAAGCTGCCTGAGCTCTGGGGCAGTTGCAGGCCAAGTAGAGCTGTGCCACAGCAATCTGCTGCTCAACAGAAAGGCAGCAGACACCATCAAACAAACATGGCACCAGTAATGCAGTAGAAAAGATGATTCCCAAGCAATCTGGGACCGTTCTTTAAATGACCTGCCCTCCAGGTGGGGAAGATAGAACAGAAAGATAAATCAGTGGACAACTGACACTGAAATGTGGGGGATCTGAAAGCCTGTTTTAGTTATCAGCATCATCTGTCTCTTTGAGAATATACCAGTTAATAAAAGTAGGAGATGAATGGCAGCCAAGGACATTACTGAAGTTTGACTGAAAACATGTTGCTTGGTAAAGGCAACCTGAGATTTTTTTTGAAGAGATTACTCCTTTTCATGTAATGCATCTCCTATCTCACCCAGCCATCATTAAATGTGCCTTGTCTCGGATTTTACTAGTCACCAACATCTACAGGTCCTGGACAGAGACAGATTTTTCAGAATCTTCCTTCAAAGACTACAGGAGGTATAGTTCATTGTGGAAATATACTCAGAAAAAAAGAATACATGAAAAAAAAGAGTTGGAGGATGACTGGGAAGAGAGGATTCATGTTCAAGTTAATGCTGAAGCCACAGGTTGACTGGAGGATTTGTGTTGGAGTCAGACCAAGCAGTAGAACAGCAGCAGAAAAGGGACAGGATAGGGACATACACTGGTGTCACAGAGCAGCAGGCCTCTCTATTCAGAAACCCAATTGTTTTCTTGCAACAATTTAGGATACTGTCACAATTACTGAAGGTGACACTATTTTAGGTGAAGAAATAGTGCTTGCCAGCCCTGTGTCAGATTTGTGACGCTCTCAGTCTGATGACCATGTGCTCTTATCATGTGTGTCAGAGGAATAACCTGCCCAAGCTGAGAAAGAACAACTGGATCCCTAGCAGGATCAACATCTCTGTCACTGGAAACCTAAGTGCACAACTCTTTCACACATTTCTATAGCGCTTAATGCATTGTAATTAGGGACTGCCTTGTTGACAGTATAAATATGCAATTCTCTAACTCCTGCTATGCATTGAGCATCTGTTTTCATTGAATTTTTGACATTAAAATCTTTCTTCCTTCTGGCTGCTCACAGTAAAGTCAACCACATCTGTGCCAGAATTCTTACTTCCAACATGTGCTATTTGGCACCGGTTTGTGTTTAATCTCATATGCTATGACACTTTGCAGCTCTGGGAGGTCCTGCTAATGCACTGCACTGTAAGCTCTTCTAGTTTTTGCTAACATATACTTGTATGCTACTTGTAAATTCTGCCCCCTAGATGTTGACCTCTTCTGTACTAGAAGATGAAGCAAGTTTATTGTTTTAACTTCTAGTCCTAATTTTGATAGCTCATGTTGAAGGACAAAAGTAAGTAGAATTTGGATTTCCTTCCTCGTGCAACCAATAGCAGAACACAAGATAAACAGGAAATGTGTGACATGTGGAAAGTCGAACCAGACATGCAAAAAGTGCTGCTTATACGCAGGAAACCAATAACTAACCAGAACTATCTTCTGTGTCAATAAAAGAGCAGGCAGCCATAGACTTTTACTGAAGAGCATGCCAGATTAACCATGAAAAAATTTTTTAAAAGTGTTTTATTTTCAAATACCTTTGTTACTGTTGTAGCTTTAGTTCTTTGCTTACCTTACGTTTAAAGAAAGCTCAAATTCTGGGTTTTGTGTGTGTCACGCTGACTTCGTTAAACCTAAGCTAGGGATCTCACATAATTTCGGTAACATTCAATACTTCATGAGTGTAACCTAGAAGCAAAATTGTGTCAGTGTTTTAGGAGCAGGACTTTCCGCTTACTTTCTCAAGGTGAGCAGTCAGAATCCTGCAGTCTGTTTCTTCCTTATTACTCACTCAATAACCATAAAATACGTCCCTTAAAAATGGGTTAACACAGCCTCCAGCATAAACCAGTAAGAAAAAAGGTCATCTGAGATCTTCAGTTTTGTGATAACACAATATAAACATACCCCAAAGACAATGCAGAAAGAGTGGCATAAGCTCTCTTCAGATTCTAGCATCTTTTTGCATTTCTTTTTGTCTGGGAAGACAGGAATTTAGAAAGGAACAGGCTTTGGAAGACATCCTAATGGTTAAAACTAGAGAAAAGCTGGGCCCAAGTAGCATATTTATAGAAGACTGGTTTGGTGGTGTTTTCAGAAGTGACATTCACAGGAAACCTGGATACCATTCTAAAGAATAAATGCACTTCCCCTCAATCCTCAATGTGACAATAGTATCTTGACAGGATTACCCTCATTTCTCATATACTTTTATTAAATTTTGGGATGAGTAGTGGTAGATGTTAAGGTCTGTTAAAACCTCAGAAACAAGAGTAAAGAAAAATAACTTTAAAGCAGCAAACACAAGTCTTACATGAAACCTCAGAATCTAAGTAGGTTCTCTAACAGCCATTTAAAGCTGATGCTTTCAGCAGAGATGCAGTTACTTACCACTAAGCAATTAAATCAGTCTTCTCTCCTTTGTGTCAAAAGCAGAGTGTTCAGCTGCTGTGAGAAGCAAAAAGCACTGCCCTTCCTGGGCCACACTCAGTGCCAGTCACTGTGGGCCAAAAACTCACACTGGCTCATGAGGCTTTTGCCTGTGAACATGTCACAGTGGTACAGCTCGTGTTTCTATTGCACTACAATTAAGAGCAGCTATTGCTCCTGAGGAGTGGAGAAAGCAATTACATCAAACTGTGCTACAGTGGCTTTTAAAAATAACCAGAAACACTAAGGACAGGAAGCTAAATGCAGCATCACTGGATCCTGTTATCACAAGGAAAAGACTTGACCTAGTGCAACTCTAAATATACGCACTTCAGCTCTAGTACATCTGTGCATAGAATACACACTCAGCCCAAAGTGACTCATGGCTCCCCCTGGAAGCTGTACAGATGGGGTATCTCATTAGCAATTAGCATCCATTTTAACCTGAAGACAATGGCATCACATACATTATATAGACCATACAGAATATGAGCCACGTTCAAAAAGATATCAAAGACGTCAAATCTTTTTTCACCATCAGGTTACCTTGGTTTGGTCTTTCATACTACATGCCCTCTCAAGTACTGACTGCAAAGCTTCAGGAAATGTAACAGTGTTTTATCCTGTGCCAAGACTAAATTCTGTAGGAGCACTGATTACAGGTTTGCAACAGCTCAGCCTAAACAAATAGCATTTTACATTTTCACACATTCAAACTTCCATCTTTTTGGGTTTCCAGTTCTATGTTCCTATTCCAAAAATATCAGTGCTGCTAGCTGGGACTGTGTGACAGGTGGGTACACTTCCATTACAGGCATTCTACCTCTCCCTGGACTCCCTCAGTTTCAGGATCCAATGGTTCTTCCTGTATCTGGTGATCACTATGAAACAAAATCAGCTGAAATTTGCAGCCTTTTTTGTCAGCACCACACATTAGCCAAAATGAAATAAAATATCATACCAAAGACTCCAAGCCTTGAGCAAAACACAGTATCTACCAGATAATGAACACTTTAAAGAGAGTAGTCTATCAGTGGCCACAATTAGGCATTTGCAAAATAAATATGGAAAAAGTTTCTGAACACTTTAGGTATTATTATATCCCTTATGTGAATTCCTAACTCAGATGTACATGCTGCTTGTTAGCCATAAAGGCAGGACTAACTAACTGAGGCAAAACCAACCCTTCCTATTCCACACACACCATGTCATGCATGGTCCTGAATGACCCCAGTTGCCATCATGATTGTTTCTTCATGCTCCATTTTAGTTTTCAATACCTTTTATTGCCTATATATTTATTGCCTATATTGCTGGTAGAGTCCTTACAAAGGACAATCTCACCTTCCCTTCTTCCTTCTGTAGAGACGAACATCTACATTTCTTTTTGGTGGTGGTTTTGATCATCTGATAAAAGAGTCTTAATAAAAGATAAAACCCAGGACTGAAAATATGTCCCCTGCTGTACAGAGTTATATATAACTCTCAGATCAGCTGCCCTTGCTTCCTCTAAATGAGTTCCAAAGAGGACACATGCACAAACTGTAATGATGAATTTGCAATGGACAAATTACTGTGCTGGATATGAATTCACCAGTCCAGACGTAACAATGCATCTGTGCTTTTGCTTACACGGAGCGAGGTATGCTGAAATCAACACACAATTGGCTCCCCAAGTTTAAAAAGTGAAATAAAACCCAGTCCCAGTTTGACAGCAGTGTTTTACATAAGTTCAGCCAATTCAAGACCAAGTAACATTTCCATATCTGTTGCAATGTATATTTGCTGTGCAGTTCACAAGATTAAGGCTGTCATTTTAAGAGTCTTTACTCTCAAAGGCTTAAAATCCTTCTCTGATATACCATCTGTCCCTTCTGATTTTCTTTTAGTACACAAGACAAATGTGGCATGACAAATCTTACAAGCAATAAGGCTCACAAACAAGCTCAGGTAACAATAGTTTCAGGGGTACCTCCTCGTTCTTTTTTTCCACACCAAGAGCTCTGTACAAACTTCTGTTATAAAAACCTTTCTTCACACACACTCAGGCTTTCAAAAGCTTTCAACAAATGATCTCTATTAATACTAAAAATCCCCTTCAATAACATGTTTTTAATTCATCTAAATGCTTGTCCCATGGACAGACTGCTTCAGAAGTCGATTTAATGTATCACACCACCATTAGCATACTACAGACTGGCAACAGACTGTGGAAAGCAGATGTTTCTCTGTTATGATCCTTTATAGGCACATCACAGCCAAAAGCTTTTCCAGTGAGTCACATTTTCACAGATGTCATATTCCTTGTGTTGTTCTTGGAAGTGAAGGCAAAACACTGATGACCCCTGGCAGACTTTTGCCTCTCCCACCCACACTCACGGGTGTGTCCAGGGAGATAAAGATAAGCCAGAAGCTGCATGCAGAACAGAAAAGTTCCTCCTCGGAGGCAAAGTGCCATTGATTTGCGTGACAGGGCTGTATTTCAGGCCTTGGCTTCGGCTTATGAGACAAACTTTCCTTTTCTTCAAGAGATAAAGATTCTCTTTTCTACCTCATCTTCCTCCCCATCAAGAGTCAAAAATCACTCAGATTTGCAGGTTTCAAGGTAGAGGGATCCAGAATGCTCTTGTTATGGGCTGCTATGCAACTATTGATACTGCTTTGATCTGGTAATGATTGCAAATGCACAGGGTTTGCTCCGAGCCTAGTAAGCCACAGGACACTTTGAAATGCCCCTATATTACACCAACAGTCATGGTAGTTTCAATATCTTGCTGCCAGTGACATCCTGCAAGGATATCACAAAGGGAAGTAAAAGACCACCAAGCACTTAGATGATAATTTGTCCCCAAGGAAGCTATGAAGCCTTGAGTCACAGGAATCTCATCCTGCCCCAGGTTAAGTGCTTATGCTTACAATACTCATTTCATTAATACCAGGAATCTGTCTCAGTAATTACTATCACCTCAGTTTATGAATTCTGCAAGTGACAGATACGTTGGATATTATCTGGGAAACAAATTTTGAATGTTTTTTTACTTAGCATGAAAAGATAACCTTGAACTGTCCTTGCTTGGACATTAACAACATTAATTGAACCCTTCAATTAATTCAAAATGCAATATAATACAGTTTTTAAGTAGAGTTTCAGTATTATATAACTGAGATTGAGTAATACACAATATTATCCTGAAACACTTTCCAAAAAAAGCAAAGCTTGGAGATTCACTGTTATTTCACACTGTCCATGCACAATTAGAGCGCAAGTTTAAGAAGATAATGACCAAAACACATGAAACATAATTTAAAGATGCACTTTCAAAGTGTGGGTGCTGGTCATTTAATTCCTTTTAATTATTCCTATATCTTTTTTTTTCCCCAAAAAGTGTTTTGTCAATATATATTCTGATGTTTTTATTACTGGAGCTAAATTTGAGATGGGTTTAACATAGCTGATTCTCAGTTGCTAATATATGCCAAAAAA
>VXBX01000899.1:1470175-1537101 GCA_013400415.1 Scytalopus superciliaris
ATTGAAATCTCCCTTTTCCCTAGCCAAGAACCAACTCAGCTAACTTTCCATTTCAGAAAACTTAAGAATCAGTGTTACCAAGTAAAACCCCCGCCAGAAAAATGACCAAAATGAAAAGTGGGAACATTCCCTGTTCTGTAGGATTTTTGTTTACAGTATGATTTGGATTTTTTTCCAAAGTAGACTGAAATTATTGAAAATATTTGAGAAATTTTACACTTTCCATTTTCACTGCTTTAGGGGTGTTTTCCCCCCTATCACATGAACACCTTCCTCTGCTTGCTCAAGTTCATCTTCATTTTAACTGTGTCAGTAATTGCAAAGTTAAGGAGGATCCATACAGGACCTGTAAACTGTCACTATATTCTAGGCCTTAATGCTACTCTGAGTTGGGTACAGGCCTGATGTGCTACAATCAGAGACATTTTTCAAACCTAGGTTTGGGACTATGCCCCACAGTCAAGAACCTAAAAAGCAGTTCAGGTAGGCAGAACCCTTTCTAGGGATTCCAAGCAAAGACAAGAGCACCCCATAGTGCAGGGCCAGCAGTTGGACTCAAAGATCCTAATGGGTCCTTTCCAACTCAGCATAATGTATCATTCTACAAAATCAGAACCTCCAATTCACAATTTATTTGTTAAAAATCAGTTTACATCTACTATGAACATATGCCAAAGCAAGCCATAGATCAGGATCTCAGGAAGAAAGCAGAGATGATAAAATTATATGGCTTTAAAATAGGCAATTTTCCAACCCAAATGCACAGAAATACTCTTGCCAAAGATGTTAAAGAAACACAACAGTCTTAACTTGCCACTGCTGTACCTCACTTTTACAGTGGTATAGAATCCTCTGGCAATTAACTAGGCTGATGTTAAGCTACCAGTCCAAACCAGAATACCAGCAAAACAAATAACTGCTGTAGTATCATGCTGCTACTTTCCTCTTCAAAATGGTTATCACAGAATCACAGAAACAGAATGAGATAAGGTTGGAAGAGACCACACTAGGTCACCTGGTCCTACCTCCCTGCTGAAGCAGGGACATCCTGTAGAATGTGGCACAGGATTACATCCAGACAGTTCTTGAGTATTTCCAGAGAGGAAGACTCCACAGTCTCTCTATGCAGCTGTTCCAGTACATGGTCACCCACACAGTAAAGAAGTTCTTCCTCATGTTCAGATGGGGCTTTCTGTGCATCACTTTCAGCCCCATGCCTTTTGTATTATTGCTTGGCACCATCAAGAAGACCCCAGCTCCATCCTCTTTGCACCCTCCCTTCAGATACTCACACACATTGATAAGGTCCCCTCTTGGTCATCCCTTCTCAAGCCTGAACAGGCCCAACTCTCTCATACTTTACTTGTAAGAGAGATGCTCCAGTCCCTTGATCATTTTTGTTGTTTTGACTGGACTCCATCCAGAGCTCCATGTCTCTTTTGCCTTGAGGAGCTGAGAACTGGAAACAGTACTCCAGATGTGGCATCACCAGGGCTGAGTAGAGTGGTGGAATCACCTCTCTAATGGGGTTATGATTATTTCCTTTTTACAAAGTCACTTCCATACTATCCTTTTACTTTTTAGTGTGCATCAATGAAGTAGTTTTTGCTCTCTTCTTGAATACACAATAAGACTAATTGTTCACTGGCATTATTTGACTATTTCTGCTCCACAACACTTCTTTGTGTAAGTCAAGCCTAACATTTGCTTTGCTCTTCTGTATAATGATGTTTTCAACTACACTGACAATGTTTTCATACACCTTGAAATATAGATTTGTGTCTGGGGATAGATAAGTTGCTTTGAGAACAGAGCAATAACTGTTACTCAGCAGCTACAAAGACAAGACAAAAAGGTGCTGGAATACACAAGAACACAGAGCTGCAACTCTGCCTTTCCTTAGTTGTCTCATACATTTGAAAAAGACAAAACAGCACATCATTTCCCATTCTGAATCTGAATTCAGAGATAATTGCCTTACCTCTTAAAAAGAGAGCTGCACTTTCAAATGGAGGAATCTGAGGCACAGGAAGTGAAAGAACTGCAGGCAGGTAGCATTTCTGCCCCCAGATACATGCTCCCATCTGTGAGGACAGACACCGGCCAAGGGAAACCTTTGTCAGGAGTTGGTGTCCCAGGGCATCCAGGAAAGTGAGCTGGAAAGCAACAGCAGTTGAAACTTTCCAGTTGAAACTTTCCATGTGACATGTTGGAAAGCTCATTCAAGACACATTTGTTGTCATACTGGAAGCTGATAGTTAAGTAACTAATTTGAAAAGTTATAGTGTTTCTGTAGGTGAAAGCACCCATTTAGTGAACTGCTAAAATTGCACTTCATTTGTTGCTCTATTATCAGTATCACAGATTAGGGGAAAAAGTATGGAATTTGTGATTTTCTATTTTAAATAGGTATTTTTAAGATTTTCCCAGAGCTCATCAGCAGAAACACCAAATTGTTGAATTCAGTTACCAGTTTTCCTAGGAGCCAACAGGGGCTGCTTTTGCTGCCCTTAGCACATAGCAGGCCAGTTGGGGCTCCTCAGTAACCCACTAGCCTCAATGCACACTGGCCAGGACTACCAGGAGATGCACAGTCAGGTCATCAGTATTGAAATAGTGCTGCCTACAGACACATGACTGTCCAAAGCAGTCAAACACTTAGATAGGTCCTAACAGTGCATTTAGATTACTAATATTGGGTTACTCCTGGTAGCAAAGTTGGTAATGCCATTTCCAGAGCTGTAGCAATGCACACAGTAGTAGGATTTCAGCAACACAGTATCACGTCATATATTTACAAACAGTTTCAGTGCTAAAGTATTGACTTTTCATCACTTTGGAGCTGGAGTCTATGCCGTATTCCCTCCATGAAGCACACTAAGAACTCAAGAAATACACTGTCAGAAGTTTCTAATGCTAGCCTAGGGTGACACATGAGAAAGATCAAACCATCTCCTCTCTCCAGGCTTTTGGTGCTGCTTAAGTTTCAATTTCTGTAGCACTATTACACCAACAGCCTTTCTAGCATTGATCAATTCATCTTCTCACCTATCACAAAACCTCTCGTCCAGGAAGGTCAGTACACTCTGGTTTAGGATAATTCACATGAATAGTTCTGCCAGGATTCATAAGAAAAGGTGGCATATAAGCTTAAGTGCTTTGCTGAATTGGGGCCAAAGCCTCCTAAACCATTTTAACCCAAAGAGACAGAGCCTCAAGCATTATATCACATATTACAAAGTTCCCAACTTCCAGATCCTTTCCTTATGAATTGCAGCCAAAAAGCAGATACAGGCTTGCCCAGAAAATAACAGCATCTATTACTCCTCCAGGGTTTTCCCCCCATCTTGTGCCATTTCACATCTTTCCTTCAGTTTATATGATATTCTGACATCTGAAGATCAGCCCTCATTTTGTTGAAGGAAAAAAGTGGGAAACCAATGTCCCTGTGCCAGCATCAACAACTCATCCACAACTAGACATCTACATCAGGCCAGCTATAAATGTTTCCTTTTTTTTTTTTAGAAAAGCACTGTCTCATTACCTTTAGTAACAGTACTCTTCTGACAGCATATGTCATCAGCCCCTTACCATGTCCATTTACATCAGAGATATCTGTGTGGATCTGTGGTGTATACTAAAAAAGATTTGACAAATAAAACAGTGTTTCCAAGCCTGAGATCACTCATCCTAACAAGCTACTTCCTCCACATAATTCATATAGTAATCATTAGAACTGCATGGATTTTAAATTTGTTTGCAAATGCAGGATTGGCTTCTCATTCTCTTTTCACTTTTGAACTCAAGGTTTTCAAACAAGATTGTTATTTTAGGATTATTCCAAGCAATAATCACATGAGAAGCTGGAGTTCTCAGAACCATACTTAACAACTAGATTTTGTAAACACCATTCAGGAGGCTGCTGTCGTGTGTAGGATCTCTCAGCTTTACACTCTTTTTTTTCTCTCCAAAAAGCTGCTCAGGTTAACCTCTTCAGTGAGAAACATTGCTCTGGATAGCAACTCCAGCACTATTTTCAGTGTCCTGATAAGCCAAGATAAAAGCAGGACTTTAGCCAAGAATGGGGTGGAGGACACCTGCTATAAGTGATCTTTCAAAGTAGTACCAAATGATAGGAAAAGATACTTAAGCTTTCCCATCATATACTTCTGTCAGCAAAAAGCTCTCCTAGAGACATTCGGAAAGAACCACAGTTAACCACCAAAATAAGTATGAATCCAGACACACATGTGAAAACAGCCTGTCCCATGAGCCAGAACACTCTGCAGCAAAAGAACTGAACAACAGAAGTGTCAGAAGGCCAAAGAGAGAACTCACTTTCTGACATTCAGAGGTGCTGTTTCAGAAGTTCAGTTCTAAGCTGAACTACAAGACAGTACACTTGAAGGTCAGAGAGAAACTGTAGCTCTGAGTTGAATTACAATACTCCTTCTAACAAGAAGGCTGATCAGACTTCTGCTTTAGATGCCTCATCCACTCTAGTGAGTCCCTAATTCTGTGTTTTTCTACCTATTTACAGAAGTGGAGAAAAATGAGGTCTTTAGAACAAGATAAGTTCAGCTGCCCTTCACCCATCAGGGCCTAATAGGAGATAGTTAAAATATATGGATCTTGTCTGAACTCAGGAAAAGACCTTTGTGCTTACCCTGAACTAAATATTCAGGTAACTGAGTTCTGTTACCTGCAATGCTTCCTAGCTGATCCAATCAGTGACATTGTTATCTGTCAATTTGGAGGAATTAGGGGGAAAGGTGCACATGAGGTATCAGAGATGAAAATTACAGGTGGGGAAAAATAAACACAGAGAACAAACTGGAGCAAAGGACAAAATAATAAAAGCTACTTACAAAAACAAAAAAAAAAGGTACCTTGCCCTATTCTTCCTCATCTGTGGCTCAAAAGCAGAACTAAGAAGAGAGATGGCACAAAGGGATTAATCAAAGGAAATAATATATCTGCACATCACTACTTGCCTCCCCCCAGACTCAATAAGACTGCTATACCTGCCCTTGGACAGAACAGCAGATGCTCCCAATGCCCTGCACACAGCAATATTTGCAATCATGTTCCTTGGAGTCATCAGGCCTTTCTATCAAATGACTATTTTCACTGAACACTTGAAAACAAGCACTTTTAAGACAGCAGCCACCACACAATGGAATCAAGTGTTTGCTTTGTACTCAACTTGGAAGGAGATGACACTCAGGTGGTTTAAGGAAGAAGCCAGTCACAATTCAGGACACCTCAGAAGTAAAAATAAGCAATATCCAAATCTAATTCACTGTACCATGAAGGTAATTACTTTAGCAGGAAGGATACAGAAGTCTGAGGAGAACAGTGTTTATCAAAAGCACAGAAATTATGCCAGATTTCCCTTCAGTCTGGTAGCAATTTTTTACCGTCTGACTTCTCCACACTCTAACACCTGACTATAAACTAATAAGTTATCAAGCAGAGCCTGTTTAGTCTTTCGAGACAAAGGCTCAATAAGTTCTCTATTAAAAAAAGCCTTCTACATTTCAGGTAATAAGTCAGGTTTATATAACAGAGAAACTTATCCAGACAGGAAATGCCTCTCTAACGTCTTCACAGTGAGATAATTTAATAAGTAGTACATATGTTATAAAACTCACTCATGCAAAGAGAGATGGAAGCAATTTCTATCACCCCTTCAATTAGTTCACTTTGGACAGCAGTTACAAATCATGAGGCTCTGAATGACTACAGAGGAAATGATCTCTGGGACTTTAGAATGAATGTCTAGATTCTTAAAAATTGAACAACTAACATTGAGTTAATTAACGTACCAATTCTTAAACTGCTGAAAAAGTTTACCATTTGTGATCAGCTCTGATCACACAACTTGGTGAACAATTTGATCTCCTTTATTTTTATAAATCACTTTTCATTTCACTTCTCAAAAGAAGTACCTGTAAACATTGAACTACAGCAGATTACCATTAAAATGCATAGAATATGACAAGACCTAACACAGGCCCTAAGTAACCACTCAAGCACTATACAGAAATGATACCTGTGAACTACTGTTGATAAGAACAAAAAGAAAGTTGAACTTCCAGAGATAGAAAATACAAATGTTATGATAATCTGGACATTTAGTAAGGCAAATTTCAGTCTTCAAGTTTGACAAACTCAAAAGCAACTAAAAGTAGCCTTTTCTGAATGCTATGATCTTATCTAAACTGAGGATTAATTCTCCAGTATATGTTTAGACAACACGTCTGATGTTAGTCAGGGTTACTACTTCTCTGTTATAATACCAAATAAAAAGCAGTAATAAGAATTACAAACCCAGTAACAGTGATGTTGCACTAACAGTTGCAGAACCAACTGTTATCTTTGTTCACTGACACATCTTTATCAATAAGGGCTCAGGAGACAAGTCTCTGATACAAATCATTTTGGTTGTATACACAGTTAAACAGCAGACAGAACAGAAAGGAATTAACACAGAGGTTTTTTTCCTTAGAGCTTTCCTAACTGCTTCAGTCAGGACAATATCATATAAAAAAATACTTTCCATAGCACAATACTAGGATGGTTTTAGGGATGGATGCATCACCATTCATCTAAGAGATAGATTGTTCCTGCCATATTTTTGACTGTCCAAATTTAGGACCTGTCTAATTTCTATCACTTATGATCTCATAGTTTCCTTTCAGCATATACCATCCCTTATCTCTTTGAATAACCAAATAACATTCATTAAAATAAATGGATGCCCTCAAGCATAACTGTTTTTTTTGTATAATAGTAGACTACTGACCTAAGTTTTGCATAAACTGATAATTTACTCCCCCTACTGTAAGAAAATGCTCCTCATCTGAATTTTTTTTGTCTGCCTTCAAAACCCAGAGAGCTGTTAGAGGGGAAAAAAAAACAAAATCAAAAAGGCAGTTTTCTCATTTGTAAACCCACAAGCTTCTATGCAGGGTCAAAAAGATCCAAGTGAAAACACACCATACAGGGGCCTGGGGGTAGGGGGAGCAACTTAAGCTGACTCTAGAGCTGGAGTCCAAGATCTGATTCTTTGAACTTCAAGTAGCAAACAGATTAGGCTTCCAGTTACTTCAAACTGGGCAAATATTTACTGCTCAGATACTCATACATACAACAAATTTAATATTCAAGTTGGTTTTCCAAAGCAACAATTGTAGTACTGTCTATTCAACCATCTGTGATTCATTGTGCAAACAGATCTATAAAATCCAGTATTTGTGATCACAGTTTATGGTCACAGCAAGAGTGAAATAATGTGTGTGATACATGGAGACCAGATTGCTGAAAGAACAAAGACTAATTTTGTGTTAAAAGCTGAAGACTAGTGAGGAGGACTGTAAATTACTCAGGTGCCCTTGCACCTTTGATAAATCAGTGTGACCAGCAGGTGAGTGGTCCTCTAGACTGAAAAGAGTTCAACAGTGTTTGTGTCTCTGCTTATGTACCTCTACCTGGATGATGCTTTGGGGATCCCCTGGTTAGCGAGGTAATAGAAATAAATTTACTTTGTGTTTTAGATATGGGCTTGTAGTTGACCCAGCTGGCTGTCTGTGCCAACTCACACAGGCAGAGAACCAAAAGGGACTCTCTTCAGCTCCCAGGAATCTGCTCCACTTCACACAAGTCACAGCTTTGCCAAGTTTGTGGGTTGTTTTTAAAGACATCTTCTGAATACCCCTCCCCCAAGTAGAAATACAGTCATAAAGAGCTAGTGAAAAGCTGGGCACAACAAGTTATTCAGTAGGTGGTGAGCCAACAGGATTACATTGTTGATTTTGGGTTATTTTTATCACTAGCCCCTAGCATTGCTCTCAACTCTCCACCAAAGCTGTGGACTGTCTTGCAACAGTTAAATACCAAGCAGAAAGAGTGAAAAAAATTATGTTTAAGTTTTTTAGTTTTGCCACCTTTTTAATATTCACTTGATATGCCAGGACATATCATTGCCATGATACTTAGGTTACTGTCAGAATAGTATGTAAATGCTATTTAGCCACCATGTCCATACAAGCAACAAAATTTCCAGACAAGAACACAAAATGAAGGCTGCAAGGATTTCACATGTACTTCCTATAAGCATTTTCACAGTAAAACAGATCAACAGATGCTTACAGTTCTTAAAGCATTTCAAGGAAAAAAACAAACTAAACCAAAATAAACATCACCTAGAGGCAAACTGCACACAGACACTGCATGTATTTCCCTATGCAGCCCTTAAGCACCCATTGCCCTCTGGAGAAACAAGATCACTACTATTGTTTTGGTAGAATAAGCCACTGGTGTACTGCAAGACACAGTGATGTCAGCAAAGTGGTCAGTAAGAACAGAACCACATTTCCTTCTCTTGGCAGGTCTGAAGGTTCAAACACTTGTACCCTTGGCTAGAAGACCAAAGACCAATCTAACTTCACCCAACGTACTTGTGCCCAAGTTTTGTCACCGTGAATTTCCTTTACAGACTTTGGAACTAAGACATGCAAATGTCCTGGGTCTAGGCTTGACAAGCAGCACAACTTAAACAATCAAGAAAATTAAGCTGAACTAGTATCAGCTAAGGGCCTAGACCACCATTACTTTAATGGTTTCTGTCAGCAAAGGATTGAGTTTTTGTTGTTTCGTGTCATGTTCTGCACACACATACCCATAACCATGGAATAACATCATGATTAGACACACCATAACAACATCTTACTGGTTGAACATGCTTTCTGTTCTTGTGCAGTTCAACCTTGTCCTTCTGCACAGAAGGAGTTTGATCCTTCATTAAGTGTTCCTTTCAAGCAATAGAAAGGCATCATTGTCAGCACTCTGGAAACATACTAATTTCTGAGAGCTTGGAGAACACATCTAGTATGAAGTACAAGGAAAATATTCTCATTCATATACAAATATCTTGATGATGATGTAAATAAACTACTGAACTTCTTGGCACATGCATGGTTATGGTATACTCTGGTCTGTCCTGAACTGATGACCACCCAGGGAAAAGCTGGCTTTATCTCCTAACACTTTTAGGTTGATCCTCTGCAGTGAAGGAATATGGACTTGTGTCTCATGTTAGGGTCTTTGTGACTGTACTTTCAACCTGACTTTCAGTCAGGTTTTTCATCTCTTATGCACATGATCAGATAACACATATCCTGCTCTCCAGGGATTAAGACACGTCTTAGATTTAGCCAGGTTGCTCTCCTCCAAACTCCAACTGTTCACTTAATTTCTTAAGCTTGCACCTGTCATGTAAGGTTGTGCCATAATTCACTAGCTCCAGGCAAACAACCTTTCTGGTTTGAAACCATAAGAACTAGTTCAGGAGCTGAAATTACAAGTAATTCTGTAATTAGCTTTAAAAAAAGGTCTCTGCAACAGGCAGTTAAGTACCAGGGTGTTTAACAATAACTAGCACAGCAAACATGTCTTTCACTCCTTTGCTTCCAACACAAAACCATCTTTCCTGTCAAGAACAATCCAAGCAGGATACTGAAGCACTACAGATATGGTCATTTACAAAATGGCTCTCTTATATCTGAAAAAGGACATTTAAGAGTGGCGTGACATGTTTTCTCCTCTCAAATAAGTTGTTCCCAATTGGAGAATTGCATTAATTCCCTGAAATCACAGCTACAGACCAGAGAAAATAATTAATAACCTAAGCACATGATAAGGCCTGAGAGATCCACAGACCATACACATAAAACATGGCCTCTGGAATGGACCAAAGGGTCAGATGCTGCTGCTGGCTAAGAGCTCCTCAGCCTGGTTACACAGAGCAATTGCTGAGGCAGTGGGGTGAGTGTATTTTTCCAAGCAAGTCCTCCAGTCAGGCAGCTGCAGGAACTACTCCACACAGTGACACCTGAAAGGACAGAGCGTAGCTGGTGCCCTCACCACATCCACTGTCATGCCTGCACCATGGTCAAGCACCAAATCCATCTATACCACAGCTTATGACAGGAATATGAAGCATACTTGAGATTCTCTTGACCTTCACAAGCTGAACCAAAGCATCCTATGATTTCCCCCTGCTGTTTTTCCATTTCTGAGAGTGACTAATATAGATTGGAAGTTTTTTTTATCTAGAAGAAAATTTGGAGCGCTCACTGAAGACAAAAGTTTTTAAAACTTATTTTCTTTGAAGATCCTATGATCTAAGGATAGTTAAATTTAATTAAGAGGCAAAATGTCATGCCAATGTACACAACATTTAGCTGAAGATAATAACTTTTTCCTGCATTAAAATTTTTTTTGTATCTGGTTTGCTCCCATGTTGCAATCAAGTAATCAAAACACTGAATCCTCCTGTTTTCGTTTCTAAGTACTAAGCTTCTCAGAGGCAGCTCTTCTGTTTCTTTCCTAGAAAAACATTTCTGAATTTCATTCTAGTTATTTATTCAGCATGAGAATTTTTTCATGCTACAACTGACTCACTACCTATAAAACTGACATTGTACTGGCATAAAGTTGAAAATTGAAAGGATGTCTCTTGCAGTCTACCAGAAAGAAAAATAGAAAGACAACACCATCCAATTTTATCTCACTATAAAAACACTTGGAAAAAACATTGTCAAAGCACTTCTTGAACCTGACATTGTCAGCTTAAAAGACAGATGCTTGACATAAAATTGCTACAATGAGAATGTCTACTCAACACCCTTTACAAGCCATACAATTAAAAGAAGTAAAATTTAGAACAAAGTTACAAGAAAAATTGAAAGAACTCAAACTTGCACTGAGGCCTGTTTGTTGTTTTCGTCTGTAAATAATGTGGACAGGCCCCTGGTCTCTCAGCTGAGGAAAAGCAATTTGTGACTGGGATTTCTGTGCTGTTTTCTGAAAGACTGATGGAGAAGGAGATAAAGCAACAGATGGAGCCAAGACTTGGTGAGATTTAAGCTTCTTATTTGCAAGCAGGATTATAGATTGAAAGGGACCACACTTCTTCCCACCTAGATAGTCTAGCACACAAATGGCATTACAAAGCATTAAGAGCACTGCAGTTTGTCTGAAGGGTAAATATGCAGTGATTATTACAGAGGAATATTGCACAGCTGAGAAGTAGTGGTATTCTACACTTTATAGTGGAAAGCTATTAAAAACCCCTCCATCTGCAAACAATACCCCAAAGGAAACAATTTTCTATTGAATTCAGTGTTGTGAACAAGTTGACTCCTAATACTCTTTCTCTGACCTGACATTTGGAATTTTAGGTATCAATCTGGGGTCAAGAAGTCAGGTACATTTCAAGATAGCATCTGTTCATGCATGTTATCTTCCCTTATGAACTCACTCTGGCCAAGATGAAGCCCTACTCTTTTCAGAAGAGTTCAAAGACCTCAGCAAGACCCCTGAATGTGCCAATACTTGACTGCAACACCGAACCAAACTTGCTCTCCTCTTTTTAAATAAGTGGTTTTCTTCTACCTCTTTTAGTTTCTGTGCTTCCTTCAAAATCTTCTGGAGAGTCAAGAAACCTATAAATAGTAAGTTTAAGGTGGGATGGGCAGCATGCTTGTTTACATGGATCCCTTAAAACACAACAGACCACCACATGTTCATTAGTAGGAGACAAAAACCTGTTTCTCCAGACTGGGATAGAAGTGGTGCATGATAGTAAAATGCTAATAACATGTTTAGGCCTTAACTGGAATCCTCAAGCTTGCTGTGTAAGAAATAAGCAATGGAAACGCTGCAGATCAGGAAGTGATGAATGGATATATTTAACAGCCATGAAGGTGGGAAAAGAAAAAGCTCTGGTCAGTTAGACTGAACTCATAGCATTTCATACCTGAAAGTGCCAACTTAAAGAAAATGTATATCTGAGACACTATGGTCCTTCTCAGAGTACGACTCTGCATTTCCAAGGCCATGCTCTCTAGTTGTCTCAATTGAATTAGCATTTTCAAGCCTATTTCAGTTCAGCCAGCAGCAGAACCCCAAGTGTAAGCTTCCAAATTCAAGTTCATTTGTGAATTCTGAGCAACTTTACATCTTCTCTCTCACTGCTTGAAAATTGCAGGTTGTAACTAGAAACAGTAATCCGAGAAACCTGGCTTAAATCATCCTTGCAAAATAAACAAATGATATCCCATCAGCTTCCTTTTATCCATGGGAGACAGCAGCACCACAGTGTCGAGAGCTAATGCACTGCATAAGTGCAAAGCAGTGATGGGAATTGAATCTTCCAACTGTCACTTGCGCTTTGCCACACAAAACCAACTTCACTTCATCAAACCACACTGAGTGATGACAAATGACCTGCTGTAGTTCATTCCCCCTCTATAAGAACTTCCTCGGAACTATTCCAAAACCCCTAAAATAGGGCTAGACCTGTAATTAGCATTTTTTTCCTCTTCTTGTGTCTACACAAAATGTAATTTATTACTTTAAAGACAGCCATCAAGAGCTACTCCGGTGCTTATCTGCCCACCAAGGGTGCTTTCACCTTCAACTCTTGAGGCTGTTATGTTTGCTTTCTTCTGTGCATATCCCTCAATTCCATTTCCCTTTGCCCTGACTTCTCTTCTAGCCATCTCAGCACTTTCTCCTTAACTTCAGACTTATGTAGAGGACTGTTCCTTCTCCCTTCTGACAGGGCTTTCCTTTTATAAAGCTGTTTGCCACATTTTTACTGTTCTCTCTTCAATAGGTCTTCCTGCTTCAGGAAGGTACATGATTTGGTATTACACGGTGTTTGATTAAATTAGAACATAAAATGTGTTCCGTGATGTAGCGAGACCAGAATTCAGCTTCCAGGCTACCTTGGCTCCAGTTATATTCTTAGGAATAAGGTCTGTTGTAGACCTCACCACTGACTGTAAACAGAGCCAAGATGCTTGGCTGTAGCTTACGTGCCTACACATGGACATTTCAGTTTACATGCCTTAAGCTACAGTGTGGACCCCATGAAGAGTGTCTTGAACAATATTTAAGGTTTCTCAGAACACAAGTCAGAAATAATCACTGAGTACATTTAATTCTACAGTAGGGGTTTCGTAGAGATCAGGTTTTTCACCTACAGTTTTCAAACACCAAAAAATCCCAAGGAAGCATAGAACTAAGTCATTATAAACAAGTCAAATAACATTAACTCCCATCACTAACAAAAGATTTGGCAATTAGATGGATTCCTAAACTAAAAATGATACTGTAAAACCAAATTAATTCCCAGATATCCTGTGGCCCACACATTATATAGACTACATTACAGTTTTTCCAGCTCTACAGTGCATGAAGAACTCAACTTCTGAGAGAATTTTCCATACATTTCCCTCCTCAAAACTCTTCAGTACAGCAGCAACTACCTTCATCTACTTCTGTAATGATCTTCTAAGAAGAGTCTCTTTCTAGCCCTATTCTTTCCCTGTCTTGGCACATCTCCTGCCTATTCTAAGAAAAGCTTTGCTGAACTTAGGTTTCTATTAGTTCTTGCTGCAGCACAACTGTCTGCAAATCTCTTCTGTTCCCATACTTCCATTAGGAAGCTTCACAAGTGATCACACAACAGTTGAACAGAACGCTTTGCATGTTGGCAAATTATCTACAAATACCTAGCTTTTTAGCATGTTTGCTTGCAGGATGACTCAAACCACAGAACTCTCACACAGCAAGAAAATAGCCTTAAGAACAGGATTTATATCTGACAGACATCAGCATTTTTTAGCCTTTAATTTCTTCAGAACTTCTCTTTTGAACACACTGAGTAAAATAAGCCTCAACATCAAAGAGTTTAACACAAAGCACTAACTTGAATTGTGACCTTGTTTCAGCAATACAGGTGATAATGACAGTTAACAGCAACACCACTCTCCCAAGTCTTTGATACACTAATCCTTTTCCTCTTTACCTCCTTTATTGTCTTAACATGTCTTCTGTTCTTAAAACTTCTTAGGAAAGGATATACTTGAATCATTTGTTAAAAGAGTGCTGAGTGTTTCATGACAGCAGACATCCTAAAGAATGTTTTATTACTTTTCCATGTCAAACAGGGTAACCAAGTAATATTTCACTGTAAACATTGAGTATGGACCTTCAAGAAATACTTTAATTCTAGGGATATATTCGTGCTATGCATAGAACACACAAACTTCAGTATTAACCAGTTGGCAAAGACAAACACAAAACCAGCCAGTGCTGAAAAGCCTTCTCTCTGTGTATGTTAGACACAAATCCCAGTGAATTACACCTGCAGGTGATTTGCTTGGTAAGAAAATAGTCAGTACATGGCTTGTGGGATAGGGTTTCACTAGAAAGGTAACCATTGATCAAGAACTTTGCTCCTCTGGCAACAGGGAGAGAGATCAGTTGTTACAAGATATTCTGAGGATACTGACAACCTGTTAGGAAGTCATTGCAGTGGGCATGGTTTCCCTGAAGGGCGAGTTATGCCACAGCATAATTGAACCACTACTTCTTTAAGGGTACTGATTTTCCACTTAAGCACAACAAAAACATGTCAGCCCTATGCCTTGTGTGCCACTAGATAACTGTAACCAGAGAACACACATGAAGCAGACTCTGCAGTGCTCAGCTCCTTCCTGCTTCTTGTCCTGTTTGGCCTCAGAAAAAAGACCCCAAACCCACAAACTACACAAAAAAAAAGAAAATCTAAGTTATTATTATCATCACAACTCACAGGAACTCAGATATTAGTTCAATTACTTGCAATGTCAAATGCTCTGCAATTGCTAAAAATTGGCATTCACAGGGGGGNCTACAAAAATTAAGTTTTATGACCATAAAGGTCATTCTGATACAGTAGTACTACTGATGATGCCAGTGTGGTAACCATGTATGGGTCCAAAGATGGGTATTAGAGAGACAGAAAAGAGTAAAAGCAAGTAGGAAGGCCACAAGGGGAGACAAGGAGGGTGGTGTTGTCCTCTATGTCAGTGACCAGCCGGAGTGCACAGAGCTCTGCCTTAGGATGGGTGAGGAGCTGACCAAGAGCTTATGGGTCAGGGCTAAAGGGAAGGCAGGGACAGGTGACCTTGTAGTGGGAGTCTGCTACAGGCCACCCAACCAGGAATATAGAACAGATGACAGATAGGAACAGTCTCATGTTCACAAACCCTGGTCCTTATGGGGGACTTGAACCACCCTGATCTTTATTGGCAAGTGCTCAATGATACCACCCAAACAGCAGAAGGCAAAAGCAGGGACTGGGAGAATGAAGAACTGTAAGAGAAGATCGGGCTCAAAATCATTTAAGGAACCTGAAGGTGCACAAATCCATGGGACCTGACAAACTGTATCTATGGGTTCCGCAGGACCAGGTAGGTAATGTGGCTAAGCCCCCTATTCACCATATTTGATATATTTCCCCTTTCCCAGTCAGTGGAAAGTTAACACCTATTTTTGAAAAGAGAAATAAGGAAGATCTGGGGAACTCCAGGCCAGTCAGACTCACCCTGTGTGCCTTGCAAGATGACAGAGCAGACCCTCATGGCAGCTATGCTAAGGCACAGAGAAAATAAAAAGATGTTCGGTGACAACCAATATGACTTCACTAAGGGCAAATTGTGCCTGAAAAATCTGGTGGCCACCTACAACAGGGTTACAACATTGTCGGATAAGGGAATAGCAACTCACATAACCCAGCTGAAATTGTACAAGGCATTTGAACCGACCCACATGGCATTCTTGGCTCTAAACTGAAAAGACACAGATTTGACAGATGGACTAGTAGGTGGATAAAGAATTGTCTGGATGGTTGCACTATTTGAGTTGTGGTCATGGTCAGTGGCTCAATGTCCAGGTGGAGATTCGTGACAAGTGGCATTCCTCAGGGGTCAGTATTGTGACCAGCACTGTTTAAACACTGTCAGTGACATGGATATTGGGACTGAGTGCACCCTCAGCAAGTGTGCTGGTGACACCAAGTGGCAGTTACAGCTATAAACTTCTACATTCTAACCATTTCAAAACTAGAAATATGAAAGCTACGGTCTGAAACAGAAGAAATCAAACTATGTCAAAGAGGGAACACTATAACCATTGTCCATGTAACTGTTTCTCACTTTCAGTAGACATTACAAAGAATAACAGTTTTTCTTTATCACTGTCTTGCCTCATGAGAAATCTAGCTGCTTAAAAATTATAGCCTAAATTAAAACCATCAGGCATCAACTGCTCGTAACTGATATAATGCTCTTTTCCCTCTGAAGTGCATCTAGAAAGCTGCCTATAATTGCAAACATTAGAGGAACCACACAGAAGCAAATGCAGCTTGAGTATCAGACACTCTTTTTCATGCAAAATATACTAAAAGCTTGCAACTAAGAGCCAAATACTTACAGGCTTAGACATTTAGAAAAATATGCAAGTATATCTGCATCTTTCATCCATATATTTATAATATGTAAATGAATATCTCTCATCAAAACACTTAGACCATCTTTCAGCAGAATAACTAACATTATAAGAAAATGATCTTTCTCAACAACAACAAAAAAAATGTAATAGCAGACATCACATGACCCAGGATATGTAAGTCTCACTGTTAACTACTAAGTTCATGAGGAGAAAGAAGCAAAAGGAGAATCTTGTCTAATAAAAAGTTGAAATTTTCTGAAATTGAAAGACTGATCTTTGGTGAACACAGGAAATCTCAGCTACATCCTGTGATGGCTTCCAGAAAGTTCACAGAGAAAACAGGTCTCATCATAAATAAGCCAGTTTACCTCCAGTCATCTTCCCAGAGAGGCCTTCTTGCTTCAGCTGCAGGAAGCATTGTGCTTGCAGGCTCTTATCCTGATGTGGGATTTCAGCCACCCTGATCTCTCCACAGCTGGCTGTCATGGTACCCTCCTAAGAGACAACATCCAATTAGGTAAAGCTTTTGAGACTACTCTAGATTAAAGCTTCTGTTAAAAAGTACATGGTTATTGGACTGGTTGGACAGATCTGAAGATTTTTTCAGAAACACTTAGCACATTTTCCATAGCATTCATACATCTGGCTTTTTTGCTGCTGATAACATGGACTTAACTCACAGTCAGAAAAGCAGTGGCTGGGCTTCCCAGCTTGGTTGTTTGAAGAAAACAAAAAAACAAAACTAAACCAAGTCAATTTCAGTTACACAAACACGGATTCTTCAAACATTACTAAAAATAATATCAGAAACTGAAACACTTAAATTTTCCTGTGTGAACAGAGTTTGGAATAGGAAAGGAAAAATAAAAATAACTCTCAATGTAATTTGAAATAATACTACTACACAAATAATTATCCATCAGATTTATTCCCAGCTAAGTAAAAACAAAATTAAAAGAACTTTCCCCCAGAAGAATTATGAGAACCTATCAAAATAGAGAAGGTTAGGAGGAAGCAGAAAAACTTAAAAAAGTCTTCCTGCCACAAGTGGTTTTTTTTTTTTTTTTTTGTTTTTGTTTTTGTTTCATTTTGGAAATGGCACAGGGCCTTTTTACAGAAGTTTTCCCTCCTTGTTTTAAAAATACATTGCTTTTTAATTGTACCTAAGAGCACTGAGAGGTAGCCAGCCAAACCTCCCCATAGAAGATACAGCTATAGGGGAATGAGGCTTCAACAGATCATCTCTTCATCTAACACTCTACTGGATGTCAGCCCCAAGGCTTGAAGGAAAATCTCCAAGGAAATCGCATTCAGAAGCTACATGATGGATCAGATTCTAACCTGTAAGTTATTATGTCCCAAGTAGACACAAGGCAGATCAATCACATTTCCTTTTATACTGCTTTTGAAACTGTTGGAAGCAGATTACAAAGATCAAGTTGGTGTGCTCATTGTACAAGGTTCCTGGCTCAAAATGTGTTTGCTCCTGCATAGGATTTGGTGAAGAGAATGAGTACAAAGATGTGCTTACAATCAGTCTCTCAGATAATAAAACTCACATCCCTCATGTGGAGATACTGAGTGAATAAATACAGTAATGTTTGCCAAGTGCTCCAAGAAGTTTTCTCAAATGGTTTTTATTACAAGTAAATAACTTCAACTTCAAAGCATCCATACCATCAGAGCAACACCTGCAGGCACAATGGTGAAGATGAAGGTCATCAGAAGACCCTTCCAGCCCCTAATCTAATAACTAAGCTTCATACTTCTTGTCAAGGTTTAGTCCTTTTTTCCCTGTACACTAGAGACTTGACATCTTTGGAAAAGACACAACTGCTTATTCCCTGAAAGAGGATTCCAGCCTGAGGGATTAATTATGTTAGTTCATATTTCTAACTGTTGGTTTCCATACAATGGACATAGACAGCACATATTCAAGGGATTCTAGCTGTTCTCTTTTTCAAGAGTAGGTTGTAAAACTACTCTGTGTTCTGGAGATAGCCCTTTCAGACTCTTCAAATGATCCCATCACCTGGCTGAGACCTTCTGCGTTTTTTCTTGAGGTATTTTTGGCCTCCAGCAGATGAAAGCAATTCACTCTTTGCACAACTGAAAAGGGTCTGCTCTATGCTAAGGGTGCTCCAAAATGAAGGACTTGCTGTGAACTTGAAGCTGCTAGATAGGATCCAAATTCTTTCTTAAAAAACCCCCCAAAACCACAGCAAACCAAACCACACTGCAAAAAGGTGCCTTCACATCACTGGTAGCAAAATAGCATTTTTCTAGGTGTACCTTTTTTCTGTTGAATAGTAGTTTTACTGTAACAAAGTACTGCACAGATCCCTTAAAACAACCCAAGTTATCTGTTTTATTTTTTAACTCTGTCTTCTACAACTATGAGATTTGCCTTCATAGTTTTTTTTTTTTTAAATGAATTTTATTTTAAGATTATGTGTATGAAAGAATTCTTCTGAGACTCCCTGCTAGCATTTACATTTCTTGCCATATGCTAACCATATAGAAATATTTTAGCACTGCAGAACTACAATAAAGGCCTAAAAAGCTTGCTGGAGATAAAGATTACTTCATACATATAACTAATGCTGAAGATACCTTATTATGAAGAGCTCTAGAATTCTAGTGTTCCTCTTAAGAATTAAAAAACAATAGTACTTGTTTTTTGCTTTATTAAAATGTTGATGCAGTTATATTCTGCTTCGGGGGGGCTGACAATAAATGGAGGATTAAGCTATCACAGTAACATAAGATGATAATTAGCTTTGACATAAAATCATTAAGCTCCATTAAAAATCACCTTTAATGTATGTATTAACTAAAAAAACCCCACTGTATTAAAAATTAGAAGATAAAATAAAAAACATGTTTTTACAGGGAATTTTCTTGATTCCATGAGGCTGCATTAAGAGAAAGAAGATAAACAGCTTGGATTTTAGCAAGGGAGAATGTTAAATCTTGATTTCTGTAAACTTGCAACTCTAATGAGTTATAGCTTCATTTGTGTCTTAGCTTAGCTGGCTTGTATCCTACTTGCCTCTTGGAAGGACTCCTGTGCTAAAAAATACAACCTGTGATGTACTGCTGCCACCCTTTAGTTGGCTCATCAAGTTTGTTGTGGAGTTTTGTGACCACATGACATCCATGTGGCATCTGCAGTGTCACTGTGGGGAGAGGGGGAAAGAAGCATGTGCAGAACTGGGGCATAAAGCATAAAAACCACCACCCACAGATGTCACAGCAGCAGTTGAGAAGAAAAAACTTGATGTGGAACTGAGCTCTGTTGAAGTGTTTTGATATATAAAAGGGAAAATGCAGCAAAGAATTTCACCTATATGATGTTCCCTACAATTCTGGCCACAATTTACAGTGAAGAAATTAATGCCAGAGTGTTGGAGCTTCACTAGAGGTTAAAAACCAGAAAACAAAATCAAATCTTCCCAGTCTCAGCAGTCAGATCTCAGTTCAGCTGAGTTGTGAATGAGGAATCTAAAAAGCAGGCAACATTTGTCTGTCAATGTTAAGCCTGTAAGGGGCCAGTCGTTTCTCTTTCTGACAGCTATGGTCACATTCACAGTGAAGGACCCAGTGGGCTCAAGTCAGCTGCTTAGTGTCATTCAAGATGCCCTCAGGAATCTGAAGCTGGCACACAACACTGGCTGATATCACACAGCACTAGGCTGGTGGCTGGGGTATATGGGGTCTCCTGGAGGAGACAAATGCATTTCAAATGGATCACATACCGACAGTGAAGAAATTTAGCTAAGGCTCCATAAAAGAATCCAACTCAGCTGAATACACTTAGCACCTGTATGCAGCAATGAAAGGATGCTTGCTGTCTCCCTATTTCTATTTGTTGCAGTTTATCTAGAAGAGCAATCTCATTTTCTTTTCAGACTTACTTTTCAAGCTTTGGTCACAAGACAAACCTATCACTCAGAAACCTGTCAGGTAAAAGCAGATTTTTGGGTATGACTAGAAAACAAATTAACATTAGCACGTAGATCTAAAGTACCTTCTTGAAGAAAGTTGAAATAAAACATCAACTCATGAATTTCAACTAAAAATATCTGATACTCCCCAGCCCTGAAGAAGTGTAGCTCTATTAGCCATAATAGTACAGGCCATAAAACTCAAATTTATTATTTTCCCCTCCTATCTTTTACTGAGGTAAAATCTTAGAACATAATCCCTATTAATTTTTTTTTCTCCTGCAAACCACCAATGGAAATGGATGACCAAGAAGGTGCAACTTCTCAGGAACTGAACTGGGTTCAGTTTCAGCTGGAATACATATTTTCTCTAATCCTTCCTATCTGTCAAGACATTCTGAACCTACAAAATAATTCATAAGTAGGGTTGTTTTTCTCTTTTTATTTTTATAAAGTAACAATGACAAAAGTCCCAAAAGAATATACAAGGCTTTTTGCACTTTCATTTATTCTAAACATGGACAATATATCAATAAGAAGAGTGATAAACTTCTATGATTTTCAATTACAGAAGACACTTGATAATTCATCTGTACAGAGGGATATGAGTTCTAATTCCAGATTTCACAGCTGACATTGTAGATTGATGCCATTGGTAGCCTTTGCTAGATATTCTAGTAACTGCTTTTAAAGAGGCAGAAACCTGCTGGGTTGCATGGCTTTGCTTTCTGAGTGTTCAAACGAAGCCTTCTCAGCTTGGAAGTCAATCCTTTGCTGTAGTCATTAGCACAAGAGAGGGACAGAAATATTGCCTTAGGTGCAATTGACACTGCTTCTTCAGAACAAGTGGGGTCAAATCAAAAGGGGCCAGAAAAGAGAAGGTGAAGCATCACAGCTGGTGCCAACGATCCCTTCCATGCAGCAGACCTTAGGCTAATTTAAGTTATACTCACATTATGAAAGTTCAAATTGCCTTTTCCAGTTTTAACAGGAGAGCATCAACTCCAGGGCATCTCACTTCCGTGTTCAACACAATAAAATTTAGGGCTGAAAAATGTGCTGCAATCCTGCTTTGAGTTGTTTATCAAAGTCCCTCAAACTCTCATGAAGTGTTCATTTGATTCTCGCCTGTCTGACATTAGCTTTTTCACTGTCCACCTTTTCACTCCCCAAAAGATCCAGAAAGAAGTTTGCTCCAATTAATGTACAGGTAAAGCATGGGAGCTTTTCTTAGGCAGAAGATAGTTTAGGAGCTAGTCCAGTTGCTCTTTCCATATGCTCATTCTCTGCGAGAATTAATCTGATTTTCTTGATGCCAAAGACACAAGATTAGCCAAGCCTATCTGAACATCTGGTATCTGGTTCTAAGTTTAGATCACAAAATATTCTGAAGTGAAAAAGACCCAACAAAGAACACCAAGTTCAACTCTTAAATGAGTGGCCCATACAGGGATCAAACCCTAAACCTCAGTGTTGTTAGCACCATGCTCTAACCAACTGAGATAATCTCAGGTTCAAGTCACCTCACACTGGGTAGCTGCCTATCCTTGACATCTCTGCCTTCCCCCAAAGGTAATTGGGGAAAGCAAAAGAGCAAACTGAGACAAGGATTCAAGTTGATTGAAAGAAAGATGCAGATCTTATAGAATAGCTCAAGTTAGAAGGGACCCATAAGAATCACTGAGACCCCACTCCCTGCTCCTTACAGGACTATCTACAGAGTTGCTACTGGATGCTTGCTTTAGTAGTAAACAGAGTTGGTTCACTAAGACCTGTGAGAGCCTATAGAGTGGCTACTTGAGCATATATTTGGAAAGAACACTAAGAACTTGCATATGTTATCCAGAAGCTGTGGCTGGCTGCCTATTACTGGGCACAAGAAATAACATAATCCTACAAATTTTACCTGGTAGAAAACTTCTGTCTCTTCTCAGAGCACAGACTGCTACAGAGGCTTATAAAATTGAGACCAATAGTGTGTTAAATAAAATTTATTTTATAGACTAGTTAAATCACATAAACCCATTAAAGCAATTAAAGCTCCATCAACATTTGA
The DNA here is from genome assembly GCA_013400415.1 of Scytalopus superciliaris. Classification (NCBI taxonomy): domain Eukaryota; kingdom Metazoa; phylum Chordata; class Aves; order Passeriformes; family Rhinocryptidae; genus Scytalopus; species Scytalopus superciliaris. The sequence continues at coordinate 1,492,529 of VXBX01000899.1, forward strand.
GTACAGATTAATGACGTTAAACTGAATTGGCAGTACACAACTGATTTGAGAATTCTTAAAGTTTAAGAAGGGTAACTCAAAAATGCCCAGCTACTCACCCAGAGAAGCTTTCAGACTCAAGGAGTTAGTTTAAGTGGAGTTCCTATCCAAGGAGACAACACAGAAGTTCTCTTCCAAAGGAGGACCAACTTAATAGTCTCTTTTGTGAGGCTCCATTTATACCCTAGTCAAATCTGCCCTGTGGTCAAATACACACCTGAAGCCAGCCATTACATGATTGAGGTCAACTGCAGGTCACCAGCTTGAGGGTCTTAATCCTGCTAGGGCAGGTGCACCTGTCACACCTTTTCCAACCCTAAGCCAGTATCCCTTGTTCTGTGGGGACTCCAGAGCTGCTGGGCTGTGCAGAAATGAAGTTATGGGATACACAAATTTTGAGAACCTTCAAATTTTGGAATCTCCAGCCCATCCTTCTCTGTACAAAAGTCTTAGTTTGTGGGTCTGGAATCAACATATTGAGCTTTCAGATGCTCATTGCGCCTTTAGCACAGTCAAGGCTGGAATCTGGGTTTCACCTATGGGTCTCTGTCTGCCTTCATCTAAATACTTTTACTCTTGCAAGTTGAAAGAATTAACCTTTTCAAAGCCAATGAGAATTTAAACCCAGCAAAACATTCAGTCTCATTCAAAACCCCCCTCAAAATATTAAACAAGCATGGTAACCTGCTGTGAACATTCTTGTAACTACAGGTGTATTGTTTTCAGTTTCAGCTGTGGCTTTGGGAAGTTTTTTGGGATATTTGCTTGTTTCTCCTCCATTCTAAATCAACGTTTTGTTTTGAAATAAGACAATAATTCTAACAGTAACATCAAGAATATTACTCTATTTCTTTCTTTTAGTATTGAGATATAATCTTTACAATGAATGAGATTTTGAACTTCAGTGCTCCCGTGTAGTTTGATTTAAAGAAATGGCTTTTGCAATGTTTTCCCCTTACCACTTTTAGATTGTTTTTACCTGACAAGTGGATCTTCTTATCATAAATGTCTTGTTTAACTTTTAGATCATCCTAAGCCTTCTGACAGCTTAATCAAAAACTGATATCTTCATGGCTAACAAAATAGATTATTCAGCAATTTGTATTTGTCTGTGCTTGGATTAACAGAAACTTAATCCTTTGCAATACTCATCCCACCCAGTGGTTCACTATTCCATACGGGGTTCAAGTCAGTTCCAATGGGGTCCCTGGTAAAAAAGTAGTCCTGCCTCTGAAGGATGTTCTGTGAATGTTCTTCCAGAGTCCGCCACAATGGCTTGGGTAGGCATCAGAGTAATTATCAGTAAGAACAGAACTCCTGCCTATCTTGAGAAACAGAGACAGATGAGTAAATTATTTATATTTCATGAGCTGAGTGATGAGTGTATGAATTGCTACTTGCTTCTGTTTTCTGTTGGGTTTGTTTGTTGTTTGTTCTTTTTGTCTGCCTTGAAAATATGCATGGTTTGTGTACTTACCACTTTGTACTTGTTAGAGATGTTTATTCATTGGGTTCAATCAACCTTTGCCAAAGTAATGATCCCTTTCAGAATAGCAGTGCAGTGTTGTATTCTGGTGCTTTTCATTTCCAGAATCCACTAAGGAGAAGTTTATGTAGCCATGAATTCAGTTTTTTTAGTCATTTTGAAGCAGCAATTTGATCCTAAGTAAAAGTGCTATAGCTTGATTCTCCTCTCACCTATACATGTACTCCACAAGTCCATCTGCCTCAGTGGACCTAGTTCTATTTTTATAGCTTGGCTTCCTGTAGAAGCAAACCTTACTTCCTTCCCTAGTAATATCTACTTCATTGGCTGATGTTGGCCAAAGAAAAAGAAAAAAAAAAAGAGAAAGGGACAATTGACTTAGAAGAAAAAAAAAAAAAAAAGGTTTTATGAAAGAAATGGCTGCTGCCCTGTAGGTATCTGAACTGGGGAACACTTTCATGTGAGCTCACCGGACAAACAGACATAGAGGTAAGTCCCCAACTACATACAAATACTAAAATAGCTATTGAAAATATATACATACTGTAATTTTGCATCAGACTTCTGGGACAAGAGTGAACTTCTGAGTAATGGTTACACAAGAAAGAGATGTGAGTTGCCTCCTCTGAGGTTTCCTGTCTTTTGCTGAGAAGCTGCAATTAAGCTGTGGCTCTTACCCTTGGTCCCTGCCTGAGCTATGCTGCAGCTATGCCCATGTACATCCCTGCCCCTTGCAGAACCTGACCTTACCTTGCTGACTTGACTTCTTGGCTTGATTTTAGACTTACCTCATTATTATGGCAGACACACAGAGCCATCTTATCCTAGCCTCTCTCAAGATGAGGGAGGACTAGGGCTTGAATCTGTGTTTCTTCCACTCTTGGGAAATTCAGAAAATACAAAACTATTCTCTAATTAATTTTTTTCCACAGAAAATCAAAAGTAGGCAGGAGGGTTGGCCAGAAAGAGCTAAAAGGACATTTTGCAGCCATTATCACCTACAGGTTGCTGTCCCCTCCAGCTATCATTTTGAATATTTATTATCTGGCCATTTTGCAAGAATTTGTTACCTCATGGAAACGGTATATAAAAAAAATCCAATCAGTTTATGGAAAATGCTTTTGAAAGGGAATCAACAGCATCTTGACTTTTGGTATTTTTGTGCTTCACTGAGTGCCCACAGTGTATGGAACATTCATTAGGTAACTACATTTGCTCATAGATGCATGAGTTCAAAGATACAAGCAATAAGTTACGAGTTGAGAGTTATGAATTAGAGAACTTGTGAGTGACAAATCTCATGACTTAAGTGATAAATTAGTGAATTCATGATAGACTAGCTTGTGGAAAGAGAATTGGGCCCTTGCTGGCCATGTTTGATTGTTACATTTTTTAGGGATTTGCAAAATAATGTTTAATTTACAGAGTATGATGCCCTGTAAATTTGAGAGATCCCAATGGACCATGACAGGGAGCAAAGAACTAGTGCTGTAGCTAGGGCTAGAAGACATTGTCCTATTAAAGTGGCTGTCTACTGGATGAATTGTAGAAGTGGCATCTTGGCTACTCCTGTTCACTAATGATCCTGTTATATGCCTTCCAAAGTCAAAGACATTAACTCCAGCTTCCTGGCCAGGTTAGATTTGAATGGTAATAGTTATCTTACTTAAAATGTCTTCTAAAGTTAAGCATGCATAATTTGTAATGTGTTTTTACTATCTTATTAGATAAAAGACACTTATAAACCAATATAGATACATATTCCTGGGAAAAGTTTAAAAAACCCAGTCTTTTGAAGGCATAGTTTCTGCTTCTCTGACACTACCAGAATGTGAAAACTGAATGGGATCACAGATGACTAATATTGCTGGAAGAATGTGTGGGAGAAGAAGCATAAGTCATCCTGAAAATAAACAAAAAGGTGTTCAAAATGCTATACATTAGGGAAGACAATTTTCACCTTACCTTTGTCTGAAGGCTAGTTATTTGCCTTGCAATTCTGTCTGCCATGCAAGAATCAAGTAGGATTACTAAAAAAAATTAGTGATAACCCTGAGCACCTCTTCACCTATCACTGTTATTTTCCCTATTCTGCCTACCACAGTTAGGCATCAGAGGGACTATGTCAGAGGCGGTTGGGTATCAGGAAAAGGTTCTTCACCCAGAAAGTGGTCATGCACTGGAATAGGCTTCCCATGGAAGTGGTCACAGCACCAAGCCTGACAAGAGTCCAGGAAGCATTTGGACAACAGTTTCAGGCACATGGTGTGATTCCTGGGGCTGTCCTGTGCAGGGCCAGGAGTCAGATTTGGTGATCTTTCCAACTCAGAAAGGACCCAACCAGTGGGCTGAAATGAGAGTAGGGCCTAGAAGAGTTAACTGAGGCTTCTTACTCTGGTCTGCCTGTGCTGCTAAGAACTCATTGCAATTCATTTTGTTCTGCTTACTGTTCCCAAACCTAATCATGAGAAGAATACTAGAACCACTATACAGGGAATCTAGGGGTTATAAATCAGGACCAGGTGGACATTTGAATAGGTTAGAAGGGCTTTGGGCCAAGAGTTTCTCCAAGCTTCAGTTAGCAGTCACACAACAATAGAAAGAAGGAAGGTCACAGCGAGGAAGAAGAACAGTTGCCTAAGTGAGGCTGAAGACTGGAACCGACCACCTAAAAGTTGTGCCAAGAGAAGATTCTGGAATACTCCACCCCGAGCTCTGCCTAGGCCTCACGTGAACTCCACCTCTTATGAATATGATGATTAGATGCTGCAATTGTATGATTGCAATCATGTATGTAGACTGTATAAATTATCTTGCTGTTCACTGATGCCTTTGAGCTAGTTTGTCTAGCACAAGCTGGCTAGCTCCCTGACATCAGAATAAATACCTTTGCTGCTTAAGGATAAAATTGTCTCTAAGCAGTTCCTTTACTTTGGGGTTTTGTGGAATCAGGGTCCCTTCCAACTTAGTATGTTCTGTGATTCAGTGACTGTAGGACATGCTGTATTTTGACTCAGCATTCCAGTAGGATGACACAAAGACAATGTATTAGCCATTCAAGTAGCTAACATAGTACGTTCTCAAATATCTACAAAGATGCATTTTAAGAAACTGAAAGTAATAGATTTGGGTGAGCTCAAGACAATTCAATAGCTCTTGCTAAAAGGAGCTCCAGCTTTTTATTGCTCTTCAGCAGAGCTGAGATGGTCTGCATACATAGGGCTGGAAGTGATGAAACCACAGATATGTGGTCTTGTTTTCTGATGATAAAGTGCAGTGTTATATGGTTAGGAACTTTAGAATATGGATGACTTGGTGACTGGGGATGGTAACCTGCAGCTTTTTCCTGTATATTGCTCTAGAATTTAGTGAAACTTGCATGAGTAAAGTATATGTGACACTTTTCTCTGTCTAACCTCTGAAGAAACTTTCTTCCATAGTCTACAGTAAGGATTACAAAATTATGTGGAGAATCAAATTACATCTGTGAGTTCTGTTGGAAGAAGTAAAAATACAGCTTTGCAAATATACATAAGCTGCAACAGAGGACTAAAGAATTCCTATCTAAAAATACCTATTAAAAGTTGCTATTCACAAGCAAGCAGTGCTTTTTGTATAGGACAACTTGCAGCAAACTTTTATCTTTTAATCCCAATAGACCAAAAATGTCAGTGTCTTTTTTTCTTTCTCCTGAAACAGCAAGAAATTTGGCATTCCAATTGCAAATGCTCTTCGATCTATCCTGGGTGCATCACATTAATGGTGCCTGAAGTCTGTGACAGTTTGTTTTATCCTGGGGTTTTCATTCCCAGGAACTGAAAATTCTTCAGATGAAACAGAAGAATTTTTCAAGGAGAAATGCAAGATGAGCCTTTGTGCAAGGCCCCCACGCAGGGAAGGATATGTCAGCAGCGACAACCCCTGAGCTGTGAAGTACCACGGCCAGCTGGCAGATGGAGATGTTTGCAAGCGCTGAAACCAGATCTTGAGAAGTGCAGGTTTTGCTTAGCCCTGCAGGCAGTGAGAGAAATGACCTGTGTTCAGCAGGATGCTTTCTCCCAAAAATAGGGGCAGGTACATGCCACCGGCACTCTCTGGCATTGTGTGGTGTAACTCCCTGTGACTGACAGGGACACTTGCTGTCAGCCCATGTCACTGCCCTGGGTCTAGGAGCTGCTGCTGTCTCCTCATTCCCTCTGCAGACAATTTGCTTTTCCAGTGGGAAAGGCAAATGGTGATGGTGATGAAGATGATAGTGATGGTAATGGTGCACTCCTCAGGAGTTGTTTAATGTCTTTACCTCGCTACTTAAAGCACCTTTTAATTTTCAGGCTAAATGTTGAACAGAGCAGTATGCACTGCTGTATTCTTGCAATTGCCCTTAAGTTTACAGGCCTTTTAGAAGGAGCAGAGCTTCATAGAAGTTGACAGTGCTCCTGTCAGTTGACAGGCATCAATGGCACAACATAACCAGGGACATAACAAGGAAGCACTTGGACCATAAACCACCTGTCTAGATACGTATAAGTTATTCTCCAAGGAAATAGTTTTCTTTGCATGTGTGCACAACCTGCTGCTCTTTCAATCTTTCAGAGCACTGAAATCATGACACTTTCACCAAAACATACAGCTGAGTTTATCATGAGAAGTAGAAGTCCTTGCACTCCAAGCTGTGCCCGTTTCCTTTTCCCCATACAACACACACTTGCCACAAGAACTACAAACTTATGCCTTTAGCACTTTTGTACCCCCAAATCAACGATGTCAGCATGATGAAAAGAATGAGTGCTTCTGATTGATCAAACCAAGAGTTTTATTTTCACCTGTTATAAGAAGTCTTTCTCACTAGTAGAGTCCAACATGGATGAGTAGACAGACTTGACCATATTTAAATTAATAATTTATTTAGAGTTAAATTCAGGAAAAAATGGAACTGTATACAACAAGAACTGGCTATGTGAAGCAAAATGTTTTTTTACTATGTATTCAGCAAAATCCACCTGAGTCTGTGCTGAGACATAGAAGTACTCATATGTAAATGGGATGATACTGTCTATAAGTGAGTTCTGTGCTGCAGGTTGGACAAGCTCTGGTAATCTCAATGGCAGCAGGAAGGCAATGATTGCAGACGACATGGCCACACCGGGTTGACATAAGCAGTCGTTCACTGTTCAGAATCTGGATGAAAAGAAACCATTACAAGTATTAGGAGGAAAGGATTCAAGCTTGCTGCTCTACTGGCACCAGGAAAATAGAACTTGGAGTAGCTGGAATCAGTCCATTACTGCTAGAATAATGAGGGACCCACAGATCTGTCAGTGCCATCTTGACAAGGGTTTTCTCTCTGTGTCCACCACCAAGAGGTGACTTTTGGAGTTCCATAGCAAGGTCTGTACTTCAAGCCAGCTACCTGTAGCATCCCACATAAGACAGCAGAGTTATGCAGCTCCCCCTCTGCCTCATTCCCCCTCCCACAAAGCAGAAAGGATGACAATATATAGATCCTTACCTGTGAGCAAAAATCGATGCAAATCGGACACCTAATAGCTGGTTGCCATTAGAGGAAACAGAGCCAGAAAGAGCAGCCATTAAAACCACCGGGCATCGAGGGTTACTGATATATAAAATGTTACATGATCATCCGACTGCACTGACTGTCCACGATGCATTTCTTTTTAAAGAACCCTGTGTACCTTTAACTCTCCCACTTTGCTGCACATAATGGGGAATTCAGATCTCCCTCTTCTAAAGGAAACAGTGTCTTGTTTTTCATGGGAGAAAGATGCAGTCAGTCACCCTGCTCTAGGATTTGAATTAACAGCAGTCCCTAGCACTAGGTAGTCTATATATTGGCAGAGTTAATCTCCAACAGGTCATCAATAACAGCTTTGTAACTGAAGGATCAAGCTGTCCTCTGGGAGCTATTCATTCCAGCAGGGAATGAGGTCTGACAGTACAGAGTAACACTGCAGATAGCTCTGGCAAGCTCCAGCTCCAGGAAGGACCCTTTGGTCAAAGTTAAATGCTGCAGCACTGAACTCTTTCAGCCTCACCTAAACAGAGCAGGAAGGTGCATTCTGTAACAGAGAAGCTTGAGACTGAAGAAAAAAAATATTCCTTTTTTAATATTAAGTTATCTCCTATGTTGCCTTTCATTAATCCAAAAGGCTCAAAGCACACCAGTTTTATTAAGAACAGCATAGAATTTACTTAGCTGCCGCCTGTAGGTCGCATGATGCTAAGCCTCATCAACACCAATTCTCCCATCTAACATCACTACTAGAGCTTGGCATGAAAAGCAAATGCAATACATTGTGAGCTATGGCCTGTGACTAATCTCCCTTCCTTGCCATACCCCCCCTCTCATCTTTAAGGCTGTATGCAAAGCTATGCATATGTCTTGGGCTGCCTTTGTCTCCTAAAGTGCAAATGATATCATGTGATCATCATATAACACAGGAAGTTGTCCTCATTGAAAGAGGGAAATGAGTAGAGTAAGTGAAGGCCATAGCAATATAACTTATTCCTGTCTGTATAAACATTTTTTAAAAAGCAAAATGAAATGATTGGCAGATCATGAGGCACACATACTCTGAACTTGCAGTGTCCTCTTCTGGTGATCCCTGTTGTTCAGATGCTGTAGCAGTCACATACATGTCATTAACTGTTGTTTTATCTTCATCATCTCTGCTCAGTACAGACCTGTCCAGCTGTTGATGGCTTGTTAGTGAAAGAGTTCTCATTTTTTTTGTATACACACTCTAATTTTGATAAGTTAAATCTCTTATTCTCTCTCTCTCCCTGAAACTATCCTTCAAATGCACTATCATAAATAGTCTGTAACAGTTCTTATTTTAAATGGACCCTATTCACCTGGGTTAAAAGCAATCTTAAACAGTTTCCCAAATTTAAGGTTGAAGCTTTCCAGACACTATGACTATTCTGCTACAGAACAACACAAAGCATTTGCACTATTCACCCTACAAACAGCTAAAAAGGTGATCTGAGAGATTCTCAGTGTTGTAAGTTCCACAGAGTTACACTATCTCTGAATAAATCTGCCCTGTAAAGAGAAGCTCCCTCACCCCATTCTTGCTAAAAATGTCTGCTGTGATCCTATGGCAAGGAAGAGCAACAACTACTGTGTGACAGGGGAGAGAGAGGACTGCAGTTTCCAAGGAGCACGGTGATGTAAACACATACACATACACAACAAAAAGGGCTCGTAAAACACAAAGTGCTTTGTTCAGAAACTTTTGTAAGGACAGAAGAGGTGCTTGAATCTAAAACTGTACATTTTGGAGCCTCTGTGCTTCCTTGTCGTTGTATGATGCTAATCTGTTGTTCTCTTTTTGTCTGTGTTAAACGAAACCTCCCCACACAAAGGAAGTTTCTATCAAATGAATCTTGTTAAGAACAGTCACTGGAATTTATAAAATGATTTAGAAATTGTCATCATCTCTCTCCTGAGTTAAAGTAACTTGAAAACGAAGTTATAGTGCCCAGGTTCAAAGGAGATAAATTTTTAATGGCCTCGTCTATAACATCTGAAGGGTCAAGAAACACTGCTTTTTAACTCTCAGAAGCTGAATGTAACAAGGATCTCTGCAACACCAGTGTCCATGTAACAATAATCTAGCACTAATCAACTAAAATTACCGAAAGTGCACCCAAATTAAAGTTCCTTTCTGCATAAATATTCAGCTACAACTTCTATTTGCAGGGATTTTCCACTGTGTCAGATAGTCGCTATCAGACACAGGTTGGATCCATTCTGTAAGACACTGGACAGAGGCTCTAGCACTGTTCTTTACCTTTTGATAAGCTAACTTTCAATTCCTGCTGCTCAAATTTGTGGAAAAAGACAAACAAAAAGTAATAATTACATTTAGAACAATTCCATTATCAAGTGTAAAATGTCAACTCACCTTCAGGAAGCTTCATCAATGCATATGGGAAGAGAAAGAAAAGAAAATACAATTAGACTCTGGTGTGCCCCCCTGGTGTTGCCTAACACCAGCTCAGTGAAGTAGTTACAGCAGAACAGGGAAAAATGGTAGGCTATCGACCTCTTATTTTGGTTAAGTACACTCCAACTAATACCCAATTAGCTGCTGCTCAAAAAAAAAAAAAGGTAAGAGGTTGCTGCTGGTTCTGCTCCCTCTGCTGTAAAGGGGCAGAAAACAGAGACAGTTTAAGAACCATTTGAAGACCCTCCTCCCTGCTCCCCAGTTTCAGTTCCCTAACTTTATTTGGGCTGGAAGGGTTTCTTTCCCTCTTTCTCCCTCAGATGGGGAAATTCAGCTATGATAGCCACAAATGCTTTGTGTTAGTTGAGCAGCTTTCCTTCAGAAAGGAAACTACAACAGGGATTGGGAGTAAAGAATTCGCGTTTGCTGCTCTATTGGCACCAGGGAAATAGGACTTGGAGTATCTGCAATCTGTCAGTTACTGCTAGAACAATAAGGAACCCACAGTTCTTCCAGTGCATTCTTGGCAAGGGTTTCTCCCTCTGTGTGCACCAGCAAGAAGTGACTTGGAGTGATGTGCTAGTTGGAACTCCATAGCAAGGTCTGTGCTTCAAGCCAGCTGCCCGTAGCACCCCACATTAGCCTTGAATTGCACAGCTCTCCCTCTGCTCCATCCCCACCAGCAAAGCAGAACAGATGACAACATGTGGGTCCTTACCTGTGAGTTCTCACCCACCTAAACTGGGGAATTAAGAGGACATGCTGGCAATGTGCTACAGAGAACAGAACCAGAAAAAAAAAAGATGCAGCTGCTAATTTCACTGTGCATCAAGGTTTACCAATACATAAGATATCAGAAATGGAAACTTTTCCTCTTCAGATTTAGCAATGTCCCAGTCCAGTGACAAAACTATTCCAAGAACTATTATGTACTGCAAGTATTTCAGTGTGTCTCAAGTGTAAGATACATTCAATAATGCTTTCATGAACAAAGCAGAAAGGTTCCTGCTGGATTTTGCTTTTTTTTTTTTTTTTTTTTCTTTTTTTTTTTTAATTAGTTCTCTTCCAGACTGGCCACTATATTCCAGGTCAAAAATCTTCACACAAAATCAATCAGAACCCAAAAGCTTGGCAAAAACTTGTTTGTATGGCATATCAAAAATCAGACTTTAGAGAGACATTTTATTTGTCACATATCCATTATTGTGTCTTGGTTCCCCTTCAATGTCACTCATCAGGAGCACTACTGAATTATCTGCTGCTCTGGAAACAAGTAGGTGCTGTTGCTTTTGGTCCCACTGCTGCAATGGAGTGAAAATGGAACAGCTTAGGAACCACCTGAAGCTCCACTGTAGGTGTTTCATTCCCTCTTTCTCCCTTAAATAGGCAAATTCATCTGTGATAGCCATAAACACTTTTTATTAGATGAACAGCTGCTGAAGAAAAAACTCAACCCCAAGATTGCTCTTATTTTTGTGGAACTTGAGATGGGTCATGCAGATTCTTTTGTAAAGTTTGAGGCCTTTTCCTATTCTTGCTTCATGTTTCTGCTTTGCACACCAGCAATGTCATCCCAGAACTGAGGGGATGAACTACACTGTGGGCTGGATCTTTTTTAAAGACTTCTTGGAGTAATAAACAGAACTAATTTGTACCCCAGTCAGCTACAGTTCTGCTCGGCAGCTCAGTGACAGGTATACCTTAAACCAGTGTTGCAGCTGAACACTTCATATTTGTGAAGTCAAAGACTTCCTGTTCTCCCCTTTGCTTTTTCTTTAGATCACTGGCCTTTGTCCTGGTATCTCTAGAATACATTCAGCTTTATGTCACACCTCCTTCTGTTATATTACCCATGACTCGTAAATCTTTACCCTGAGTTCTGGAGCAACAAGCTCTTTTAGATTACTCTTCCATTCTCTGCAAGTGATAGAGATGCTGATGTGTCCATGGGTGCATTTGGAGTTGACAGGGAACTCTGTGTTAAGTGGTAAATCAGACCCATGTTTCAACCCTTGAGGTCAGGATGCTCAGTTAAATCCCAGAAGACAGGCCTGGGAGCACAAGGGAAAACTAATTTGACTTCAGGGAGGGAAGGGTACCATTCACCACTTAGCACAAGACAATTATGCCAGTTAGATCGGTGACTGCAGGCTCAGAAGATTTGCCTGTGAGATCTATGATGTCTTCACCAGCTGACAAACAGAATGCTAGAATCAACATCAGAGATTGCAGAGGAATGAAGTGGGCTTCCATGGCAGAACAGGGTGAGGTAGGATTCACCTGCTGCCCTGGGTCTCTTCTCTTGAGCAATGTACCCAACATTTCACTCAAGCTTTGCCCTCAACAATCCACAGAGAGCATCACCAGCCCTGTCTTCCACAAGTGACAGCACAAGAGGAACAGTGTGAGCTCCTCACACGGTTCTGTTGCATGACAGCATCTCGTGGGAGACACACAACAGATGACTCACCTAACAGGGGGGAATGTTTATCACACAGAAAAACAAAACCAGAAACTAACCCACCAAAACAAGAATCAGAGAGGGCATCCTAATTTCATGGTACCATGCTGTACGTGTTCCCTTGTGGTATGGGGCACAGCTAATGGCAAACTGCTGGAATATGCATTGAAATGTGGTACGGGCCATTGAGTGTGTCATATCAAGGAGAAGACATCAGTCCCGATCTCATACCTGTTGCCTCACCAAGAAAAAGCCTATCCCAATAGCTTGCAAATATTGCCCCGCTGCACAATTCCCATTCCCAAGTCACCACTTTGTGCCCAAGGCTAGAGGGAAAGTCCGTGTGTCCCCATGGCAACCGTGTGGGAACATTCCATGCCCAGGCAACCAGAGTGCTCTTTGCATCCTCACAGAGTTCCAGAATGGAAGGGACCTTAAAGATCACCTGGTTCCAACACTCTGCCATGGGCAGGGATGCCATCCACCAGGATGGGTTGCTCAGGGCCCTGTCCTGGAATGGGGCCTTCCAGGGATGGGACACCCACAGCTTCTCTGGGCAGCCTGTTCCAGGAGCTCACCACCTCCACAGTTCTCCCTAGTATCTAACCTAAATATGCCCAGTTTTAGTTTAAAACCTTTATCCTGCCCCGTGACAAATGCCCCTGCCTTTCCCCTGGCCCCCTCAGGCCCTGGGGCGCCGCAGTGAGGCCTCCCCGCAGCCGGCCCCTCACAGGCCGGGCACCCCGGCTCTGCCGGCCCGGCTCAGGGGCACAGGAGCTCCAGCCCCGCTCCAGCAGGAACCTTTCAAACAGGGCAAAATCCAACAGCTCACACCCTTAGGTCACGGCTCTCAAGTGCTGGGCTTTTCAGGAGTCCAGCTGTGCCTGCGGCAGCGTTTCCCAGCAGGGCTGGCAGGAGGTTTGCTCTGCTCCCGGGGGCAGCGCCTTCCTCCCGAGGCCCTGCCCTGCCATGGAAGGTGGCACAGCACAAAAAGGGACATTCCAATTCCATGTGCCTTCGAGGCAGTGTGCCACTGGAGCTGCGTTCAGAGGGATCAGCTGGCTCTCCTGAGAGTGCCACCCCACCTTGGACCTGCTGGATTCAGGGATGCTCCTCAGCCCCTGGGCCCGTGGGCGCTCTCGGCTGTGGGGAGGATGCTGGAAATTCATCCACTGCTCTGAATAACATAAGAATATTTTCAGCTCATGCTCCTCATGAGGAGGACCATTTCTTAAAAAAATTTCTGTTATTAGAACTTAGACCTACTAAATCCAAAGCCTTTCACAACTGTGGATCTACACAAGGTTTTGTACTCAGGCTGCAAGCCCTTTGGTCATGATTAGTACTACATTCAGTTTTCTTTTCCATGAATCATTCTTTTCCATTAACTGTACAACGATACTGACATCCACGAAGAAATTAGGACTTCCCTGAGTAATGTCTGAATATGACAATTATCTTCTCTACAGAGAGACCAATTACATCACCCTTCCCAGGCATTGTTCTCCCAGTGATTCCCTCAAGGGATTTGTTGTATTTAAATCAGCCCTGGGATCCACTGCTAGGCTGACTATGTACCGAAACAAACAGGCATGTGTTAAGATATTGTAGATGTAATAGGACACCATTTAAAACCAAATTGCAACTAATTTAATTTCACCTCTTCATCTGTCAATCTTTGCTCTCCCTAGGACATTCAGCCATAGACTTTATCAAGAATAAAAACCATCAAACCACTTGTATTCCTCATTTAAAGAGACTGTTTAGCTTTTCATTGTCAGCTACTTTGAACTGGATTAAATTTTCTTTTACCACATAACACTGCCTATCTGTCCTGAGGTCAAGCTGTCATAAGTTTCAATTACGAACTTGTATTGTGATGATAAAAGACTATTAGAAATCTATTAATATCCCAAATATATTTGTATAGCCATGTATGTGTCTATATTTAAATACATATGTACATACATATATATGTATGTCTGTGTAGATTCTTGCTATGAAACCCAGAAAAACTGCAGTCTACTCTAGAAAAAACTCTGTGGGAGGTAACTAACATAATCTTCATATCTTTTTATATCACATTCAAAAATGAAGGACATTACTGGGAAGGACAACAGAAAGGGCATTTAAAAACATTAATAGCAAAAGGAGATTCTGAGATAATGTTGGTCTGTTGCTTAATGAGATTGGTCACTTCACAAATATGAATGTAGACACAGCATAGCCACTCCAGTTGGGTGCACGTAAATCTTTGAGACCACATGGGTTTCATCCTCAGGTACTGAAAGAGCTGGCCAAATTCATCATGGGAGTTCTCTCCATTGTTTTTCAATGATATGGGGAGTCTGGAGAGGTCATAATTGACTGGAAGCTCACAAATATTGTCCCAGTTTTCAAGAAGGGTAGGAAAGAAGGCCTGGCCTTTCAGTTTCACTGGTAAAATTTAAGAAAAGGTTATTCTGGAGTTAGTGAAAAACACTCGAGAGGCAATGCAGCCACTGGTCATAGCCATCATGGGTTCACAAACGGTAAAGTTGTGTTTAACTTAATTTCTTTCCCTGACAAGGCCACCCATCTAGGTGACCAATGGAGGCCAGTAGAGGTGGTGGGTTTGGATTTTAGCAATGATTTTGATACTGTCTCTGACAGTATCCTTCTGGATAAAATATCAAGCACAGAGACAGACAAGTCCAAAATAATTTTTGGTAGCAACTGACTGATGAGTAGATCTCAAAGGGCTGTGTTAAATGGTGTTACATCAGGCTGGTTCCCAGTCACCAGTGGGATTTCACAGGGCTCAGTTTTAAGACCAGTGTTCTTTAATATTTTTATAAATTATCTGGACACAGGAATCAAATGTACATTAAGCTTGTTGATGATACTACACTAAGAGAAGCTGTGGACTTCCTCAAGAGTAGAGAGGCCTTGTAGAGAGATCTGGGCAGATTAAAGAATTGGGCAATCACCAACTGTATGAAATTTAACAAGAGTGAGTGCTAGATTCTGCACCTGGGACAGGATAATTCTGGTTATATATACAAACTGGGGAATGAAAGGCTGGAGAGCAGCACAGCAGAAAGAGATCCGTGGTGGAGGTTGATGATGAGCTGACTGAATCATCAGTGTACCCTGGGCCAACTGGACCCTTGGGTGCATCAAGCACAGCATAACTAGTCAAGGGAGGTGTCTGTCCCAGTTTTCACTGCACTGGTGGGGCCCCATATCAAGTAGTGTGTGCAGGTTTTGGTGCCTCAGTATAAGAAGGACATCAAACTGTTAGTGTATCCAAGGGAGGGTGACCAAGATGGTGAAAGGCCTCTAGGGCAAGACTGAAAAAGAAGTGGTGGAGGTCAGTTTGTTCAGCTTGAAGATGAGAAGGCTGAGGGTGGACCCCATTGCAGTCTACAACCTACTCAAAGGGAGCGGTGGAGGAGGTGGTGCTGATCTCTCTCTCTGATGACCAGCGATAAGACACAATGAAATGGAAGGAAGTTGTGTTAGAGGAAGTTCAGATTGGACATTAGGAAAACGTTCTTCACTGAGATGGTAGTCAGTCACTGGGACAGACTGCCTGGGGAAGTGGTCATGGCATCAAGCCTGCTAGAGTTTGAGGAATACCTGGATGATGCTCTTAGTCATGTGGTTTTATTTTAGATAGTCCTGCAAGAAGCAAGGCTTTGGGCTTGATGACCCTCCACATTTTTTGCCTGCCTTTGAAGATAGTCAGTCTTAAGTGGCTTCTGCTGAAGAGGTTAAGAGCGCAAAGAGGTGCTGACCCATCAAGAACTTTGCTACAGAACATGTTCAAAGATGCAGCCCTGTTTGCATTTCCCATATGGCAGAGTCCATTGTAGGTGATAGTAGCAAAAGGGGGTATGACCAAAATACATGTTGCAGATCTTCAGGGACTGAAAGGACAAAGAACTATGAAGATATATTAGGTAGTATTTCCTTAGTTTCTAAAAGAGCTCATTTCTTTGATTCAAGAGAGAAAAGTCTGCATAGAAATAATGAAAATTAGTCTCTATTCTGTTCTGGTTGCATTACAGAAAACAAGTGAAATTATCTGTGTGGGAGTCAGGTGATCATTTCTGGGTCATCAGAGACAATAAGTCATTCCAACCTTTTTGCAGCTTGGCCAAAAAACCATCTCTTATAAGTCTTTGCTCCATTATAGAGGTAGATGCTGAATGCCCCAAATGCAGGGGTTCACTCAGTGTCATGGAGACTGAGTATCAACTCTGGAACCAAATGAAGAGATTGGATTTTTACCTAGGACATATTTTTACCTTCTGCATAAATCAGCAGGGAATCTGACCTTTCTTTGCTCTTTACTTAAGGAGGAGGGACATACATATTTCAGAATCTCTCTCAGCCACAGTCTGATGCAGTTGAGAGAAAAATCTCAACATTTGGAAATAAAAATTCTTGTCTTCACAGCCACCTTAAAGTAGCCAAGAAAAAAAGATTTTCTGTACTTGGTTCAACAATTAAAGAAAATAATGGGAAAGCAGCTCTGTGTGTGTATATATGTGTGGAAACTAAAGGCTAATTTTTTTTAAAAAAATAAGAGCCTGAGGAGATTTGGTTTATGTGAGTACCTCATTAGTTCATCTGATTTTGAGACAGCAGAAAACACAACAACTCTCATTTAAGTCTACAAGAGCTTGGTGCTTTTGTAAATTTAGACACTTAATCTCACACATTTTTAAAGACTTTGGAGGGAAATATCACAGCTCCACTTAGAACAAACAAGATCTCTGTTGCAGTCATTAGAAATAGGACACATACTGCGTAAAATAGAGTCACCTTCTTCACACAGTGGCAGGTATGATTGCAGTGGGTTGATAATTCAGAGGTACCTTTCCAGGTAGGATCCTGCCATGACTGTGTTCAAGCACCGAACATGTCGTGTAGCAAAGTTACCGATGGGTCAGCACCTGTTTGTGCACTTAATCTCCTCAGCACAAGACACTTAACACTGCAAAGGCAGACGAGAAATGTCCTTGATGCCAAGAAAAGTGTGGCAGCTGAGAAAAGAGAGGGGATAACTTTGGCCTCAGGAACCTGCTGAATATCTCCTTGAGGCACTTTCCCCTACACTCAGCAGAATCTGGGCCTATACTATGCAGATTGCACCAGTTCCTACTTGAGATAACTATCCCACTGTTAGCTTATTATGTTCTAGCCCAAAACAAAAAGGTATTGGTTAAATCCCAATACAAAACCTGAAGAGTGTCCAACTTTTCTTAGTTCATTAGCCTTTAAAAAAAAAACACTGTCACAATCTGGTCAGGTCCAAATTGCCTCTGGACCAGCTCTGCATGAGATGAAGATGATATGAGTTGATGGTAATGATTTACAGACATTTATAGGCTGACCTTTTGTCAGTTTACATGTTACAGTATATTTTTGGATGCCCATGGCAAATCAGCACATGGATTTTTTACATATGAATCTCTGAATCTACCTGGACATGGTCCCCTTCAACACACACACTTCATCTACAAATCCAGAGAGAAACTTAACCTTCTTAGAAGACAGAGAGTTAATTAAGACACTGCCAACATGGTTTCATAAAGGAAAAAGTCTTGCCTAACTTATTTAATATTCTTTTATGATAAAGTCACCTCTAGAGTGGATGAAGGAAGGCAGAGTATGTATTTTTTTGGATTTTAGTAAAGTTTTTGATAATGTTCCTCACAGTGTCCTTCTGGACACACAGGAGAAAATATACTTCAACTCCAACAAAAATCTATCCAAAAGCTGAAAAATAGCAGAAGTTATTCCATAAATCGCAAAATGAGGTGCAACCCCCCCTCATCCCCAAGGGCTGAGAGATGACAAACAGAAGTCTGACCTGAAAATCCAACCCAAAAATCTTTTTAAAAGTTAGTAGAAAAAGATTACAACAGAAAAGGTAGGAAATAAACAAGTACTCTCCAGAGATTCATTATGTCTCAAAATTTCCTGACATTTTTTCATTTCATTGCTGAAGACCCCATGGCAAAGTTAGCACAGCAGCCACCAAGCCAATTACCTGGTAGTAACAATGAAACCTAGAAACCTGAAAAACATTTCCGAATTTCTCTTCAACTTACAGGAATATTTCTGACATCTCAATCAGAAAACTGTGAAATGGTATCTCTGCTAAATGTCATAACCTTTTGATGTGCAAACAGTGTGAAAAATAGAAGGGCAGAATTACTGAACAAATGTAAATGCAGTATTAATGGGGATTTTTGTATTTTCCCCCTCATTGGAAATGTAGTTATATTTAAATTTCTTCTAGAAGAAAATCTTGGATTTTTGATGCAAAAAAAAATTGATCTGAATATATTTTCAAAATTTTACAACACAAAAAAGGATATGGCTTGTATGCTGAGTTTGAAGTGTACTGTGACAGTGCATCTGCACTGGAAAGGGAGTGGGAAATCTTTTAATTCCCTGCTCAGCATCTGGACTATTCTCTTCATTCTTTGAGTTAGAGACATTAAAAGTATTTTCTTTCTCTTTCTTCCATGTAACTCCTTTCCCTCCCTTCCTCTCTCCTTCTGTCCTTTCAGCTTTCTCTAATAACATGAGATACTGGCTTCTAGATGGAATGTGGAGCAGTTTTGGCTCTTTTCTCTGCTACAAATAATGGATATTTCCACAAACTTTTAAAAGCACAACTGAGTAGATACCCATTGCTGAATACCATCTCTAAGCACTGTTTCCTTCACAAAATGCCTGTAAGCAGTGACCTGAGAATGGTACACTCAGCTGCACCTTCACTTCCATATGTTTCTCTTTTTGTTGCCAAATGCAGGGCTACTGCTGTCACATGAAACAGGCACACCATTTTTCAATTCCCAGGGAGGGCCTTTTGCTGGAAGAGATGGAAAAACTTCTCTGTGGCTGCAGAAAATTAATATTTTCAAATTTTTTTTCCCCCTGTGGACACAGGAAAGATGCAAAGTTCCAATCAAGCAGAGTGTGCAAACTGGCAGCAAAACTCGTCCTCGCTAGAGCTTATGCAGATCAGATATTTGTTTTCCCATTCATATAACTCTTTTAATTTCAGAAGTATAAGAAAATCTATAAATAAAAGAGATAATAATTTAAACACTTAAGGAAAATTGACAGGTCATAATCAAAGGAAACCAAACACTGACGGAATACAAAAGCCTCCAATGCTATCTCAGTATAATCATACTGGACTGCTTTGTAGCAGCATTGATTATGAATCCTGTGGCAGAGTAAAATGAAAGACTTTTCTTTGTAGGTGGTTTTCTCTGATGAAAGACTATGTCAGAAATCTTTGTATTGTAGAGAGCATTAGTATCTCTTGCTAATAGTGGGGTGATAAATGTTTGAACACACTGAATACAGGCAAGGATGAAGCTCAGCTTTATAAAGGATTCCCAGAAGCCCCAATGTCTTGGGATTTCTAGTACTTCTCATTCACCATCAAGCTTCCAGTGTCATAACATCATCATCATCTCGGACATTAGTAGAGAGTGTTTACCAAAGAAACAGGACAAAAAAGGATGAAGAAAGAATTTCTGAGTGAGGACCGCAACACCTGCAATAATATACCTGTGTTTGAAGATGAAGACAATGAAAGAGTTCATGGGGAAATTAATCTTATGAAAATCATAGTTTTCCTTCCCCCAACTCTTTTGAGTTGCAATTGAAAAAATACTAGTTCATTAATGGAATACTTTGGATTTCTGTGGGTTGTTTTGTTTGGCTTTTTGTTTGTTTGCCTTTTTTTTTTTTTTTTTTTGGAGGGTGGGGTGGTGGTTGTCAAGTCAAGCAAACACTTTCTGTGAACACTGTTGGTCTGCCAATAAAAAGTATTCTCATTTTTAAAACTTTTGAATGATTCTCAGTTCACTTAAAGCAAATCAGATGGAGTGCTGCAGATCCACTGGATGTGATATTGCTGCAGAAGAACAAAGATAGAATTGCTATTGATTATAGAGTACAAAAATGTAGGCAAGAGCAGAAATAATGGTTTACTATGTGGCACTGGGCCTTCACTGATCCAACCCCCAGAAACCCGTAAGTGATAAGAGAAAAATGGAAGATAACGATCACATTTTATGAGGCAATTTTTATCAAGGGAGTTAATATCTTTTATTCAATGGCCTGAGATGGAAAAAAAAGCAGATGAGCTGTCAGATGTACATGGCCTTTTGATAAGTTCCAGGAGAACAGGCAAATTTCCAAGTGAAAAACATGTTGAGTTATTTTATTATCCCTGTATAGAGATAGTTTGCACATAAGGAACCTAGAGGAGAGTGAGAAGTTATTTGGTTGTTTGCTTGCTAGGTCCTAAGGAACAGTGAGCAAAATATGGTCTTGATTACCCAGATAATTCAGGATTTAGAAAAGAGAGAAATGGAGATTATGTTAATTCTCAGGAAGACTTTTGAGTTTCTTTATCTGACCATTGTCAGGTTGATGGTGGCAAAAAGTTTTCCCAGCACAGAATACTTTTAAACTAAAACCAGTGGTTTCAGAGAGTCGTATCACTAACGTTTCATTGGTGCCACAGGTATCTCGATCATCTCTAGGAAGAACTTTCTATAAGAAGTGTTAGACACAAACCTCAGAAGCAGCTCAAAATCTTGATCCTCAGCCTGAGAAAGCAGCTTTACAAAAAATGTTGCCTTTTGAAGTCCAAATTCCTTGTCTTGTTTTGTCAAGAAGATTGTTGTGACGGAGATTTTGCACTTTGTATTTAGCTGCACATCAAGCTGAAAAGAAGCCTTCTTCCCTGACATGTTATAAAGTATCGTCTTCCTTGTCAAAATACAAACATGTTCAGTCTCCAGATTTCTTTTCCCAGTAAAGCATGAAATTCATTAGATAAATGAACAATAGGAGAAAATAAAGTTGGGTTAGGGAAGGGGGAGGAGGTTTTGCTTGGTGCCTGACAAAGAATTATTTCAACACCCTGTGGGTCAAATTACAAGGGATTTCTTGCTTGAATAAACTTGGAGTCAAAAGACTGCTTCCATTCTAGGGCATGTGTAGTTATGTAGTTATTGTGAAATGGCAATTCACAGTAGAACTGTCCCTGGCAAAGTAATTTTGGGCTTTGTGGGGTTTCCTCTCCAACTCTACCTTCCATCCCATTGGACAGGAAATTCAATGCCAGCTGTTTGAGTGTTTCTAATACTTACACCTGGAAAGTTATTGTCCATCAGCACATCTCAAAAGCTAGAGCAGAGGCTGACTCTGCTCTGACACACTGTGAAGTTGACTTAAGCTCACCAGCTGTTTTTTTTTTTTCAGAGATGAAAGGACAGCCTGTGGAAACAGATGTTTACCTGATTAAGATGCATAGGGAAGTCTCAGTACAAACAAGAAACAGGTTGTTGGACATCCTTCCTGTAATAAAATATGAACAGTAAAGTCCTCAAACACAGTACAGAATTGGTTAAAGGGATTTAATTATCATCCCCATGTCTCCAACCCTGTCAGCACCTGCTTGAACTGCTTATGCAAATAGCAAGGTAGCTGTGTAGAAGTCTTTTAGTATTTTCTTGAGATAGCAAGTGATAAGCATTTCTCACTGTAGCAAATTTTCTCCCTGCTCTCTGGCAAGCTCACCCTTGTGACAGCTGCAGATCAGTGGTATCTTGTTCCAGTGCTTAGGTCTGTTGTTCAGATCAAGGCAGGACCTGATCTCCTTGCTTTTCTCCCAGCACAGTCACCTTTCCAGATTGGCCTGGGAAATTTCTGAAGTCTTGCTTTCCAAAACAGCAGACATCAATAGTCTCAGAGAGTGCAGTTCCAGGTCCATGAAGGGATGCTGAGCCATGCAGTGTGCAGTCAAGCTATGGAGCCTCCGGTGTGCTTCACTCAGTCCACTTTTCAGCAGCAGAAAGATAAGTTGTGAAGAAATGAAAGGGGCAAAACTTGTGGATTCACAGAAAAATTGAACTGAGGAGGGAGGGAGGGAGGGAGCAAGCAAGGAAGGAAGGAAGGAAGGAAGGAAGGGTTTTTTTTCTGGAAAGGATGGTGGGTCCTGCTGTCTCTGTTGATTTATAATGACCATCCTGCATCTGGGCTCTTATCCTTCCCAAGTGCAGCATGCAACAGTTGGAGGTTATTAGAGGTAACAGGGTGACAGGATAATGAATCCTACACTGGAAAAATGTGCCATTTCAAGCTGGATCATCACTGAAGTATTACTGGGATGGACATGTGAAGCTGACAGGAAGAATTTTCTGCTGTTCCATTGCATAATGCAGAGTTCAGGTCCAGTGCAAAGAGCTGGTGACAGGGAAGAAACGTTAAGATGCTACTGACCTTGGTTTTTCCTCTCTGCAGATATAATTGCCACTTACCAGAATCTTTTTTTTTTTTTCTGTATTTCGTGAATATGCTTCCATAACACTGAAGAGGCATAACTGAATCAAACACTGGGCATAAATGGATTTAATCATCCACTACAAGTCTTCTCCTGCTTTCTAAAGCTTTAAAGCATTCTCCATCTCACACACCCAAAGCTTTAGAATATACTATTAGCCACTGAGAAAGATATCCAGTGCCTTGTGGGCAAAGCTGAAGATCACATCTCTATGGCAAGATGGACACAAAGGAAGGCATTGTTTGCCTCTTAGTGCACAACATATACAGTAGTACTTGCCAGACTGACATGGGGCAAAATTAATGTCAGAATTTGAGTCTGGTCTTGAGTTAATAGTGAGCACAGATACCTGTATGGACAGACTTTTTTTTTTTTTTAAAAGGTTTATGATATTAGTGTAGGAAAATAATCTCCTTTCTGTGTTACTCTTAGATTGTATTGACAATCCAAAATCTCCAAAACCAACTGTTTCCCAGGTTTTAGCAAGTTTTGATAAAGGAGTGTTAACATGTTCCAGTTCACCTCACTTAACCTACCCCCTCAGAGATACCTGTAATATGTGAAGGCAGCATAGCACACAATACAAACAGCAAGAAGAATGGAAAAAGAAGAGCTTTTATTGGTCTTGTATCTTTCATCTCCTCTTGTAGGGACAGTGCAGTGGCAGCCAGGCTAGCCTGAAGGTGCAGAATCCCTTTTCTCAAAATCATCTTCAGATCTGTCATTTGCTCTTCTGTTTGTCTTGTTATAAATCTCTTTTCTGTCATGTTTTTTTATAGCTGCATCTTCCATCAGTTATATCAGGCATGGGCATTGGATAAATGCTGGTGTCAGGAGTTCCTCAGTCCAACTTATCTCCCTTCTTCAAATGGTTTACTGACAACAGTATTTTATCCCATGAAAAAAAGTGTTGCTACTTTTTCTGTGTGATGACTTGTGGTTTGATTCTTTGGAAGGCCATGTGTGCAGACTGTCAAATTTCTTGTGATTTATGACTCTAAAAATGCCATTTCTGGGTGTCCAGCTGACAATTTGACAAGAATAGGAAGTTCTGGAAAAAAGTAGTCAGTGAGATGCAGAGTGTAGCAATTATAAACAATAACAATGTTGTGGCTTTCTTTAAAGATTGCATTCTTCAAAGTCTCTCCAAGTACTGAATACATCCTGATTAATTTTATCTCATGCCCACTCACCTTTCCTCACTAGGTGATAATTATTGTCACATCACAAACAGGACGCCTGAGGTATCCAGAAGTGAATATTCGTGTGTTCACTTGAGATGTCTAACAGATGGCAACAAGATTTTCCAAAGGTGCTGAGTGCCCTTTTTCTTATTACCAGGCCAAAAGAACAGCCTTAGCAGGACAGTTCTAAGCTGTGAACATACCCTTGGCACTACCAAGAAGAGCCTGGCTCCATCCTCTTGACATCTTCACTTTAGATACTGACAGAAGTTGATGTGGTCCCCACTCAGTCATCTCTTTTTGAGGCTGAGCAGGCTCAACTCTCTCAGCCTGTCCTGGTAAGAAAGATGTTTCAGTTCCTTAATCATCTTCATAGCCCTCCACTAGACCTGCTCTCCAAGCTCCATGTCTCTCTTGTCCTGGGGAGCCCAGAACTGGACACAACACTCCAGGAGCTTTGAAAGTTAATAAAAGGATATTTTAATGTCCAGTCTGTGAAGTCTGTGACATTTTAAACTCTTTAATTGCAACTGGTTTAGATATCACACTCAATGTGTGGTATTAGGGTCACTGATTTTCCACCAATGTGTTTCAAAGCTTTGACTCTCATTCCTGCTAGCAACTGCAAGCAGCAGTATCTAGATGTTCAGTTCAGACTTACAAAATGTTGGTTAAAGCAAATGCCTTGGCCTTTTGAGGACTTTGGGTTATTTAAGAAGCTGTGCCTTTACATTTTTCTGTGAGCAACTGCTTCAATCTGTGCCTTAAAAATTGCTACCAATACACAATTCCCAGCAATATTTGTATTGTGTTTTTAAACTACTGAGATCTATATATTGACTGCTAAAAATTAATTAAGAGACTGTCTGCAGCTCAGGGGCTATGATGCCACTGTGAGGCATTACTGGGATGAAAATTCAAGTCTGAAATCCTCCCTAGAAGAAGTGAGGAAGTGACTGGATTTAGAAAGCAGGTGACCTCTTCCAGACCTGTGTTCCTGTGAAGATTCAGATTGCCATGATGAGGAGAGCTAAAAAAATACCCTCTGCTTCTTTCTACCTAAGTTGTAAATACAATTTATACCCTTTTACTATGCTTGTTTCCCTTTGCTTGGGACCTGAATGAATTTCAGGGAAACTTTCACACATCAACACCCAAAAAACTTTGTAATTTAGGTGACATAAAATCAGCTTGCAATTCAAAAAGCATTTTGGAATTCATGCCACAGAGGTTCTGTTTCTTCTTGACAATGTTAATATTTAGTCACCATGCTGAGACCAGGTACAGTACATGGCTCCTTGAAAAAAGTTTTCTCTGTAGAAAGAACTTGAGGAGCTGACGATGTCTAAATGTCACCCCTGCCCCCAACCCCTTCCTCCCAGCATCTAGAAATCAGCCTGTAATTTTGCTCACATTAGGAGTTATTGGTGGTAAGAAGGTAAGACAAGGAATTGAAACTTGATTATATATATTGCTGACAAATGTCTTCTTCAAACAAGATTCCTCTGAAATCTCACCAGGACAGAATGATGTGCTCCCTACTTTCTCAAATCAAATACAGGACAGTTAGACAGCTCTCCATGACACTGAAAAGATATATTGAACAGGACAAAAATGATGTATTGTGATAGATCAAAATGACATATTTGTCCTGAAAAGCTTTTGCAAAAAAATTTGGTTGCAGCTGAATTGATCTTTGACAATTTTTTCCCCAATATTTGAGAAAATAATACATTTTTTCTAAATTTCAATTTTTTTCTTTCACTTTAAATATTTTTGATGTTCTTGTTGTTCTGGAAAACAAAATGAGGGGAAAAATACTCAAGTTTTTTATAATTTTCACCACTGATGATTTAAAATCTAGGTTGTATAGATTTTAAGTATAACTCTTTCAGCATTTTTCGTAGCACTTTAGCTAAGTACATTTGTATTAGATTTCTGAAATTTTGTTTAATGTTTCTCATCCAGTGAGATCCAAGGATTCCAATGGACAAAGATTGCAGCAAGGTAAAGAACATTTTATCTGTATAAAATGTTCTTGGAATAAGAGACAAGATGCACAAGGCTCTCTTGATATAAGACAGTCTAAAGTACCAGGGAAGGCCCAGAATTCTTGAAAATAGTTCAAGCAGGACACAGAGAGCTGATGAAGACTTTCATGGGAGGAAGGTATGGGGTCTTGGGACCACCAGCTCAAGTGTGGGAGCTGTGCCTGTGGGAGGACATGGGGGACAGACATTTTTGGGCTGGGTGTACCCCCATGAGTTAGATATTATATATTATAATTACTAGATACTATAAGTTTGTAGAACCTGTGTGTGTGGATGTGCATATGCCATGTTTGTGCACCTAAGGTGCCTTATTAAAGAACTGTTTATTTACCTTTTAGACTAACATTGTCCAGAGAATTATTTCTTTGATTTTAGGCAGCACCACAATGAGGCTTATAAATCTTCCCCTCACAGAACAGGTCAGCGATACACAGATTAAGAGAAGTCTTCATTAAAGCACACTCAGTAACAATTGCTGGGATTCTTTACAATAATCTTTTTGTATAACTGGTTGCAATAAAACCTGAAATTGTTCTACTAGACTAAGCAATAAGACTCTTTACAGAACCACAGAATCCATTAGATTGGAAAAGACCTCTGAGATCATTGAATCCAACTTTTGACCCAACACCATTTTGTCTACTAGACCATGGGACTACCATTATATCTGAAATTTTAGAAGACTTTTACTATGGAATGCTTTCTTCCGTGCTTATTTGCTGTTAAAAGTTATTACAGATTTGCACTGAAGTTCCAATACTTTTACCTTCCCTATCCACTAGATCAGATAGGACATGTTATGCCACATTTCACTGTCTGCAAGCAGTGAGCTGGTATGGCCACCCATTCCCACAGAAGCTACTTGTTTCCACATCTGCATACAAATATTCTCTGCCTTCTAGTTTGTACTTTGCTTCTTGTAATCTCTTTCTTTTTCTGAATTGTTCTAATATTTGGGAGTAAGGAGGAAGAAAGAGAGAGACAACCTGAAATAAAAGAACCAGAACAAGATGGTAACAGTGCTACAAAGCAAGAGACAAAGGGAAAGCCAGTAACCTTATTCCAAAGAGAAAAAGTTCATGTCTGTAGCCCTGACTCATGTGTCTGTTTACAGGCAGCTCCCATAAAGGTCTACAGTTGTCTCTTTTGAATAAGCTGTTTGCATGTGTGGATGAGCTGAAGTAGGGTGCATACAATGACAGTCAAGGAAATCCCAAAATTACAGTGGCAGCAAAACAGTAGCAGGAATGAAATTCTGCAAACTGAAAAGTCCTCAGCTGGTTTTAGCCACGAATACACTCATACAGTGCAGCTGTTCAGATGGTGTAAGCTACCGAAACTTAAAACACTTGTTGGAACTTCTCTACCCCTCACTTCCACAATATGAGCATGAATAGAAAAATCTTTTCATATAAGTATAAGGATAATCTTTTTGCAAGCTTCAAAATCACTTGGCTTCTCCAGAGCAGCTAAAGTGAACTTTTCCTTCAGTCCCTTCTCCCCTGAACTAACTCATTCAGGCTTAAAAGAAAGAGGATATGATTTCTTACAGGTTGAAATGCAAAGATTCTCAGAATAAAAACATATGCCAAAGTGCTAAGGCATGGAAATGCATCTTCCAGGAACTTGACTGCTCTTTCCTCCAGGACACAGAGCTATTCCAAAGAACAGCCAATTCTGTGCAGTCTTGAGCCATCTGA
Organism: Scytalopus superciliaris; assembly: GCA_013400415.1. Taxonomy (NCBI): domain Eukaryota; kingdom Metazoa; phylum Chordata; class Aves; order Passeriformes; family Rhinocryptidae; genus Scytalopus; species Scytalopus superciliaris. The sequence goes on from VXBX01000899.1 coordinate 1,519,792, forward strand.
CAGTAATTACAAAAAACATAAAAAACCATAACAAAAAAATGGTACTCCAGATATTCACCCCACATTTCCTATGCAGTTCCTAAAAGCTTAGGGCATGAACATGGTAAATAATAATGCAGTGCACTACAGTATTGCATTGAGTAATCCACAATTGCCTCTATATGTGGGAGTTCAAAACATATACCTACTGATGACAGGACTGCCATTATCCTGAAGTACTGCATTTCTCCCTCTTTAGAACACTTATCTGCTCTTTAAAGAACAAGAGGGGAAAGAATTAAGTATAGGCATGATTAATAGTTCAGTGCAGTAGCCTATTAATGGATGAGTAATTGACTAATAATTGCACACCTTTCTATGTCTGCCCTTAAATTAAATCCTGCCACCTCAATTCATCAAGTTTGTTTACTGGAACATCCTGTCAAGTGAGCAGTTATCTATATGCATATCCTCTAGCAGGACAAGGGGACCAGCAGTCTTTGGCCTTTCAAAATGCTAGCAGCACTAACTGGAGCTTAGTTGATCACATGTGTGATCCAAGTGCTCTTATTTAACAGGCACTGCAAGTGGATCTAATGATTTGATTCTGCATGACTGACATGTTGTAGGTACAGCTATCATAGGAAGCTAACATCATTCCCCTTCCTGACCATCTTCTCCACAGCAATATTTGTGGTGGAAGGTTTCGTAGGAAGCATTTTTTCATAGTGGACATTTTCAGTGCAGTTATCCTCAGCTGACTACACTGTTAAGAAAGGGAAACTTTTACAAATTACAGGTCTTTGCCTTCTCCTAGCATGGCGGTCCAGTGAAGGGACTGGTGGCATGGTAGAGGTGGGAAGGAACTGAGCTGGCAAGTGACATCTGCAGTATGTGTCTAGTTCAGTTGGCAAGTTGCTTGGTTGACTTGCTAAATCCATCCATGCTCCTGTCCCACTCCTAGAATTATGGCCTAGATTCTTTGGCATAGAATGTCAAAATATGCAACACCTAGCATAGCATGGCCCTTCTCATCTTTATAAACTGATGTAATGGAAATAAAAGGCTATCCTTAATTATTTCAAAAATGTGTTTTTTGATCATGGAATCAAAGAAAAATCCTCTTTGTTACCGGAATTGTTAATGTTTTGATCTATATTCATCAACAAAGATATACGTTTGTATAAGAGATCGGCTTTCCAAGTAGTATATCCTCAGATATATACTGCACTTCAGTGCAACCCCTCAGAAGGACCTCAACAGGTTGGAGAGATGGTCAGAGAAGAACTGCCTGAAATTCAACAAAGGTAAATGCAGGGTTCTGCACCTGGGAAAGAGTAATCTCAGGCAAGAGAAAAGGCTGGGGACTGACCTGCTGGAAAAGCAACTCCATGGAGAATGACATGGTGTTCCTGATGGACAACAAGCTGTCCATGAGCCAGCAGTGTGCTCTGGTGGGCAAGAAGGCCTGGGGTGCATTAGGAAGAGCATTGCCAGCAGGTTGAGGGAGGTGATTCTGCCTCTCTGCTCAGCCCTGGTGAGGCCTCACTTGGAGTGCTGTGTCCAGTTCTGGGCTCCTCAGGACAACAGAGACATGGAGCTCCTGGAGCTGGTCCAGTGGAGGGCAACAAAAACAATTAAGGCACTGGAGCATCTTTCTTATGAGAACAGACTGAGAGAGCTTGGCCTGTTCAGACTTGAGAAGAGATGACTGAGGGGGGACCTCATCAGTGTCTATCAGTATCTAAAGGAAAGGTACCAAGAGGATGGAGCCAGGCTCTTCTCGGTGGTGCCAAGCAACCGGATGAGAGGCAATGGGCTGAAAGTAATGCACAGAAAGCTCCACCTGAATAATAGAAAGAATTTATTGCAGGAGTGACCGTGCACTGGAACAGGTTGCCCAGAGAGGTCATGGAGTGTCCCTCACAGGAGATACTCAAGATCTGTCTATATGCAATCCCATGCCATATGCTCTGGGATGAACCTGCTTGAGCAGGGAGGTTGAACCAGGTGGCCTACTATGGTCCCTTCCAACCCTACCCAGTCTGTGACTCTGTAAATACCTTCCCTATACTTTTTAGCAGGGCTGTGATTCCTCAAAAGTGTACCTGGTTTTACAGCATTGCAATCCCTAGAAGAATTATGTTAAACTAAAAAAAGCTCTTGCCGTTTTTCAGAAACTGAGACTTGACCACTGGTTACTTTCAATTTCCTTCTCTCTAGTCTTCTGTTTCTTTCAGTCCTCAATTCCTCTCTAATGCCTCAGTGAAGAGGCACATGAAAACAAACAGGCTGGGATATTCAGCTGACAGCATTGTTGTGACACTACTTCTCATGAAACTGGTAAACCTCAGGTTGCTTTTCTCTGAGGAAAACAAGGCTTAAATGAGGATAATCCTGGGGTTTAGGTGCTCAGAAACACAACTACTGCAAATGGTAGGCTTGGTTTGAGAGTCTAGCAGGTTTGCTTTGCTGAATAAGGCAGTGCAGATTTCATGCCAGGTTAGCTTGTACTGAGATCTCGTTCCAGGTAGTTGTAGCTCTGAGAGAAGAGAGCCCCAAAACTCCTGTGTAGGCAGATGATTTAGGAAAAGGGGATAACTAAGGATGCAATTTCTGTAACTGAACTGAATAGTGCCAGATGAAAGATAGGAAACTGCCCGATCATGAGCTGTAATGAATCAGTAAGTCAGGAGACATCTCAGGAGTGTCATTCACACCTCCAGGGTCTTTCCTATTGTTTTGGAATAGTGAGAAAGCAGGAATAATTACAATGTCAGCCCTTCCAATTATTCAGTTGTGCCCACTGGATACAAGAATGCCTAAAGCAAGAAATGTATGTGCTGCTGTTGTGTCCCTTTTGATCTTATAGGCCCATCCTAGTGCAGTCTGCAGGTTAAATGTGAGGCACTTCCTCCAATCAGAATTTAACTGCCTTAGAGAACAGCTGAGAAATGCAATCTTTTTTTATTCTTTTCTTAGGTCCATCAATCTTGTTTCTTGAAGTAATTTGATTTCCTCTCTCAAAGAATGCTAAATCTTCTCAGGGGCATGAGGAACCATGTGAAGAGGTAGAAACTAATTTTTAGGGGAAATTTAAATACAATGCTGATTGTTTGCTGTGAGCACTCCAGTGCACCTGCAGCTGAATTCCTCAACTAGATGCAGAAGGACTGCTGACCTTAGTAGGAGTCTGCTAGCAGCTGAGAAACGGTAGTTTGAAATACTGCAGTAATCCAGCTCAAAACTGTGCTCTGATCTTGGTTGAGTATCTTAAAACATACTTTTGAAACCTTTAGGGATTTTCAGGACAGTCAAATGTAGCTGAAATTTTTCTGGATTTTTCATAGTTTTTTTGTTCAAACGAAAATTTCTAAAGAACAGGAAAAGGGCTATCAGTGACTATCACTAGAAAAATTGCAGGAAAGGTTGTGTAGTACTATCCTTTTCCTGAAAATACCAGACTTTCCAGAGCACTGCCAGCTATGATCACAGGAATCCATTCAGAGCTGCAGGCACTGCATGTTTCTGCCACTGGATCACTACCTCTCTTCTGGAGACTAATAGGCAGAGCATGGACGCCAACATCCCACAAAATCCTAGAAAGGAAGAAAGAAGATGTTAGTATTTCCAAGTAACACAAACATAGGCAACATCCTGACATAGTAAATCACATAACTGATATCCTAAATATATGCCTGTTCATATGAAAAAACCCTATTTCTACTCTGGCTATGTGAAACATCACAGATCACCAGCGTGGTTTGTTATCACCACCCCAATGCAAACAATCAAGATTCTCCCACAGACATGAACTGGACAATTCATCACAAGTTACCACTCTATCTATGCAGATAAGGATCTGCGCCTGCATAGCCAAGTGACACCCAAATATTTCCTAGTAGCTATATCTCAGTATATCAAATTCTAATAACTTTTTTGTTCCAACCATATCTTGCACTGCATATGGGTCTGAGTGCTGCATGACAGCCTGACAGGGGAGGTAGATTTTCCTGCACTTCTCTAGTAACTTTCCTAATTCATCATGTTATTCACTATGGACATCTGTAGCAAGAGACAATAGCCACCAGGATGAAGGATTCTTTTACCCCATTTTCTATTTAACCTTTTCTGCGACTTCACTCTGTCAGGTTGCCCTTTCTTGTAACTTTGGAATCAGTTGCCCAAACTCAACCAGATTAGATAGAAAAGCTGAATATAAAACTTTTATAAATTCTATAGAAAGCAGGTAGCCAGGCAGACAAAATAACACGTTCACCTGGAAGAAAGGCAGTGTAAAATAAGCTGTTTATTAGTAGCAGAAAACTCAGATAGGCCAGACCAAGCACACAAATCACACAAATCTGCAGAAAGGCAGACTGGGCCCAAAACTCATGGAAATATTATCTGCTTTTTCTCAGTTAAATATGAAGGTAGTTTACATCTATGCAGTTACACACAGGCAGGTGTTTGCATTCCTGTCTTGGTGGGGCTTATCAGGTATTTGTGCTATGACACTAAGTAACAAGAAATTACTTCAAGCCTTCCATTTATTGGTGTGTCCATCTGAGTGAGGTGGTTTTAAAGCTTCTTGTTTTCACCAGAGCATATTTCTCAGGACTGTTGGTTTATTCAGTCTCTCCAGACACAACACACCAGACAGCTTGAAAAACTGTCAAACATCATCCTCCAAAGCCTCAGTCATAGTACACCAGAGGAAAGGGTCACAAAGAACTTAGACATTGCCACTGGACTGTCACTGAACTACTGGTGTTCCCTAAAAACACCACCTGCTTTCTGTCACAGCCACAATCAGACTACAGGGCTTCAGGTGGAGGTAAAAGAATAAAAATGTCATCAGTAAAATCCTGTTCTTAGGGAGCAAAGCATTGCTTATTGGCTTCCATAGCTTATAAATTTCAAAGACTGATATTAATACAATATCCAGACTCCATTCTGTGTTAAGCATTAGATATAGGTTTGGACATACCACTGTGGCTGACTCCCAAGGACTCATAACACAAACCCTGTTCCCCATCTCTGAGTAATATGATCCTTTTACATCAGTTTGGCATAAAAATCCACATTGAAACATGGGAATTTCTCAAAGGATAAAAATTCTGAACTTCACTCTTCTCTAATGAATAATGAATTGCTGATCCAATTAAACATTAACATCCATAATGAGCTGGAAGAGACTGGCATGTGTAACTAGCATAAAATATGGCATGACTGTAGCTGCCTGTCACTCTGAATGGCAACAGCTGTTTGCAAACCTTGTGCACATAGAAGTCACAATGTCTTTTTTTGCCTGATTTCCTCTGACCCTCTTCTACTACTGTGTTTGCAGTCTTAGAAGCTATTGAGAAGATGTTGTTCTAGTTTAAGTGTTTGATAATGATACATGTTGAAATTTGTGAGAAAGTGGTAGAACACCTGGTCAAAATCTTGCTGAAATCTATAATCAATAGTCCATTCTAGCATTAGCCACCTTTGAGTGAAACCTCAATTACAGCAACACGAACTCTGTCCAATTAGCAATGAAGAACAAGTACCGTTGGACAAGCCTATTAGGAGTGATAACTATTTTTCAGAACCCAAGTGGAGATACCAACAAACACAGTTTTAAAGGCTCAGCAGAGGGTGAAATAAAACAGTTGTCTTGCTATGAGTAAAGTGAGGCCTCCAGCTTCAATTCAAAGATCAAGAACTAAGTCCATTCTTAGACTGCCCCACTTTGGTATCAAAGATTATAAAAAGTTGAGTAAAATGAATGCGTGTCTGAATGCCTGCATGTCTGAACATAAACATTAAATAACTACATATCTCAGATAATTAGGACGATATCATGATTGCAGTTATTTTAGGCTTCTCCATTTATACAAATCAGTTCATGGCCCAAGTACACCTGGCTAGGATACTTCTGCAGTTTTTTGCTGCTGGAAAATGACTTTACACATTCAAAGCTCTTCAGTGCCAGAATTGAAATACCTAAAAGATTCTGCACTGACAGTTCATATTCCAAAATCCATATTCCATTAGCCCATCCCTCAACAAATAATTTAGTTTGATCTTGTAGTTTGTGTTACACGTTCAAATGTTTAACCTTTTTGGGCTTGGAGATTTAAAAAAAAAGTATTTAAATGCTGATTTTCTTGTGAATTATCAATGCCAAAAACTGTCAGGTAAGTTTCTTGGGGAAAAAAAAAAAAAGACAAACACAAAAGTTCAAACGCATTAAGAAAATCACCCCTACTTGGTAACAAAGCTTTGAGAGTGAGAGCTTGCTGCTGTAGGTCTTACTGTAGGAAGAAGGGAAAGATGAGCATCAACCAAGGAGTTTTCAGTGGGACATTGCACCAGAATCAAAACTGCTTTACAGAGGCACCACTTGTGGGATGTTACTGATTGTCTTATGTTTGTAAAAAGGATATTATGTAGACCAGAATTAGAATTGTTTGAGTCTGCAAAGTGAAATCCTCAGCTGGAGTCTACATGGGGGGAAAGATTCAAAATCAAGCTCACATTTTGTTAAGAAACTCTACTGTTATGACTATTTATAAATGACAGTCTTGCTCGTTTGATTATACATAGGCATTTAGACTCAAAGGCATCCAAGAAGACCGGAAAGGTGCTTCTTCAAAGGAAGAAAATGGGCACAGAGAGGAAGGCTAATAGAGAGATAGTTTAGTATGATATAGATGATTGAAAACTGGCAAAATACATGACAGGCAAACTAGTGTCTATTTGCCTTCCTCATTGACTGAGAAAAGTTATTTGTTAAAGGGTGTAATGGAAAAGATCAAATGGCGAAGCAATGTGTGTGACAGCATAATATATAACTCAGTGATCTCAGCAGGAGGAACTCAAGGTTTGGAGCACACAATTTCTCCTACTGTGAATTCAAGCTGGGCACCATCAGGACTTTGTATTCCCATTTGGAAAAGTATTTTCATTTGGAAATGTGTGTCAGCTAGTTATCACACAATTGCTGACAAGAAGCAATAGGCATTAATTTGCACTCACATCTGACTTGATTGGTATTTTCTGTTCAAAATTATGAATCCTGTCTTTCCTCAAAAATGTGTCTTTTGCTGGGCATACTGACTTTCAGAAATTTGCTATTTGGTAAAGCAATGTTCTCGTCAGAATCAAATAGATATCAAGTCATTAAATAATTTTTAAAAAGAATGATGATTAATTACTCATGCTTTATGATTTAATGGCAAAAATCTTCACTCAACACATAGATCAGAGAAAGGCAAACTGTAAGGGAAGTTGCAAGGACTTTCCAAGTCCAAACCTCTTTTCAGACAAGGTGGAGGACTCTCAATCACTTCTTGATGACAAAAAACAGTTCCTGAAAACCTTAGATATTTTCTTGTCCCATGTTTGAGCTTGCATTAATCTCATTTCCAGTATATCTGTATAATCTTTCCCCTTTCCTTTAGTGGTCCTTGCTAATAGAAACTTTATTCTCTGCAACAATTTTCTGCTGTGATCCCTTCACACCTGAATTCTTCTCATAGTCTGCTAGTGTGCATCCTCATTTTTGCACTCTGTCCAGTTCATTCTTCATCTTTAAGTTACAGGAAACTTCATGTTGTAGTCACAATCATCTCTAAACATACTTTTCCATTCTGATCAGATTGTCATTGACTTTTGCAGAATGAATGGCTTTTCCTAACTCCTTAAGCTTAACTTTAATTATCTTGCATTTTCTTCTCTTTAATGAAATAAAGTAAATCCCCATGATTGCTTTCATTCCACTTGCCTGCCCTTTTTGGATTCACAGTAAATTCATCCCTGTAAATTAATATAAAAATATAAAGCAGCAATTTCATTTGGAAGTTTCTACCTTCCAAAATCAAAAGTTCTCTCCAGCACTGTCCAAGGACTCACAGTCATCTGTGATGGCACAAGTTTCCTAGAACGTCTATGAATAATAAGGTAGTCTTTACTTTAAAATATCAAGACCTATTTTTCCTCACAAGCAAAGAACGTCCTATCTTGGATCCATTTTTTAGCATTTTCATCTACACAAAAGCCTCCCTGGCATATGTGTATCAATGTTGCCCAATTTCCTCCAGTTGCCCCTGTGTCTTCCCTGCTCTCTCTAGAAAGGAAGAGCAGGGTCTTAAGCAAAGTTTTTGTAGGTTCTTCTGTTTTCCTGAAATTAAGCAAATTCCCCATTACCTAGACTCACAAACTCAGATGGAATCATCATATCCCATTGATTCACAATTGGAGCTGGTTCTCAAAAGCTTTCATCAATCTGGGAACACAAGGCAAGGCTCAATGATGTTTGCTCTGAACAACAGAGATAAGATAGTCATCAACCTCATTGCTTTCTTCCCACTTGTTCTGTTAAGCAGCTTCTTCTTTCTTGACCCAGACCACTGACATCACTGCAAATAAATATTTTGTAGGTATTTTCTGCATTCAGATCAAAACCCAACATACTCTGGTGCCTCTTCCCAGAGAGCTAAAATTCCTTTAAAAATCTGGGGCCATCTTCATAAAGCTTTAATGATGTTTCTCGTCATAGAATGACACATGAAGAACTCCATGATTTTACATGTGTAAAACCTGAAGCATGAAAGAAGCAAAAGGATTTGCCTTTTGCAAGATAAGAGGATTTTATAGGACAGCATGGGAGTGCCTGATCAGATGATAATCCTTCCCAGATATCCCATCACAATCATGGAAGCTGAAAATCCCTTCCTTTTCACACCTTAGCTTTGCAGTATGGTTCCTATGGTAAATGCTTAATGTAGCAAAGATTTACTGGATATTCTTAAGGGGCTTCTGTTTGGTCTTCTCTGCCTCATCTTTCATAAGGTGTCTTATCTTCTGGAGATAATTACGGCATTTATTAGCAAAGTGACAATGAAGACCTTGTCACCGTTTTTAGACATGTGGTCTATTACCTCACTTATTCAGTTAACCTAGATTTGCAGAATTAGTGGGAATAATCCATATAATTATCACAGCTTTTTGTATTTATTTGAACATAGTAAGCTAATAGGGGCAAGTGGTCTAAACTGAAGTGGAACTTACGATCATTCCCACGTACACTTGCCAAAGTGGGAGCTCTGTGTAATGCCAACAGCTTTAATCTAGACAAAAGGTGCTTTGTTTGCTATTAACAGGTAAAATTTTTTTGATATGCAACTGTAGGTTGATCAAAATTGGTGCATCAAAAGACAATTATGTGTATCCCTGCATCATCCTTCCAGTCATAAAATGGTAGTCAGTGCTATTTTAAGCTTCTGAAAGCACAGGGAAAACCAATTGGCTTATCTGTGCATTTTGTCAGAGCTTCAAAGTGCATACAAGCAACTGACATTACTGAATTTCTTGATTTATCTTCAGTTACATCCTCCATTAAGCACTATGTTGACCTCTCTAAATGTTGCACAGGTAAAAGAAGAAAGCACATCAATTACTACATACAGACCCAGAAAGAAGAAAATTCTCAGAATTTTCTAGTCTTTCATGTTGTGGCAGAATTACATCAACATTTTTTGAAGGTCATTGATCATCTTCTATAGTTGTATGTTCTTGAAGAATATCTAGATTTCCCAGGCTCCTTTGCCCTTCAGGGCTCCCTCTGAAGGGACTGTGTCAACCAAGCTCCTAAACAGTCCAAAGTCTGCCATTTGGAAGAACAAGGTAGCAGTTCTACTAACGCCCTCCTTCTTTGAGAATCAAAAACTCCATCATTTCCTGATGGCTGTGCCCAGGATGGTCCCCAACCATCACATCAGCCACCGGTCCACCGGGGTGCCTTCCCTGGTAAGGTCACTCACCAGTTGTGTGGGGAACCTTGTAGTCTATTTCCTCTCTGCTGTACTGTATTTCCAACAGACATCTGGTAAGTTGAATTCCCCCAGAGGAAAAAGTGCTAGCATTGTGAGACTTCTTCCAGCTGCTTATAGAATATTTTGACTGCCTCTTCATCCTCGCTGTGTGGTCTAAAACAGACTCCCACTATGATGCCTTGTTGGTCTTCATCCTCATTCTTGCCCCTAAACACTCAACACTATCATGTCCATCATCATGATCACCAAGCTCTAGAGAGTCAAAACACTGCCTGACTTACAGGGTTACCCCTCCTTTTTCCCTTCCTTGCATATCCTTTCTGAAGAGTTTCTAGCTATCCATTGCAGCACTCCGGTTGCATGAGTAATCCCACTGTGTTTCCATGCTTGCATATAATTGTAGTTTTCCCGATGCACAATGGCTTTGAACTCCCTCTGCTTGTTGCCCGTGCTGCATACATTGGTCCAAATGCACTTTGGTTGGTCTATTGATCCTGCCACTCTTTAGAGGGCAGAAACACAAATTCCTATATGACTGTCCTCAGGTGCTTCTGTTGTTTCTAACACATGACTAACACTTGCGTATTTGCTGCTGCATCCATCTCCATCCCCTTCCTCCACTAAGAGAGCAGACCGAAGGACCTGCTGACACATCACACCTCAAATCAAGGTTGCTCTGCATTTCCCTTTCCAAGTTACTCCTTCTATTGATGCATATTGAATGAAAAGAGGTCAGCATCTTATTTGTACCTCAGAGAACTACTTACTATTAATTTTTAACATGTTTTCACTGTGGCACTCATTTAGGATCTCAGAAACTCAAGTCGTTTATCAGAGAGAGAAGCTACCAGTGCAATTTCAGGCCCCCTTAAAAGGTGCAAATCTCAGAGCAAAGTGCAAGTGTTAGAGATAAAACATTTCTCAGTCTATTACAGTTGAGGATATGTCAGAACATAAATATAACTCAATCCTTTTAAGTTGCAAATTTCTCACTCTACTGCAGCTTATGGAGCAAATCTCAGATCAAATCTGAGAGAGCCAGAGGTAAATTATTCATTAATACACTGTAATTTAAAATGTCTCATAACTCACTGTACAGAGCACAAGGTTCAGAGTGCCTTCAGCTTCAATGGGAAAAGCAAAAATAGTAATTTAGAATCGAGGAGTGGAGAAACCTATAAGGATTAAATAGACCCATGTCAATTTCAATGTCAGTTATGACAGTGACAGCAGGCTTTCATTTGTGGCAAGTGATGTGATCCCTTCACTGGCCGTATCATTCCTGGCTGTTGTCCATGACTTGGATATTTCAGAGGTCCTCTCTGTGACAGCAGGATGGTTGAAACACACAGCACATCTTGTTTCCAGCCCCACTCATTGCTAAGCTCTCCTTCCACAGTCATGATTCTGAGAAAAGAAAACATTGATTCAGCTAATTTCTATATAGATCTTTTCTGAAGTACCATAAGGAGCTTCCCAGGAGTTTCTGTCCCAAAGGTTAGATTTTGCTGCACATGACAGCTCATATTCTCATTTCTCTCTTCCCATCAACTCTGTATCTCCTGATGAGATAAACTGTGGCATTGTCTGGCTTAAAAGGACAACTGTACATGTATATACGTGTAGTAACTCCCAGTGCTGCTCTTCAAAGTTTTTTTTTCTATCACTTTTTAGTATAAAGTGCAGGTAATATCCATGGTCATTTGATTTCTTGCTAAGATGCAGGATCCTCTGCACTTTCTACAGAAAACTAAAGTCTTTTGTGATATCAATTTCAACAACTTTTTTTATTATCATTATTTGAAAATTAGTTTGTGTGGTACAGTGCAACCCAGAAAGAAGAAAAGGCTTAGTCTGATTTTCTTATTTATTTACCTAGGGATGACAAAGAATTCAGAGAACTCAGGATGCTGTGTGATGGAATGGTATTTGGTCCAGATCCTGAGTGGTATCTGGGATCTTGTGATGAAAGACCTGTAACTTCTTTGAAGCTCTCCTTTACATCAATCCTCTCCATGGATATAAAAGTCAGGGCAATGTAGACCTAATATCTCAGTTCAGCTTTATGTCAACACAGCACAAAGTGGATTTTACTGGATGATTTAGAAGGCTCGTTTACTTAGATGATATAGCAAGGGCATGTAACAGATCCTTCATTTTCCAGTGGAGACTAGACTATCTAATATGTTTAGAATAAGAAAATATTTAGATCAGACATTTCAACTCTCAGGGGACAAAAATGCTTTCAAATTCCATTCATTTCTGTGACTTTAACACTTGGAACTAAAATATACATTTCTTGCTTCTTCTCAGAGAGTTCTTGTATCAGACCTAACTGAATCAAAACGCCCAATTGTAAGACAAACAGGACAAAACTCTTCTCTGTAAGCAGTGCACACTGGGTCAAAGACAACCATTCTATGGAAAAAAATGTTGTTCCTATCACTTTGCATGTTTGAAAGCCACACAAACCCAACAAAATTTCTAGTCTTCTGCTGAGACTGCGTTTTCATTAAAGGACCTATGTTTTCACTGCAGATTCTAGTTTCAAAGCAACACCACCACATAAAATCATGAATTTGGGAAAATATTGACAATTTTTTAATGTAAGCAGAGTTACCAGTCTGGCCGCTAATGCCCAAAACTAGACTCTAACCCACAGGCCAAGATGAGCAGTTATTTTTCTTTAAGAGGTGATACCTCTCTTCTCATGGATTCAGCTGGAAGAGTCAAATTATTTTATATAGATGTTAAAAGAAAATCCATCAGAAAACCAGGGAAGTCTGTGCTAAAACAGGGGAAATTATTTCTGGCAGAGGGTCTAAACCAAGCTCGAGAGATGGCACCTGGAAGACCTTCTTTCACAATGCTGCTGAGAGTCATCAGTGCCTTACCCAGATACAATGCACAAAATAAAGTATTACAAGGCTAATTCTATTTCTCAAAGAAACTCTTGCCTACAGTTTACTAGAATTAGCACCACTGTATCTCAACGCTGTGCCAACAGTCTTGTCTGGGCAACTGGCTCTGCTCCATGTTATAGTCCCATACGCATACATACTCTGACCTCTGGACTTAGTTTTCTAAACACCATGTACTTAATCATGATAGCTGCTGCCTGAAGGGCTAATTGCATTCCTTTGCAAGGGTTACTTGTTTTGTCCACACATGCTGTACTGGGGGTTTTGAGACTGTACTGACTTTTAATAAAAAAAGATAGAAATATAATAGTAAGTCTGTGTAATGTCACCTTCTGCGTCACCGCCCCTCAACACAAATGCATTTTACTGGTAGCAATTTTCCCTGGCCCTCCCACCAAACTCCTCACCTCTCAGTATGACATTTAAGGATGGCCTCTAAAAGCATGACAGCAATAGCATAAATGTTACATAAAGAAGCAATTTTGACATATGTTTGTATCTTTTCTAGCTTCTTGTTCTTTTCTCTTGTCTGTCACAGACCTGTTTGACAAGGATTGAACTTATTGATAATTTTAGAAAGAAGACAAGAAAAAAATGTAGTGCTTTTTACAACAAAAATATCCACAGGGAATTTAATGTCAGCATAAACACTCTTGAAAGATCTGTTTATGCGTCTTTATTATCATCTTCAAAGATGGGCTTAACAGGAACTGTATCTGTTTTGTGTGACAGCACTTACGACAGTGAATAGTTTCAGGATAACTTGATCTTGAGTAGCCAGAGTGAGGACTGTAGTAACTTTTGACAGACATAAACCTAGACAAAAACATCAGTGATTCTTTTTACACATTCCCTATGTTCTTCCATATTTGGAAATATTTGTCATGACAGCCACAGAATCATAGAATGGCCTGGGATGGAAGGGACGTTAAAGACTATCTAGTACCAACCCCTCTGCCATGGGCAGGGACACCTCTTACTGATATTGGGACTTAGAGTTGTAACAACAACTAATAGTTTTTGCAACGGAATGTACTATAGAAAATGGCTGTGTAACCAAACCCTCAACTGAAAGAAACCAGTCAAACAATGAAGAGGGGAGCCAAAGAAGCGGAGCAGGCAACACCAATTTGATGTATAACCAGGACTATTGTCTTAAAGGAGTTCATAAGGCAGTCACTAAGAGCTTTTGTTCTTAGGCAGAAACGAACACCAGAGGCCCTCAGTGAAGCCCTTCAGAGACCTTATAAGGATATATATATATTAATAATTGGGAAATGTCACAAATATGCAACAGGAGTGTAGGGAACAAAACTGAATGATCATGTACTGTAAGCATATATGCTACAGTGAAGATACCTCTGTGTGCACTTTACTGAACTGATTCCCAGGATACCTGGTGTGCTGTGATCATTCCAGCATGATGCAATAAAAGAATGCCTGGCTTCTAAAACTCACAAATTGTGTCTTAGAGGTTTCTTATAAGAACCGATTTTAGGCAATGCACTACAGTATGCTGCTCATGGCCTTGAACACTTCCAGGGATGGGGCATCCACAACTTCTCTGGGCAACCTGTTTCAGTGCCTCACCACCCTCACAGTAGAGAATTTCTTCCTAATATCTAGCCTAAACCTACTTTTTTTCTTTTATCTTTTTTTTAAGTTTGAAACCATTTCCTCTTGTACTTTCACTATATACTCTTGTAAAAGGTTTCTCTCCATCTTTCTTGTGCTCTCTTTTCTGGAAAGCTGCAATTATGTCATTCTAAAGGCTTCTCCTCTCCAGACCAAACAAACCAAATTCTCTCAGCATTTCCTTAAAGCAGAGCTCCATCCCTCTAATCAATTTGATGACCCTCCTCTGGACTTGTGCCAACAGATCCATGTCCTGCCTGTGCTGGGGACCCCAAAACTGGATGTAGCACTCCAGGTGGGGGTCTAACCAGAAGAGACTGGAGGGGCAGAAGCACCTCCCTTGACCTGCTGAAAGATGAATTCCCTCTCCCAGAAGATTGTTCCTAGTCCTCTGTTTCAACAAAACTTCCACTTTGACAAGTTGATAGAAATATCCAGCTTCCAGGAGAGCAGTGGTTGATTTCAGCTGCTGAGCATCTCCAGAAGTTTTGTAACTGCCTGTCCTTTCCCAGAGCACAAACTTCCTACAACAGGAAACCAAACCAAAGTGTTTGCTGTTTCATGAAAAGCTCAGCTTCTGGTTAGGTTTTGAAGTTTTGTAACAAAAGTTTTGCACTGCTCTGTTTCAGACCAATATTTAACAGGCCTTGTAAAATACACAGGTTTTGTTCTGGACTTGAATTGAGAACTGGTCATACAATAACAGATGATAGTGAAATATCATGTGTTGCTACATTGGTTTCTCACTTGCTTCATATCTTAAGTTGCAGATGAATATCCTTTGTGTACCAAGAGAAGAAGAAGTAGGAAATGACTCATGGTCTTGGATAACTTTATAATCTCATTGACTGAATCTCCTATACAGAGACACTGTGCTAACTTCAGAAAATTAATTGGTTTTGGATAACAATGAAAAAATGTGTTTTTTACATGAATCATCCCTTGTTACAACAGCAGAAGATTTTCTGGGTTTTTTTATGCTTTTAGTATCTTTTGTCCATGGCTTAAAGTCATTTGCAAAACCAATACAATCTGTGCTTTTATTACCAGAAGTTTTTATCATGAACCTACAAAAGGTTTTGTGCATTCAAGAAAGTAGCATATTCTGGGAAAACTTGTGTGCCATTTAATTTTATTTTTGAAAATAAAGTGGCAGCTTTGCCTCTTTATTTCAATTGCCTTTTGTATGGTAATAACATCATTCAACCCTGAGGTTCATGCTCTGCTTGTGTGATTTAAAATCATACAAAAGTTTTGTATGTACACCTTCTGTGACTTTCACGAGCTGAAAATCAGTTAGAAAAAAAGGTAAGGTGAATCTATAGATAATAATGTTGAACTGCTTTTAAGATTAGTTGTAACTAGGAGATGTGTTGTGATGACAGCTTTTAGAAAATAAAATGGATGAAGTGTGATGAACAATGTCAGTTAGCAGCCAAAAGTCTTTTGCAAAGAGTAATCGTGCTCTATACAGTATTGTTCAAGGAAATATGTATTTTCCCACTTCCTTATACAAAAAGAGAATGTGAACAAATCTTCACCAGTTTCTTGATGTACATAAAGAAATTTTATTGACATTTTTGGAGAGAGAATAGGAGAAAAAGAAAAAAATGGGGAACAGTGAAAGGAACAGTCAACTTGCCTTCATAAACAAGGTTAGGATTGTTCAGAAGCCAGGCATATATCTCTGTGGACCTAGGAGGGGGTTAGGTAGGAAAGGAGATTTTCCTAACAATTTCCTAACATTTTCAGGAGACTAGTGCAAGTATCACCATGTTTTCTTTTAGAAGCAAAGCTCAAAATTAAGAGAGCAAACAACAACAACATCAACAAGCTACTGTCAGCAGCATTCAAAATTAGAGACACTTGGATTTTCATTAGCATCATTCTACCTACCCTCGCATGTCATGAGTGACACAGAAGTTCAGAAAAAGCTGTGAAAGGACCAACAGGGACATGCTTTAAGAGGTATTTAGGTACTTAATGGGGTTCTTATGGTTTAGAGCTTCTTACTAAAGTTGATGTACAATGGAACTCTTCATCCTGGAAGAATGTGGGCAGTAATTTCAAAGGAACTTCAAAAGTCTCAGGTGAAATAAAACTGGCATTAATGTTTATCATATGAGTCTGATCCTAAGAGGTCCATGGCAGTACTTTCTCTCCTTGCTTGTAATGCATTTTTGAATTCCACGGAGAACAGTCCACAACTTTCTAGTCAACAGAAGGCCTCAAAAAATGACAGATACTAGAGACAGAAAGAAATACACATTGGGTGGCCTCCAAGTAAAATGATTGGTGTTCAATGTCAATAAATAACTGAATCTGCTAACTACACCATTGTTTAGAAACAAATATGCTTTTGGAGATCAGAATACATTGAGAAACAACATTATGCCCATTTTTGTCTTTCATGGAATGACAACTGTATTATTTTACATTGGGTCAACATTTTGTGTTCATGTTCCTCTCTGTAGTTACTTAAGGAAGAGGTCTCACTTCCAGAAATCTGCACTTCATATGCAGGACAGACAGACAATTTCTAGTGGCTAACCTAAAAATGCAAGAAGAGATGGATGAATATAAAGAAATATTTTAAAGCAGGTGTTTCATGTGACTGTAATTCACTGATGTTCTCAAGGCCTTCACTGACACATTTACAATTTGTCCCCTAGAAAGTGGGCATTCATGTATCTTATTGAATGGGAAGAAGCATAAAAATCACATTGTGTATTTTGCATGAAATGCGACCTTCTACAGTTGTTTTTGTTTCCCTAAGATGAGAGAACTGTGTCAAATTCAAGGAGAAGATACCCTCTCAAGTGTTTTTTAATTCTTTGCTGAACTGTCTCCATTTTGAAACAAAATATTTCCTTCTGTCACCTCAATGCTAAGATGACAAGCCAGTGAGCAGCTATGTCCTTTTCAAAGTTAAATGGGCTTACTCATTTTTA